>CM070818.1:45952822-46325322 GCA_036326025.1 Chrosomus eos | reverse complement strand
CAACTATACAGTCAGAAAGATTTTCCATCTACAAATTCCCATCATTTACCATGGTTTTACTGTAACGTTAGCCTAGTAATATTAACTGCACCATGAAATGTGGGATATACATATTGAATTGTATTATATTATTAATGTAGACTAATGGAATAATTACAGTATTTATGTATTTAGGCTATAGCCTACTGTTTTTCATACATTTCATAAAGATATGTGCCATCAAAGTCAGGCAACACAAACCTCTTTCACGACTTGAAACAATATCCCCCATTAGCACATGCAGAAACTAAGAAATTAATTTTGAAATAAAGATATTATTTTTGTTAAGGAATAATTACAAATGTTTGAATGTTCTACCTCAGATTTGTGAAATGTTCTCCTGTTTGGCAAGTGTTTGTCAAGATATGTTCTGACAGTAAAGAGTAGTTTAAAAACACAATTAACGCTCTGGTTTCTACAACTTTCAGTTAGAAACAAAAATCTGCCTTTAAAGTTGAAAGAAAGAAAAATTGACATTTATGGTCATAATTATCGATATTGACTGATATATTATCGTGATAATTGTTAAGTGTTGTTCCTGTGTTATTGATACTTAGGAAAAGGTATTGCTTGAATTTATTTTACAAAAACATGTGCTATAATTCAGATCAATATATTTGTTTTCCTTAAAATTATTCTCATCTGAATTACAAATAATTTATTTCTGTATATTGTTTTGTGGTGCGGGACCTACTCTCTTCTTCTATATATAGATCATTAGCACCTTCTACCTTATTTTGTTTATAATCTCAGGTAAGGTAAAGTTGGTCAAATTCTATCTTAGATAATAAGTATCCAAATTCATACTTACAGTCTTAGTAGAAAGACCCCTCCGTGGTTTAGTTCTTTATAGAAAGCAGAGACTTCTGGCAGGCAAACTTTCTTATAATAATTTTAAGTATTTTTATTATTATTTAGTTTTTCAAAGTTTCCATACAAAGTAACAAATTGAAGTTTAACAAAAGCAGTTCACAAGTATCACCAGCAGGTGTCAGGCTTGGATCATCAAACAATGGAGAGGCTGTCTCATCTTCCAGCGTCTGAACATTTCTGTCACACAGTACTTTTTATAATGTATATTACATCACACCTCTTCATTACATATTCAATATCATATGCACAATCTATCCAATCCCAGATCTTGAACAATGGTTAACTCCTTTAACCCTATCACAATTTTCTTATAAAAAGTTCTGTACTCCTTCTGTCTCCTTCTCTTGGCTCGTTTTCTCAGCATCCTTCTCCTCTGGGTCTACAAAACATTCATCAAGGTAATACTATATGCATGCTTAATATTTGTGTCTAAATACTGGTTACATTTTATTCATTTAGTTCTTGCTTCAATAAAGTACCTTTCTTAAGTTTGGCTTGGTGTTCTTTCAATAAAACATTTCCATCAAATCATGTCTCTGTGTATTTCTTATAAACCCAATAAAGCATTTTCATCAAATCATGTCTCTGTGTATTTCTTATAAACCCAATAAAACATTTTCATCAAATTATGTCTCTGTGTATTTCTTATAAACCCAATAAAATATTTTCATCAAATCATGTCTCTGTGTATTTCTTATAAACCCAATAAAACATTTTCATCAAATTATGTCTCTGTGTTTTGTTCTTCCGGACTCCATTCCATGAATACATTGTCACACAATAAAAGACTTATATTATAAAAGTCTTGCCCATTATAAGAGACTATCTATAAAGTCTTACACAATATAATAGACTATCTATAAAGTCTTACACAATATAAAAGACTATCTATAAAGTCTTACACAATATAAAAGACTATTCATAAAGTCTTACACAATATAAAAGACTATCTATAAAGTCTTACACAAAATAAAAGACTATCTATAAAGTCTTACACAAAATAAAAGACTATCTATAAAGTCTTACACAATATAAAAGACTATTCATAAAGTCTTACACAATATAAAAGACTATCTATAAAGTCTTACACAGTTATGTATTGAAATAAGTGAACAAATTGCATACTTATCACAACATGCCCCTCATGCAATTTATTCCTTTATTTCCAAATTTAGGTAAGTCCTGTAACATCCTTTTTTCTTGTCATATGTAGACAATTGAGCATAAGTTTGCCCTGTTTCTGTATACATATTTTTCTGGAATATGTTCATGTATCTCTCCACGTATAATCTTTTATTCATCGGTTTCATTAATTCACTTTCAATTACTTTTCCCTTTATGGGAGTTCCAGAAGGCCAGATTTCTGTACTTTGCTTTAATATAGTCAAATAACATCCAAATTCCCTACGCATCCAATTACCATTAGTTACCTCATGCAGACATGCCCCCATTAATTGTCCATCAGGAGTCTCACAAATGAAGGTGCGGCCCCTTCCATCAATCGAACAGGTTTTGCACAAGCTGAATGTTGGAATCAGAGCTTTCGGCTTCAATACCTTCTTGCTCTGGGCCGCTTTCCCCTTCTTGGAGTTCTAGAGCCAATTTCGATGGGCGAGTCTGCCTCTCTCTCACTTGGAGATCCATTTTCCCTCTGTGCTATAACATAAAATACCCCATCATGTTTAATTGCTTTTAGATTGTTCTCCCTATAGGTTTTGCTTGTAGCACATGTACAACCAACTGGTCTCCTTTTCTCCATATTTTATGAGCTGACAAATCACTATATATCTTCTTGGCTTCTGGGTAGAGTACACTGAACATATACTTAAATTTCTCCATTATTTCAATGTTGATTTCTTTTAGTAGATTGAACACATCTACACAATATTCTATCTCCTGACTTTCATTATAAAAAAAATTACTATGTTTGTTTTTTTCAAAACAGATGTTACATAGACTTCCCATAGAGAGCAGAACAATCTTTTCATCCTCAAACATATTCTGGCACCTCATACATGCAAAATCTCTAACTACGGTCCAGTGGTTATGATGTTTACACAGAACATGTCCAGTAGGGGTCCTCGTAAGTTCCAGATTTCCAAAATCATCAAGTCTGTCCAAGGAATCCTCTGATTCTTCAACGTATCTCAGTTTGCTACAAGCCATGATGTATCCTCTCTCTCTCAAGTCTCTTTGCAATGTGATCTCTGATTAGACATAGGTTTTGCTCCTAGGCCCTCCTGCACGTTCAGATGATGCTCTCTCATGGTATGCATTTCCACCTCATTTGAATCAGTTACACCTCTTTCACAGCACTTGATGTATTTGCATAATCTCCAAATCACAGTTATGCACGTTCTACACATTCTTCCTAATCCTGTGCATTCAATAAGGATCAGCACAAACAAGATCGTTACTAGTGTTAATATTAATCTGAAATTATTAGCTATCCATTTTATTGTGTTGAAAGTACTACTTCCAATCCCTGCCATTTTTAGGAAATTTCTTTGTAGCTCTTCATTCATTTTTGACCATTTGTCTTTAATTTTTTCTTCCAGATTGCCTATTGTTTTCCGTGGCTCTATATCTAATTCATTCCTATCAAAGAATTGTTTTCTGGCTAACATGAAATAGAATGGAAAACGGTGGCATACACCGACTGTTATCCTGTGCACTGAAGTCTGCTTCAGGGTCTGCATAAATGTTTTTGTCAGTCAAAATTGGTTCCGAAATAACCCTACAAATTCCTTGATTTATTTCATTTCGTCTCCAATTTCCTTCCACTTTTGTATCAGCACTTGTCCATCCGGTATAGAACCACTGCTCTATTCCATCATACAAGAATACTGACCAAAACTGCTTATAGTCAGACATTACTTGTTCTTGTTCTAATTTTTTAGAATAGTCCCAGGACATCATATATTCTGGTTTGGGAACATCTCGCTCTCCATGATATTCTCTAATTTCTTGGGGTATTCTCCACCACATAAATTCCGAATCTCTTTTGTATCTTATCCTAACAATGGGTATTGGATAATATTTCCCTAATCTGCCGTTATAATACTGGACACTCACTCCCTGTTTTTTCAGTCCAGATTTACCACTCATTTCCTTTATTTTGGTAGGGAAGATTCGTTCTTCTTTTCCTGTAGCTATATCCTCCAGCAAATCAAACAGTCTAAACTGAATAATCATCTGATCTGTTACTGTATTATTTTCTGTTATTAAATTTATCCACATCTGAGAACGCTTCAACATTGTTTTCAATTTTATACCATAACTCTTCACTCCCTTACTATTTGTAAATACTAACCAATGAGTCTCTTCACTCATTCTCTCTTTTACCTTTTCTTTATGATAATCAATTTCACATTTCCATTTTTCCATGCATACGTAGCCGATCCAATTCATCTCATATGCCTTGCACTCTCGATTATGGAATTGTTCCACTAATTTCTCTATCTCTCCAGAGATTGTGCAGTTTCCAATTATACCTGGTTTCGGCACATTCATGGATATTACCGTCAGGACATTCTTCCCAGAATTTATCTGTTTTAATACTTATTGGAAAAACAGTTGCTTCTTTTCTTCATATTTATTTCTTCCTAGAGTAACCTCAGCCATTCTAGTTTTTTCACTATACCATTTTAATCCTGGAATAGGGTTGCTTAGTTTCTCCAATGTTTCATACATTGTATATTTTTCTCTCGTAAATTCTCCCATACATTCTTTAGCAATGTATCTGTCCTCTACACTTTTACTCTTTTTTCCGCTTATGGATATTGATTTGTTAGGTGTCGTCCCTCTCTGTTTCTCGTTCTGTCCTTTCACACCCACTTTATCGCTATTTTGATAATCTGTATCAATTTCATAATTCACATATTCCATGTTGGTTTCCTTTCTTTCTTCCATTTCCTGACCCTTTTCAGTTCCGGTATTATTTAACTTAATCCACAATATCAATATCGCTAGTCCTATTGATAGTGCTATTCCCCCTAATATTGCCTTTCGAACACAGGCCTTATTCCACCTTCGTGTCACTTTGGGATCTCTTGACCTCGCAGGCCTTCTCTGGTATCCGGGCTCCATATTCTGTAAGATAACAAGCTCCTTTTGGTCATTACTCATTGAGCACCAAAGTGGCTCTTAAATCTCTCCACCTTTATTCTATTTTCTTTTTTCATACCCTTACAGATTTACCCTAGGCTTTACCAAAGTCATTTGTTTCGTCTGTTGAATATATTTTTAATACTTAATTCTTCCTCAAGATATTAGGTCCATACTTACATTGTTTGATGTCCAGCCTTATACTTGTATATGAACTTTCTTGTATTTTTCTCTATGCATTTCGAGATTTTATTTGTATGCCAGTTCTGCCATGTGTCTCTTTGTCATTCAACTATTTCGTTATAGTTACCTTAACGTGCTTTAAGTTCTAGCTACATAGTTTAATTTTTTGTTCCATCCAGAAAACATTAAATCCAAGCAAACAAGCTGCAAACATTATTTATGATCAGTCCCTTATGCATTGCTACACCTAGTTTTCGACCTTTCCTCTCTTGTCAAAGGAGTGGGTAGCTTGTTTTACGATCATTTAATTAAAATCAGATTTCTTTTACTCCAAATGCCATTCTGTTCCAACTGAACTGAATGAGGACCTATGATTTTAACAACTCTATTTTTCTTAGTTATTAAATATTTAAATGGTCTATTCGGATGTTTATTCTGCAGTTTTATCCACACATAGTCTGCCACTTGACATTTGTCGTTTAGCTGCTTTGTTTCATCTCTAGTCTCTCTGTTTCCTGTATTCATATTTACATAGAACAAAGCTTCTTCCATATGATCATCCCATTCGGTATTATAATTTGCCCTGAAAAAGCTTTTCAAGCTACCGATCGACCTTTCACTTAATCCATTGCTTTCAGGCTGGTAACGTATTGACTTTATTAATTTAATATGTTTTTCGGCTAGCCATTTTTCTAATTGTCCTCCGACGAAGTACGATCCATTATCAACCCTTATGCCTATTGTATTTATATATAAATATATTAGGTATGTAGCTGTGAGGATATTTTCCCACCAGTTAACCGTTAATTTTTTTCTCTATAAAACGATATCAAGAGTTCGATAAATGTTAGATCATGTTTATGCGCCAAAAGCGGAACGAAACTCATTTGAATCGCGCGCGCGCCTCACGGGCTGTTTATCCGCTCGGCTCAAAGTCCAAACGGCAGCGCAGCGCGAGCTCACTAGAGCAGAAGCGTTCTTTTACTGTCTATGGTTAACTCTGATCAGTCTCGATCACGAGATCCAGTGAGAAGCACTTGAATTCAGCGAAGAACACAAAAGACAGCTGCTTTGAAACAATTTGTATTGTAAAAAGCGCTATATAAATAAAGGTGACTTGACTTGACTTGACAAATGTCTCAGTGATTTAAACCAGTTTAAAGGCAGATGAAACAGCGCTGAGGAACAGGAGAAACACTGTCCGCAACTATACAGTCAGAAAGATTTTCCATCTACAAATTCCCATCATTTACCATGGTTTTACTGTAACGTTAGCCTAGTAATATTAACTGCACCATGAAATGTGGGATATACATATTGAATTGTATTATATTATTAACGTAGACAATGTATTAAAGGACTAATGGAATAATTACAGTATTTATGTATTTAGGCTATAGCCTACTGTTTTTCATACATTTCCTAAAGATACGTGCCATCAAAGTCAGGCAACACAAACCTCTTTCAAGACTTGAAACAATATCATATTAGAGAAATAATCACAATGGCGGTTATGCTG
Source organism: Chrosomus eos (assembly GCA_036326025.1). NCBI lineage: Eukaryota > Metazoa > Chordata > Actinopteri > Cypriniformes > Leuciscidae > Chrosomus > Chrosomus eos. Next base: position 46,318,601 of record CM070818.1, on the reverse strand, counting down.
TAACGCGAGACACGGCGAGACTTGGCAGAATCTAACATGGCGTGCTTCTGAAGCAAGTAAACAACAAATTCGTAATCAACGAAAGGACAAAATAATATTATATCAAGTCAAGTAAGTAATTTAAAACATTAAACTCGGCAATCCTGGATCATAGGGAGGAGGATTTAGCCAGCTTGACGAGCTTTATTGACGAGAGCTACCAGTGGGTCGTTATGGGCAAACCCAAGAGGAGTAGGAAAGACTCCCCCGGGGAACTCTCTCCGACATCACCAACCAGGAGCGACACGGTGGATATATTGCTCTCCATAGAAGGGAAATTATCCAGCTTTGATGCACGGTTGGGCCTGCTGGAGGCCCTTTACCGGGAAATCCAGGCACTACGTGAGTCTCTGGAATTTAGCCAAAAGCAGGTAGAATCTCTGGCCGCGGAGAATAGCACCTTCCGGGAGTCGGTGAAATACCTAAACGAAGAAGTAACACGACTCTCGGTAGAGAATAAGAAAATGAAAGAAACAGTTCTAGACGTGCAGGGTAGGAGCATGAGGGACAACTTGGTGCTCGCTGGTTTGCCAGAGCAACCCGAGGAAGATGCTGAGGTAACTGTTAAAAACTTCCTGCAAACACAACTGAAACTTCCAGAAGTTAAGGCCAAGGCTATTCAGTTTGATCGCGTACATCGTCTAGGCGCAAAAAGATCAGCAGGGCAAAGACCGCGTCCCATAGTTGTTAAATTTGTGCTTCATAAAGAAAAAGAAGAGGTGAAGCGCTGCGGTAGACAGCTCCGGGGAACTGACTACAGTATGAATGATCAGTTCCCAAAAGAAATTCTCGAGCGTCGTAAGATCTTGTTCCCCATCAGGAGGAGATTCCTGGAGGAAGGAGCCCGCGCTGTCATCTCGGTGGACAAACTGTATGTAAATGGGCACCTACATCGAGACCAGAACACTACCCCTTGGCTCTACTGAAATCAGATATGTATTCTCTTTCTTCATTTAGTTTAAATGAGAGAGACATATTAATATGACTCATTGGTTTTAATATATAAGATCTGCTAATTGATGGTGATATCTATTCACTATAATACTGCCAGTCTCTAGTTTGTCAATAACCATTTTTTATGGTTTCTGTACTTAATTTCTTTTTTTCTTTTTCTATTTTCTTTTCTTGCACTATTTTCTTTTTATTTTTGCACACTATTCCCCGCTCTCACTCCCCAGGACACTTCATTAATACAAAGAATATACATATAGAAACATACTGGTACCTGTATAAGATCCATACATACAGACATATTACACAGATAGAGTCTCAAAAGTGTAGATACACACACAGTTATGCACACCGTATACTCGCTTGCGCGCGCGCGCATGCGCGCACACGCACCCGCACACACATCTGTAGATAACATTCAACACACACCATCACTATGAGCATGAATACATTTAGATTTATCACGTGGAATATACACGGAGCCGGGACCAGAGAGAAGAGGTTAAAAATTCATAATCGATTAAAAGACTTAAATGCTGATGTTGTGTTCTTACAGGAGACTCATATGTTAAATACGTCAGTTGATATCCTCTCTACAGTACATTTTCCACATATTTTTTCTTCCAGTTACAATTCTAAACAGAGAGGGGTTGCTATTTTGATTAATAGAAACGTCAAATTCACAGTATTCAACATAGTTACAGATCCTGAAGGGAGATTTATAGTAGTTAATTTATCAGTTCAGAATATGAAACTGTGCTTAGCCAACTTATATGGTCCAAATGTTGATGACCCTTCCTTTTTTCACTCCTTCTTCTCCTCACTGTCTGAGTATACAGACAGTGTATTGATTATTGGAGGGGACTTCAACATGGTAATGGACTCCACAGTTGACAGGCTTAGTAATGCAGGTAACTGTCGAAACTGGCAATCCGTTAATACAGTTAAACAATACATGGAAGACCTGGGACTATGTGACGTCTGGCGTTCTTACCACCCCAATCTTAAAGCATACACCTTTTTTTCTTCAGTTCATCATTCATACTCTAGATTAGATTACTTCCTAGTTAGCAACTCTTTAGTCAGTGAGTTATCTGATATTCAAATTCACCCGATCACCGTGAGTGACCATGCCCCAGTCTCTTTCAACTTGAGAAATAAATCAATTACCTTACCCTCTAGGAACTGGAGATTCAATTTGGCATTGCTTAAAGACCCTGATTTTATCAGTTATTTCTAAAGAGAATGGTCCAACTATTTAGAAAACAATGACACACCAGGAGTCTCAGGAGGTATCTTATGGGAAGCAGGGAAGGCAGTGATGAGAGGAAAAATAATTTCTTTTGCATCATATAAAAAAAAGAAGGAAAATGCAAATATGTCAGAATTAGAAATAAAAATTAAATCACTAGAGGACATCTATAATACATCACCGGAAGAACAGACGCTTAAGCAAATAAGGAAAGCTAAACTTGAATTAAATGAAATACTCAATAAGAAAACACAGTTTATGGTACAACGGTTACGCTTGGAGCAGTTCGAACATAGCAACAAATCTGGAAAATTTTTAGCTAACCAATTAAAAACTAACAAAGAAAAATCAACAATTAATTCAGTTAAAGATTCAGCAGGTAATATCATACATGAGCCCAATGCAATAAATGACACTTTTAGAAACTTTTATAAAACTCTATATTCATCCCAACTAGATCCATCAGACAGCGACATTCAGAAGTTCTTGGACAATATAAATCTTTCAAAATTAAATGAAGAACAAGTTATGGCCTTAGATTCTCCCGTTACAGAGACAGAGCTACATGAAGCTCTTAAACATATGTCTTGCAATAAAGCTCCCGGACCAGATGGCTTCCCAATAGAATTTTATAAAGAATTTTGGACAATTCTGGCACCAACTTTTTTCAGAATGGTCACAGAAATTAAAGAAGAAAACTATTTATCATCAACCATGAACTCTGCAAATATAATCGTACTGTTAAAAACAGGCAAAGATCCCACATTACCATCTAGCTATCGCCCCATATCATTGATAAATGTTGACCTTAAAATAATCTGCAAAACCTTAGCAGGAAGGTTAGAAAAAATAACCCCTTTTTATAATTCACCCTGACCAAACGGTTTTTATAAAAGGCAGACATTCCTCTACAAACATGCGTAGATTTATTAATTTAATAGATTATTCCAACATTAATAATTTAGAAACAATTATAGTATCTTTGGATGCGGAAAAAGCCTTTGACAGAGTTAATTGGAAATTTCTGCTAGCTACTTTGAGTAAATTCGGCTTTGGATCAACCTTTATTAACTGGATAAAGATCTTATATAAATCCCCTAATGCAAGAGTTAGGACAAATGATCAAACCTCTCCTAGCTTCGATCTGCAGAGAGGCACTAGGCAGGGATGCCCTCTTTCCCCATCGCTTTTTGCCATCTTTATAGAACCTTTAGCAATGGCAATCAGGCAAAATCAGTATATTAAAGGTGTTTGGTCCTTAAAGAATGAACATAAGATAAGCCTGTATGCCGACGACGTTTTATTATTCCTTCAGAACTCGCGTACATCTTTCTCTGAAACAATCTCATTAATCAATAAGTTCTCATCTTTGTCCGATTATTCTATTAACTGGTCAAAGAGCACAGTTCTACCGATCAACTGTAGGTTTCAAGGACCATCTAGTATAGCATTACAATCAGGTAATATAAGATATCTTGGCATAAACATCTCTTCCAGACTGTCAGATTTATTAAAGTTAAATCACACTCCACTACTGAAGACCATAGAAGACGATCTTGCTCGGTGGAAACCTTTACCCATCTCACTCATGGGTAGAGTCGCCACCATAAAAATGATGATTTTGCCTAAAATCAATTACTTGTTTTCTATGGTTCCTACGAAACCTCCCTATACGTGGTTTAGATTACTAGAATCACACATTTCTCAATTTCTTTGGAAAAATAAACCCTCTCGAATCAGCCTGAAAACTCTACAGAAAACTAAAGACAGGGGTGGACTAGATCTACCTAATTTCCATCATTACTTCTTAGCAAATAAGTTACAGTATATTTCGAAATGGCTCAATCCTAGTGCATTAGATGAATCATGGATGGATATAGAGCAAGCACTATGCGATAACTTGGAAATTTCTAATCTACTGTATTTTAGTTCAAATATTAAGTCTCATAAATGCTTTAAGAGTATTAACATCAGCACTTGTTTGACAGCTTGGTGGGAATTTCTTAAAAAAACAGGTTCTTCAATGATCCCATGTAGGCTCACCCCTATATGGAATAATCCGGATATCACACTAAACAAAAATATGATCAATTTCATCCAATGGAAAAACAAAGGAATTAAATATTTAGAGCATTTAATCCATAACTGTAACTTTTTACCATTTCAAATATTCACCTCACAGTATGGGATAAGTAATAACAGATATCTAGAATATCAACAACTCAAATCCGTAATAAATAAAACATTTCCACTTAAGAAAATAAACCTGGAACTCCCACCAAGTGTTACAGAATTCAGGAGCCTTGGTACTCCAAAGCTACTATCGAAAATATATAGAGTTATTTCCAAACTAGATGATACAATCTCATTACCAATTGCAAAATGGGAGTCGGATCTATTACTGAACCCCACCAATCAGTTTTGGTCAGAAATAATATTAAACAATTTTAATATGACTGACAGCTTAAATCTACAACTCATACAATACAAAATCCTCCATAGAACTTATTACACAGGACAAAGGATGTTCAAGATGGGTTTTAATCAATCAAATATATGCACACAGTGCACAAGTAATACAGCAGACGATTACATGCATGCCTTGTGGCTTTGTACACCAGTGCAAAGATTCTGGACTAAGGTTTGTGAGGACTTATCAATATGGCTTAAGTGTAATATACCTACTTGCCCAAAACTATGTATATTAGGGGATTTAAATGATATCAATATGGAGATCGACAAAGCATATATGGTCCTCACCACACTATCTGTTGCAAAGAAAACTATCCTTTTGAATTGGAAAACAAAAAATAATCTTAGCATTAACCAGTATAGAAATCTCCTGTCGGATCATATCAGTCTGGAGTCCATGCTTGCTTTTAACAAACTTCGATCGGCTGACTTCGATTCTCTCTGGGCCCCGCTGATTAATTATGTCACTTAGTGGGAGGGAAGGGATATGTGTTCCGTCCTACTGGGGGATATGGGGATCTGCGGTACGATCTGCGCAGGCCCGTAACCAGTCTGTGCTCCTGCCTAGCGGTATGCAGTTAGCATAAGTTCCTGACCAGTCTGTGCCCCTGCCCAGCAGTATGCAGTTAGCATGAGCCCCTGACCAGTCTGTGCCCCTGCCCAGCAGTATGCAGTTAGCTTACGTTCGTTACCAGGCTGTGTGGACTGATCCATTGGCCTACATTCAAGACAAGATAGCTCTCAGTCTGGGTCTCAGCTCAGCAGACTGCAGTCATAGTTTGTGGAAAAATCTGGCATCCAACAACTAGCCTAAGCCAGCTCACAGTCTGCCACACAACAACCCACCCAGGCCAGTTCACAGTCTATGGAACAGTCTGGCATTCAACAACCAGCCCAAGCCAGCTCACAATCTGTGGACCAGTCTGGTATCCAACAATTAGCCTAAGCCAGCTCACAGTCTGTGGACCGTTCAGGCATCCAACAACTAGCCTAAGCTAGCTCACAGGCTGTGGACCGGTCCAACATCTAACATCCAGCCTAAGCCAGATTACTATCTATGGCCCAGTCTAGCATCCAAAACCAGCCGAGGTCAGCCCACAGTTTGTTGAATTGTCAGATAGCCTGCTGTCAACCCAAGCCAGATCACAGTCTGTGGATCAGTCTGGCATTCAACAACCAGCCTAAATCAATTTATAATCTGTAGATCAGTCTGGCGTTTAACAACCAGCCCAAGTAAGCTCACATTCTGTGGACCAGTCTGATATCCAACAACCAGCCCAAGTCTGGTTGTTGGATCTACAGCTCATAACCCGTAGATCGATCTGCTATCCAATAACCAGCCAAGGCAGCTCACAGTCTGTGGACTAGTCTGGCATTCAAAAACCAGCCTAAATCATCTCACAATTTGTGGACCAGCCTGTCATCCAACAGCCAGCCAAAGTCAACTCACAGCTTGTGGACCAGTCTGGCACCCAACAACCAGCCCAAGCTAGCTCGCAACCTGTTTACAAGTCTGGCATTCAACAACTAGCTTAAGCCAGCTCACAGTATGTGGACCAGTCTGGCATCCAACAACCAGCCTAAGCCAGCTCACAATCTGTGGACCAGTTCGGTATCCAACAACTAGCCCAAGTCAGTTTACAGTCTGTGGACCAATACGGCATCCAACAACCAGCCTAAGCGAGCTCACAATCTGTGGACCACTTTGGCATCTAACAACCAGCCCAAGTCAGCTTACGGTCTGTGGACCAGTCTGACATTCAACAACCAGCCCACGTAAAGTTCACAATCCGTGGACTGGTCTGGTATCTAACAACCAGCCCAAGTAAGTTCACAATCTGTGGACTGGTCTGGCATCTAACAACCAGCCCAAGTCAGCTCACAATCTGTGGACCAATCCGGCATCCAACAACCTGCCTAAGCCAGCTCACAATCTGTGGACCAGTTCGGTATCCAACAACTAGCCCAAGTCAGTTTACAATCTGTGGACCAATACGGCATCCAACAACCAGCCTAAGCGAGCTTACAATCTATGGACCACTTTGGCATCTAACAACCAGCCCAAGTCAGCTTACGGTCTGTGGACCAGTCTGGCATTCAACAACCAGCCCACGTAAAGCTCACAATCTGTGGACTGGTCTGGTATCTAACAACCAGCCCAAGTAAGTTCACAATCTGTGGACTGGTCTGGCATCTAACAACCAGCCCAAGTCAGCTCACAATCTGTGGAATAATCCGGCATCCAACAACCTGCCTAAGCGAGCTCACAATCTATGGACCACTTTGGCATCTAACAACCAGCTTAAGTACGGCGTACGGCATTCAACAACCGGCCCAAGTCAGCACACAATCTGTGGTCCAGTCTGGCATCCAACAACTAGCCCAAGCCAGCTTACAAGCTGTGTGGACCAGTCTGGCATTCAACAACCAACTTAGACCAGCTCACAGTTGGTGGACCAGATCTCAGTGGTCTGCATTTAATACAAACCTGTTACTAGTTTGTGGACCAGCCTAGTGGCATACAGTTAGCATAAATCAGCTTTCAGTCTGTGTCCCAGCCCAGCAGTTTGCAGTCAGCACATTCCCGTTACCAGCCTGTGGATCAGCCCAGTGGCCTGCAGTCAGCACAAACTCGTTACCAGTCTGCATCCCGGCCTATCAGTCTGCAACTAACACAAGCCCGTCACTAGCTTGTGGACTAGTCCAGCAGTCTGTAGTCAGCATAATCCAGTTACCAGTCTGTGTTCCGGCCCAGCAATTAGTAGTCAGCACAATCCCGTTATCAGTCTGTGGACTCTCCCAGTGATCTGCATCTAGCACAAGCCTGTTACCAGCCTATGTCTAGGCAACCCCGACTCCAGGTCATTTCTAAACCAGAACAGTATCGTGGGAAAAGAAGGTTAAGAAGTGCTATGTGTATCAATTTGTATATGGTACTTTAATCCACCATGCCCTTATAAGGATCTAGGATCTTACAAAAAAAAAAAAAAAAAAAATTATAATAATAATAATAATTAAAGCTGCAAGCAGCATTTAGCGGTGTTCAAGCTGTTAAGGCCTTTAAGATTTTTAAGCACAAAAGCATCAAAAGACATTAAGTTTTATGTAGCAAGCATTTAACCACTGACATCATAGATGGAATAGACCATGTTTTAGCATGATTTACTACGATATACCACATTTAGTGTGATTTTTCATGATTTACCATGTTCCAGTATGATTTACCATGAATCTAGCATGATTTACCATAGTTTACCATGATATACCACATTCTAGAATGATTTACCAGGATTCTAGCATTATTTGCCTTATTTACTATGATTTACCATGTTTCTAGCTTTATTTACCATGATTTACCACGTGGCTAGCCATTATGTGAAGCATCAGGGCAAATGAAGTGATAATCTCTGACAAAATAAGATTTTGTTATAATAGTAATAGTTTTACAAGAGATTTTTAAGAGTCTAAATATATGAATGCACATGTGAAAAGACTGTTAATAAGGACAATGGCCAGCAGAGGGCAGCAGAAGACCACTTATTGGCTCACTTCCATTTTGATCTACTTGGTTTCACCAGTATTCACTAAAGCAAACCAGTTTTTCCATGTTAACTCCATTATGCATGCTTACACACACACACACACACACACACACACACACACACACACACACACACACACACACACACACACACACACACACACACACACACACACACACACACACACACACACACACCTTGTACAGGCAATTTACCATAGGATATATATTGTTTTAAAGCTTTTTAACAGTTATAGCGCCACCTATTGTCCGATCTCCATGAAACTGTGCATGCTTCTTCAACATGTTATGACACATATGCTCACCAATTTTTGTGAAGTTCTGAGTTTTTATTTATGATTCATAGGCGTTTGAGTGTATTTTGACACGCCCATTTCCTAAACGACCCTGTTATAGTAAATTAAAGGACAAATTTCAACTTTTTTTCGATAATTATTTATCTAGAGAGTCCAGAGAATTGTCCTAGACTGGTTTGGTTCCGATCGGGCGAAAAACCAGGGACTAGTTCGGGAAAGTAGGTTTTTAACATATTCGTGAATATTTAATGAACGATTTGACTGACAGCAATGGTTCTAGAGGCATATTTATTCAGCATGAGGAGATCTATCTACTGATATGCATATTATGGGCATGTGTGAAACACCACGTGATTACAGAGCCAAAAACCTCGTTAGCGCCAACTAGTGGCCAATTTCTTTCAAAACTCTTACAGACCTCTTGGGCCATGAGTTGAACATGCCCATCGAGTTTCATTCCGATTGGACTCCGTTAACCTTGTTTAATAGGTGCTTGAACTTCATTGGCTAATGGCGGCCATGTTTTTTTAGTTACACCAATTTCCTCATACACATACATGGCACCTTGGACCAAGACACAGTATACCAATTTACAAGTCAATCGGACTAACGGTCAGCCCTTTATATGTTTTTTTCACATTATAGCGCCACCTAGTGTTCAATCGTCGCGATTTTTTTACTGTGACCTTAGATTGAACTCAGAAATATGTGTACCAAGATTGGAGAAGCTATCTCATTTACTTCTTGAGTTATAGCCATTTTAGTAAAATAGGCTCCGCCCACAACGATCATTTTGCGCCCCCTAGCGACCGTAAATCGAAATTTCAACTTTTTTTCGATAATTATTGATATTCAGTCTCCATAGAACATTTCTGCACTAGTTTGGTTCCGATCGGGCAAAAAACCAGGGACTACTTCGCAAAAGTAGTTTTTTGACAAAATTCAAAATGGCGGAAAATCCAATATGGCGGAAATTAAATCGGAGATATACGTTTTTTAAGTCAGGTGACCAGCTTTCCAGTGATATAAGACACTTGAGTCTACGACTTACGGTCTAGGAGTTATGGGCAGTTACGCGCAATTGGTTGCTATAGCGCCACCTATGGGCCAATTGGGCTCATAATTTGATAACCTCTCCTCGATTTTTGTACTACCATCTGACAAAGTTTCAAGTCTCTAGCTCTTACGGTTTGGTCTGCACGATGCGTTTTACAGGAGAAAAATAATAATAATAATTAAAGCTGCTAGCAGCATTTAGCGGTGTTCAAGCAGTTAAGCCATTTAAGATTTTTAAGCACACAAGCATCAAAAGACATTAAGTTTTATGTAGCAAGCATTTAACCACTGACATCATAGATGAAATAGACCATGTTTTAGCATGATTTACCCTGATTTACCACATTTAGTGTGATTTTTCATGATTTACCATGTTCCAGTATGATTTCCTATGAATCTAGCATGATTTACCATAGTTTACCATTTATTTACCTTATTTACTATGATTTACCATGTTTCTAGCTTTATTTACCATGATTTACTACGTGGCTAGCAATTATATGAAGCATCAGAACAAATGAAGTGATAAACTCTGACAAATATGATTGTGTTATAACAGTAATAGTTATATAAGGGATTTTTAAGAGTCTAAATATATGAATGCACATGTGAAAAGACTGTTAATAAGGAGAATGGCCAGCAGAGGGCAGTAGAAGACCACTTATTGGCTCACTTTCATTTTGAACTACTTGGTTTCACCTGTATTCACTAAATCAAACCAGTTTTTCCATGTTAACTCCATTATGCATGCTTACACACACACACACACACACACACACACACACACACACACACAAATGTTGTTGTTGTTTTCAATGCTATTGGGATGTGTCATTATGAAAATTTCCTTTAATGGTCATAAGCATTTCACATAATGTCTTTGTAAACTATTAATCATATTATTCAGCATTTATTTAGAAACCTAGGACTACACACACACACACACACACACATTCTGTTGTAGATACAGACATTTGAACTATGTGATGGAAAAACAAAATGTTTACTGCAAGTCTCCTTCAGGATTCACATTTCTCTATGAGCTAAATAGTCAGTAGTAATACTTCAATAGATTAATTTTGACTAAATGTGAGTATAAATGTTAAAAGAGTGATTTTATAAAGTCTAAATAAAAATTATAGTATAATATTAGTCAGTAACATGACAAATGACTATTTTAAACAGCAGGGGGCAGTATAATACCACTTATTGGCTTAATAAGCCATTATGCTCTTATCATTTTCATCTTTTTAACTGTTATAGAGGCAAATTTTCAACTTTTTTTGATAATTATTGATCTAGGGAGTCCAGAGAATTGTACTGCACTGGTTTTGAACATTATGATTTAAACATTATATGATAATAGATGGAAAAGACCATTTAGAGCCAATACATGCAATTTACCATAGGAAATCTATGGTTTTAAAGCTATTTGACAGTTATAGCGCCACATATGGTCCGATCTGCATGAAACTTTGCATGCTTCTTCACCATGGTATGACACATATGCTCATCAATTTTTGTGAAGTTTTGAGTTTTCATTTATGATTTATAGGCTTTTGAGTGTATTTTGACACGGCCATTTTCTAAATGGCCCTGATATAGTGAACCAAAGGGCAAATTTCAACTTTTTTTTGATAATTATTGACCTAGAGAGTCCATAGAATTGTCCTAGACTGGTCTGGTTCCGATCGGGCAAAAAACCAGGGACTAGTTCGCAAAAGTAGGTTTTCAACATATTTGTGAATATTTAATGAACGATTTGATTGACAGATATGGTTCTAGAGGCAAAGTTGTTCAGCATGAGGAGATCTATCGACTGATATGAATTTTATGGGGTTTTGTGCAACACCACGTGATTACAGAGCCGTAAAACTCGTTAGCGCCATCTAGTGGCCGATTTCTTTCAAAACTCTTACAGACCTCTTGGGCCACGAGTCGAACATGCCCGTTGAGTTTCGTTCCGATCGGACACCGTTAACCTTGTTTAATAGGTGCTCAAATTTCATTGGCCGATGGTGGCCATGTTTTTTGAGATACGCCAATATCCTTTTACACATACATGGCACCTTGGACCAAGACACTGCATACCAATTTTCAAGTCAATCGGACTAACGGTCAGGTGGCCACACCCTCTTTTATGTTTTTTTAATGTTATAGCGCCACCTAGTGTTCGATCGTCGCGATTTTTTTACTGTGAACTCAGATTAAACTTATGCACATGTGTACCAAGTTTGGTGAACCTACCTCATTTACTTCTGGAGTTATAGCCCTTTTAGTAAAATAGGCTCCTCCCACAACGTTCTTTTTGCGCCCCCTAGCGACTGTTAATCAAAATTTTTACTTTTTTTTGATAATTATTGATATTCAGACTCCAGAGAACATTTCTGCACTGGTTTGGTTCCGATCGAGCAAAAAACCAGGGACTAGTTCGCAAAAGTAGTTTTTCGACAAAATTCAAAATGGCGGAAAATCCAATATGGCGGAAATAAAATCGGAGATATACGTTTTTTAAGTCAGAAGTCCAGCTTTCCAATGATATAAGACACTTGAGTCTACGACATACGGTTTAGGAGTTATGAGCCGTTTCGCGCAATTGATTGCTATAGCGCCACCTATGGGCCAATCGGGCTCATAATTTGATAACCTCTCCTCGATTTTTGTACTACCATCTGAGAAAGTTTCAAGTCTCTAGCACTTACGGTTTAGGCTGCACGATGCGTTTTACGGCAGAATAATAATAATAATTAAAGCTGCAAGCAGCATTTATCGGGGTTCAAGCAGTTAAGGCCTTTAAGGACATAAGCATTTAAGACATTAAGTTTTATTTAGGAAGCTTTTAACCACTGACATAATAGATGGAAAAGACCATTTACAGGCAATTTACCAAAGCATTTTAACAGTTATAGCGCCACCTATTGTCCGATCTCTATACAATTTGGCATGCCTGTTAATGATGTTATCTCACATATGCTCACCAATTTTTGTGAAGTTCAGAGTTTTCATTTAGGATTTATAGGCTTTTGAGTGTATTTAGCCACACCCCTTTTCTAAATGACCCATTTATAGCCATACGAAAAAATCAAAAGTTCAACTTTTTTTTAATAATTATTAATCTAGAGAGTCCAGAGAATTTTCCTAGACTGGTTTGGTTCCGATCGTGTGAAAAACCTAGGACTAGTTCGTAAAAGTAGGTTTTTCACATTTTCGTTAATAACTCATGAACAATTTGATTGACAGTAATGGTTCTAGAGGCAAAGTTGTTTAGCATGAGGAGATCTATTGACTGATATGCATTTTGTGGGGATGGACACAACACCACGTGGTTACAGAGCCATAAAACTCGTTAGCACCAACTAGTGGCCGATTTCTTTCAAAATTCTTACAGACCTCTAGGATCACGAGTCGAACATGCCCATCGAGTTTCGTTCCGATCGGACTCCGTTAACCTTGTTTAATAGGTGCTCAAACTTCATTGGCCGATGGCGGCCATGTTTTTTGAGATACGCCAATATCCTTTTACACATACATGGCACCTAGGACCAAGACACTGCATACCAAATTTCAAGTCAATCAGACTAACGGTCTCGTGGTCACAGCCATTTTTATGTTTTTTCCATGGTATAGCGCCACCTAGTGTTCAATCGTCGCGATTTTTTTACTGTGACCTCAGATTGTCCTCTTTGACATGTGTACCAAGTTTGGTGAACCTATCTCATTTACTTCTCGAGTTATAGCCAATTTAGAAAATCAGGCTCCTCCCACAATGTTCATTTTGCGCCCCCTAGCAACCGGAAATCACAAATTCAACTTTTTTTCGATAATTATTGATATTCAGACTCCAGAGAACATTTCTGCACTGGTTTGGTTCCGATCCGGCAAAAATCCAGGGACTAGTTCTTAAAAGTAGGTTTTGGACAAAATTCAAAATGGCGGAAAATCTATCATGACGGAAATAAAATCGGAGATATACATTTTTTTCTACAGATGTCCAGCGTTCCAATGATATAAGACACTTGACTCTACGACATATGGTCTAGGAGTTATGAGCAGTTTCGCGCAATTGATTGCTATAGCGCCACCTATGGGCCAATTGGGCTCATCATTTGATAACCTCTCCTCGATTTTTGTACTACCATCTGACAAAGTTTCAGAGCTCCAGCACTTACGGTTTGGGCTGCACGATGCGTTTTAGGGCGGAATAATAATAATAATAAAAATCCTTACAAATACAATAGGGTTTCAGCACTTCGTGCTTGAACCCCTAATAAAAATCAGTACAATTACAATAGGTTTTCAGCACTTCGTGCTTGAACACCTAATTAAAGCTGCAAGCAGCATTTATCGGGGTTCAAGCAGTTAAGGCCTTTAAGGACATAAGCATTTAAGACATTAAGTTTTTTTTAAGAGGCTTTTAACCACTGACATATTAGATGTAAAAGACCATTTACAGCCAATACAGGCAATTTACCATAGCAATTTTACATTTATAGCGCCACCTATGGTCCGATCTCTATAAAATTTGGCATGCTTGTTACTGATGGTATGTTACACATGCTCACCAATTTTTGTGAAGTTTTGAGGTTTTTTTTAGGATTTATAGGCTTTTGAGTGTATTTTGCCACGCCCATTTTCTAAATTACCCTTTTATAGCGAACCAAAGGGCAAATTTCAACTTTTTTTCGATAATTATTGATCTAGAGAGTCCAGAGAATTGTCCTAGACTGGTCTGGTTTTGATCCGGCGAAAAACCAGGGACTAGTTCGCAAAAGTAGGTTTTTAACATATTCGTGAATATTTAATGAACGATTTGATTGACAGCAATGGTTCTAGAGGCAAAGTTGTTCAGCTTGAGGAGATCTATCATATGATATGCATTTTGTGGGGATTTGTGCAACACCACGTGATTACAGAGCTGTAAAACTCATTAGCGCCAACTAGTGGCCGATTTATTTCAAAACTCTTACAGACCTCTTAGGCCATGAGTCGAACATGCCCATCGAGTTTCGTTCCGATTGGCCTCCGTTAACCTCGTCTCAACTTCTTTGGTCGATGGCGGCCATGTTTTTTGAGATACGCCAATGTCCTCTTACACATACATGGGGCCTTGGACCAAGACACTGCATACCAATTTTCAGGTCAATCGGACTAACGGTTAGTCCTTTATATGTTTTTTTCATGTTAGAGCGCCACCTAGTGGTCGATCGTCACGATTTTTTTTTTCTGTGACCTCAGATTGAACTCACGCACATGTTTACCAAGTTTGGTGAAGCTATCTCATTTCCTTCTCGAGTTATAGCCATTTTAGTAAAATAGGCTCCTCCCACAATGTTCATTTTGCACCCCCTAGCGACCGGAAATCGAAAATTAAACTTTTTTTCGATAATTATTGATCTTCAGACTCCAGAGAACATTTCTGCACTGGTTTGGTTCCGATCGGACGAAAAACCAGGGACTAGTTCACAAAAGTCGTTTTTCGACAAAATTCAAAATGGCGGAAAATCTATCATGACGGAAATTAAATCGGAAATATTTGTTGTTTTCGTCAGGTGATCAGCTTTCCAATGATATAAGACACTTGAGTCTACGACTAACGGTCTAGGAGTTATGAGCAGTTTCGCGCAATTGGTTGCTATAGCGCCACCTATGGGCCAATTGGGCTCATATTTTGATAACCTCTCCTCGATTTTTGTACTACCTTGTGCCAAAGTTTCAAGTCTCTAGCACTTACGGTTTGGGCTGCACGACACGTTTTACGGCGGAAGAATAATAATAATAATTAAAGCTGCAAGCAGCATTTAGCGGTGTTCAAGCAGTTAAGGCCTTTAAGGCCGTTAAGCATTAAAAGACATTAAGTTTTATTTAGCATAAATTTAACCACTGACATAATAGATGGAAAACACCATTTACAGCCAATACATTCAATTTACCATAGGAAATACATGGTTTTAAAGCTTTTCAACAGTTATAGCGCCACCTATTGTCCGATCTCCATGAAACTTTGCATACTTCTTCACCATGGTATGACTCATATGCTCACCAATTTTTGTGAAGTTCTGAGTTTTTATTTATGATTTATAGGCTTTTGAGTGTATTTTGACACGCCCATTTTATAAATGACCCTGTTTTAGTGAACCAAAGGGCAAATTTCAACTTTTTTTCGATAATTATTGATCTAGAGAGTCCAGAGAATTGTCCTAGACTGGTTTGGTTCCGATCGTGCGAAAAACCAGGGACTAGTTCGCAAAAGTAGGTTTTTAACATATTTGTGAATATTTAATGAACGATTTTATTGACAGATATGGTTCTAGAGGCAAAGTTGTTCAGCATTACGAGATCTATCGACTGATATGCATATTATAGGGATTTGTGCAAACACCACGTGATTACAGAGCCGTAAAACTCGTTAGCGCCAACTAGTGGCCGATTTCTTTCAAAACTCTTACAGACCTCTTTGGCCATGAGTCGAACATGCCCATCAAGTTTCGTTCTGATCAGCCTCCGTTAACCTTGTCTCATAGGTGCTCAAACTTCATTGGTCGATGGCGGCCATGTTTTTTGAGATACGCCAATATCCTTTTACACATTCATGGCACCTTGGACCAAGACGCTGCATACCAATTTTCAAGTCAATCGGACTAACGGTCAGGTGGTCATAGCTCTTTTTATGTTTTTTTAATGTTATAGCGCCACCATGTGGCCAATCGACGCAATGTTTTTACTGTGACCTCAGAATGAACTCATTCACACGTGTACCGAGTTTGGTGGAGATATCTCTTATACTTCTTGAGTTATAGCCATTTTAGTAAAATAGGCTCCGCCCACAAAGTTCCTTTTGCGCCCCCTAGCAACCCTGAATCAAAATATCAACTTTTTTTCGATAATTATTGATATTCAGACTCCAGAGAACAATTCTGCACTGGTTTGGTTCCGATCGGGTGAAAAACCAGGGACTAGTTCGCAAAAGTAGGTTTTGGACAAAATCCAAGATGGCGGAAGATTTTTCCAGGCGCAAATAAAATCGGAGATATACGTTTTGTCCGTCTTGAGCCAAGGATTACAGGGATATAAAACACTTGATTCTAGGATAAATGGTCTAGGAGTTATTCACGATTTCCTACTTTTGCTTGCTATAGCGCCACCTATGGGCCAATTGGGCTCATACTTTGATAACCTCTCCTCGATTTTTGTACTACCATCTGGCAAAGTTTCAGAGCTCTAGCACTTACGGTTTGGGCTGCACGATGCGTTTTAGCGGAGAAGAAAAATAATAAAAATCGGTACAATTACAATAGGTTTTCAGCACTTCGTGCTTGAACACCTAATAATAATAAAAATCAGCACAAATACAATAGGTTTTCAGCACTTCGTGCTTGAACACCTAATAATTAAAGCTGCTAGCAGCATTTAGCGTGTTCAAGCTGTTAAGGCCTTTAAGATTTTTAAGCACACAAGCATCAAAAGACATTAAGTTTTATGTAGCAAGCATTTAACCACTGACATCATAGATGGAATAGTCCATGTTTTAGCATGATTTACCATGATTTACCACATTTAGTGTGATTTTTCATGATTTACCATGTTCCAGTATGATTTACTATAAATCTAGCATGATTTACCATAGTTTACCATGATATACCACATTCTAGAATGATTTACCAGGATTTTAGCATTATTTGCCTTATTTACTATGATTTACCATGTTTCTAGCTTTATTTACCATGATTTACCACGTGGCTAGCCATTATGTGAAGCATCAGAACAAATGAAGTGATAATCTCTGACAAAATAAGATTTTGTTATAATAGTAATAGTTTTACAAGAGATTTTTAAGAGTCTAAATATATGAATGCACATGTGAAAAGACTGTTAATAAGGAGAATGGCCAGCAGAGGGCAGCAGAAGACCACTTATTGGCTCACTTTCATTTTGATCTACTTGGTTTCACCAGTATTCACTAAAGCAAACCAGTTTTTCCATGTTAACTCCATTATGCATGCTTACACACACACACACACACACACACACACACACACACACACACACACACACACACACACACACACACACACACACACACACACACACACACACGTTGTACAGGCAATTTACCATAGGATACATATTGTTTTAAAGCTTTTTAACAGTTATAGCACCACCTATCGTCCGATCTCCATGAAACTGTGCATGCTTTTTCAACATGTTATGACACATATGCTCACCAATTTTTGTGAAGTTCTGAGTTTTTATTTATGATTTATAGGCGTTTGAGTGTATTTTCACACGCCCATTTTCTAAATGACCCTGTTATAGCAAACCAAAGGGCAAAGTTCAACTTTTTTTTGATAATTATTGACCTAGAGAGTCCAGAGAATTGTACTGCACTGATTTTGAGCATTATGATATAAAGATTATATGATTATAGATGGAACACACCATTTACAGCCAATACATTCAATTTACCATAGGAAATACATGGTTTTAAAGCTTTTCAACAGTTATAGCGCCACCTATTGTCCGATCTCCATGAAACTTTGCATGCTTCTTCACCATGGTATGAGACATATGCACATCAATTTTTGTCAAGTTCTGAGTTTCCTTGTAGGATTTATAGGCTTTTGAGTGTGTTTTGACACGTCTAATTTCTAAATGTCCCTGTTATACCCAAGCGCAAAATGCAAAAGTTCAAGTTTTTTTTGATAATTATTGATCTAGAGAGTCCATAGAATTGTCCTAGACTGGTCTGGTTCCGATCGGGCGAAAAACCAGGGACTAGTTCGCAAAAGTAGGTTTTTAACATATTCGTGAATATTTAATGAACGATTTGATTGACAGCAATGGTTCAAGAGGCAAAGTTGTTCAGCATGAGGAGATCTATCGACTGATATGCATTTTATGGGGATGTGTGCAACACCACGTGATTACAGAGCCGTAAAACTCGTTAGCGCCAACTAGTGGCCGATTTCTTTCAAAACTCTTACAGACCTCTTGGGCCATGAGTCGAACATGCCCATTGAGTTTCGTTCCGATCGGCCTCCGTTAACCTTGTTTAAAAGGTGCACAAACTTCATTGGCCAATGGCGGCCATGTTTTTTGAGATATGTCAATATCCTTTTACACATACATGGCACCTTGGACCAAGACACTGCATACCAATTTTCAAGTCAATCGGACTAACGGTCAGGTGGCCACACCCCCTTTTATGTTTTTTTAATGTTTTAGCGCCACCTAGTGTTCGATCGTCGCGATTTTTTTACTGTGACCTCAGATTGAACTCATGCACATATCTTCCAAGTTTGGTGAACGTACCTCATTTACTTCTGGAGTTATAGCCATTTTAGTAAAATAGGCTCCTCCCACAATGTTGTTTTTGCACCCCCTAGCGACCGAAAATCGAAAATTCAACATTTTTTTGATAATTATTGATATTCAGTCTCCAGAGAACATTTCTGCACTGGTTTGGTTCCGATCGGGCAAAAAACCAGGGACTAGTTCGCAAAAGTAGTTTTTTGACAAAATCCAAGATGGCGGAAAATCCAATATGGCGGAAATAAAATCGGAGATATACGTTTTTTAAGTCAGGAGTCCAGCTTTCCAATGATATAAGACACTTGAGTCTATGACTTACGGTCTACGAGTTATGAGCCATTTCGCGCAATTGATTGCTATAGCGCCACCTATAGGCCAATCGGGGTCATACTCTCTGAACCTCTCCTCGATTTTTGTACTACCATCTGACAAAGTTTCAGATCTCCAGCACTTACGGTTTGGGCTGCACGATGCGTTTTAGCGGAGAAGAAAAATAATAATAAAAATCGGTACAATTACAATAGGTTTTCAGCACTTCGTGCTTGAACACCTAATAAAAATCAGTACAATTACAATAGGGTTTCAGCACTTCGTGCTTGAACCCCTAAAAATCAGTACAAATACAATAGGTTTTCAGCACTTCGTGCTTGAACACCTAATAATAAAGTCGTCCTCCGAAGAGGGGGGGGTGGAGGTGGGAGAAAAAAAAAAAAAAAAAAAAAAGAAACAATATCCCCCATTAGCACATGCAGAAACTAAGAAATTAATTTTGAAATTAAGATATTATTTTTGTTAAGGAAAAATTACAAATGTTTGAATGTTCTACCTCAGATTTGTGAAATGTTCTCCTGTTTGGCAAGTGTTTGTCATGATATGTTCTGACAGTAAAGAGTAGTTTAAAACCACAATTAACGCTCTGGTTTCTACAACTTTCAGTTAGAAACAAAAATCTGCCTTTAAAGTTGAAAGAAAAAAACATTTGACATTTATGATCATAATTATCGATATTGACTGATATAGTGATAATTGTTAAGTGTTGTTCCTGTGTTATTGATACTTAGGAAAAGGGAGCCTTCAGTTTGTTACTCTTAAGAAAATGGAACCTTTAAATAATGAAACTTATTACTTTTAATGAAAGTCAATAAAAAAAAGACTTTTGAAAGGAAGTTATTTTTCGTAATTCGAGTAGGTCATAAATTTAAATCATATTGGTCATAAAAAGGTCTTAAAAGGTCTTAAATTTGACTGACTAAACCCTGCAGATAGTAGAAATACCCTGTATGAAAGTAGAAATTAACTAAAAAACGTTCGCTCTTTTCTGCTCACTCTTCGCGTTGGACGCGCACTGTTATGAAGGCCTGTGCAGCCGTGAGCTTTTTTAGTTTAATTTTAAAATTAGTGCCATTTCGGTGGGGGTGGGGGGGGGGGGGGATGTATTGCTTGAATTTATTTTACAAAAACATGTGCTATAATTCAGATCAATATATTTGTTTTCCTTAAAATTATTCTCATCTGAATTACAAATAATTTATTTCTGTATAAAATAATACTATATGACTAAAAACGCATTTGATGTTTCTTTTCTTTTTTAATCAATAACTTAAAAATAAACAGATTAGTGCTCTGTTTGAGGTCAAGAAATTAAAACCAATGCAATATGATGAATGTTTAAAAGATGGAACCGACAGACTGTTTTAAACAGGTTAGATAAATATTTCTTGCTTTTAAACAGTGTGTGTGTGTGTGTGTGTGTGTGTGTGTGTGTGTGTGTGTGTGTGTGTGTGTGTGTGTGTGTGTGTGTGTGTGTGTGTGTGTGTGTGTGTGTGTGTGTGTGTGTGTGGTGTGTGTGTGTGTGTGTGTGTGTGTGTGTTACAAGAGTTTAACCCTTTAAGGCCTTGTCTTTTTGGATATATATCTTTTTTTTATTAAAAAGAAAATGTGCATATTACAACCCATATATTTTAAATGCATTGTTTGCTTTAAATTAAATTAAGATTGTATGTTTGGTAATTGAACCTAAATAAATTTAAAATTAATGTGCTATATTTCAGATCAATATATTTGTTTTCCTTCATTTTAATCAACACTAACTTTATTCTCATCTGAATTATAAATAACTTATTTCTGTATAAAATAAAAAATCCCGAATAATCCAGACCAACCAGAGTGCACTATTTCTACAACATCATCAGTGCTGAAGCGGAACTACCAGAGCCGTTCGGCAGATAGCGAGCAGATATTTTGATATTTTGTGTCACGTCGTGCACAATAACCCTAAAGGCACCAGGGTGGCGATGCCACCGGCTTTATATATATATATATATATATATATATATATATATATATATATATATATATATATATATATATATATATAGCTGCGAGCAGCGATGAAGGGCCTAAGCCGGCGGCACCGGCACCGCCGGGCTGAAGCTGGTACCCGGGTGTGGCGGGGAGGCTCGACAGCGCCCCCCTGGAACGGGGTTTGAACACTTGGTCCATAAATCAAACACGCTTGCATGTAAAAATATGAAACTCGGTACCAATATAGATCTCATCGGTTCATATATACTTCATGCTCTTACTTTTTACCCCAGCCCAACAGGAAGTTGGCTATTAAGGGTTGTTTGGAAAACGCATGCAATGGAATGTGAAATACTCCTCCTAGAGAATTCAAACACCCGGCTCGAAACTCGGTCAGCATGAAGTCAAGACACTGAGGATGAAAAATTGCCAGGGGATTTTTGATATCTCGAACGGTTTGGCCGTGGCGAGGAAACGAAATTATGGCGAGAAACGTGAAACAGGAAGTGTGTTATAACTACTGCATACATTAACTAATCTTGATGAAACTTCAGCAGTGTGTTTGTTGTAAGAGCCCGATCACATGGATGTGACTATTGTGAGTCAAAGTTATAGTGCCACCAACTGGCAGCAGGAAGTGTGTCACTTTCAAAATGCTTTTAAATCACCCTCTTATTTTTACCCGATTTGCTTCAAACTTTATGTATATAATGTAGACACACGCCAGATGTAGACCTGTGAAAGGATTATTGATATCTTAGATACTGTTGCCATGGCAATGCATCAAACATTAATATTCCTTTTTTTAAGCTTTTTCGTGCTTTTTTATGCTTTCGGGCACTTTTGGGGTTCTTAACGTACTCGAAAACTCTTGATACTTTGCACACGGGTCCAAACCCACGGCCATCAGGGCTAGGCTGAAGCTGGTATCCGGGCGTGGCAGGGGGGCTCGACAGCGCCCCCTTGAACGGGTCCGACAATTTGGTCCATATATCCAACAGGCTTTACCCGATTTGCTTCAAACTTGATGTGTATAATGTAGACACATGCCAGATGTAGACCTGTGAAAGGATTGTTGATATCTTAGATGCTGTTGCCGTGACAATGCATCAAACTTTAATATTCTTTTTGGATACTTTTGAGATTCTTAGCGCACTTTTGGGGCCCTTAACATGCTCAAAAACTCTTGAAACTTTGCACACGGGTCAGAACCCACGGCCATCAGGGCCGGGCTGAAGCTGGAACCCGGGCGTGGCAGGGGGGCTCGACAGCGCCCCCTGGAACGGGGTCCGAAAACTTGGTCCATATATCCAACACGCTTTACCCGATTAGCTTCAAACTTGATGTGTATAATGTAGACACACGCCAGATGTAGACCTGTCAAAGGATTGTTGATATCTTAGATGCTGTTACCGTGACAACGCATCAAATTTTAATATTCTTTTTGGATACTTTTGAGACTCTCAGCGCACTTTTGGGGCCCTTAACGTGCTCAAAAACTCTTGAAACTTTGCACACGGGTCAGAATCCGCGGCCATCAGGGCCGGGCTGAAGCTGGTACCCAGGCGTGGCAGGGGGGCTTGACAGCGCCCCCCTGGAACGGGGTCCGAAAACTTGGTCCATAAATCAAAAACGCTTGCATGTATTAATATGAAACTTGGTACACATATAGATCTCATCGGTTCATATATACTTCATGCTCTTACTTTTTACCCCAGCCCAACAGGAAGTCGGCTATTTAGGGTTGTTTGGAAAACGCATGCAATGGAATGTGAAATACTCCTCCTAGAGAATTCAAACACACGGCACGAAACTCGGTCAGCGTGAAGTCATGACACTGAGGATGAAAAATTGCCTGGGGATTTTTGATATCTCAAACGGTTTGGCCGTGGCGAGGAAACGAAATCATGGCGAGAAACGTGAAACAGGAAGTGTGTTATAACTTCTGCATACATTAACTGATCTTGATGAAACTTCAGCAGTGTGTTCGTTGTAAGAGCCCGTCTCATGGATGTGACTATTGTGAGTCAAAGTTATAGCGCCACCAACTGGAAGCAGGAAGTGTGTTACTTTAAAAATGCTTTTAAATCACCCTCTTATTTTTACCCGATTTGCTTCAAACTTTATGTGTATAATGTAGACACGCCAGATGTAGACCTGTGAAAGGATTGTTGATATCTTAGATACTGTTGCCATGGCAACGCATCAAACTTTAATATTCTTTGTTGATGCTTTTGAGACTCTTAACATACTTGAAATTGCATGAAACTCGACAGCCACATAACATTTATTAGACAGTAGATATGTGCAAAGTTTCAGAAACGGGCATGGTGAGGGCAATTAAATAATTATGTTTAAGTTTAAAAGCAGCCAGAATGGTTGTTTAGTCAAAAACATTTTTTTTTTCAAATCATAAATAGTGCTATACTGCCCTCTTGTGTTCAAAATCAGGTAAAAAGCGAAAGTAAAATAAGGACGTCTGCACAATTCATTAAGAATGGTGCAGAGTAGAGTGAGCTTTTTCAATTAATTCCTTTGGAAGTAGGAATGAACTAAACAACGTTCGCTCTGTTCTGCTCGTCCCTCTGCCTGGGCGCGCACAGTTATGAATGCCCGTGCAGCCATGAGCATTTTAGTTTAATTTTAAAATTAGCACCATTTCGGGGGACGTATTACTTTAATTTATTTAACAAAAACACAATGTTGTGTTTTATTGCGAGTGTACACAAATATAAGTAAACACTTTGCAGTTTGAATGATGTCCTGTATGAAGAAGATGACGGAGTATGTTTCAATCTTTCATCGCGCTGAGCCACCCACACCCACACACACACACACACACACACACACGTATTCCATCATTGCAATCTTGACATCGGAGCTTGTTCATTATAGCCTTAATAAAATATAATAATAAAATAGTCAACCTAACATATACAAATTACACTGCTATGTTGAAATAGTCAGTAGTACAATTTGTATCATTCACAGTAAGCACCGCTCCACTGTGATTTTTCCAAGCACATTTTTGCACAAGTGAAGAGGATGATTTCTTCCGTCGATATTGGAACGTGAGTGAAGTACAAAGCCTGTAATAAAGAATAGTTTAGCATCCAAATACATCGCAAATGTTGCAACATTTAGATTCTAAAGAGAGATTAACGTGAGCCCAACACCACTTACTTTTACTTTTGTTTTAAATTATTTCGTTTTGGCTTGATTATAGTTCTTTTTTTATTTGTGTTCTGTTCTGAATATCATTAAATTTAAAGGATTTGTTGTGGAATATTTTGAGTGTATCATCAAATACCACTAAACGGTCACTAGTCGCCAGGCGACCGTCTTAATGAGCGAGTCATTGATTCATTCGTTCAAACGATTCATTCGAACGACTGAGTCATTCGTGAATGAGACAGATGGTTATGGATTGGTCATTGAATCTTTGAGCCAATTTGTTCAACATGCTGAATCATTCAGTAATGAGAAAACACGTTGCTGTGAGATGTGCAGTGGTTCTGCTGTGATCTTTGTTTAACTATTTTCGCTGCTGAAACAGAAAAACTGTCAATATTGCATCTAAAATGTAAGTGACTTGACACGTACGTGTGTGTGTGTGTGTGTGTGTGTGTGTGTGTGTGTGTGTGTGTGTGTGTGTGTGTGTGTGTGTGTGTGTGTGGTGTGTGGGTTGGTTTATGTGATTTATGAGGACACAAATTTGTATAATGACATGTGTATTACACTGGTATTACAACTTATGGGTGGTTTATGAGGACACTTAAAAAGTCCTCATAAATCAAATGGCTTAAAAAACATAAAAAACAATGTTTTATTAAACATTTTAAAATGCAGCATGTCTCCTGTGATGGGTAGGTTTAGGGATAGGGGCAGTGTAGGGGGATAGAATATATAGTTTGTACGGTATAAAAACCATTACGCCTATGGAGAGTCCTCATAATGCTGTTGCACCAACGTGTGTGTGTGTGTGTGTGTGTGTGTGTGTGTGTGTGTGTGTGTGTGTGTGTGTGTGTGTGTGTGTGTGTGTGTGTGTGTGTGTGTGTGTGTGTGTGTGTGTGTGTGTGTGTGTGTGTGTGTGTGTGTGTGTGTGTGTGTGTGTGTGTGTTGGAAAACAGAACACCTCAACGGTTCTGAGACTGGAACTGTACAATTCCTAGGGACACACACAACAGAGACAGGGGGAACAGGGTTAATGCCAGACATAAAATTAGAGAGTAGCTACACAGATGGCAGTGAATTCAGTCTACAGATATTCTGCTGTGATATTAACCAAATAGGCTATTCTAAAGAAACAGTAGACAATTAAGTTATTATTTGATTGAATATTTGAAAGTCGCATACATTTCTGGCATGAAAAAAATGATTTATTAATAAAACATAAGAGGTGTTCATACTTACAGATTGGCAACAGGATATTTTGGGGTTCTTCATCAGCTCATCAGGATCCCAGGAACATGGGTTTCATCAGCTGTTTCGGTTCCTTTGTGAGGCACAGGCTTTCAGAAATAGAACCAGAGGTAAAGGATTAGTTGGCAGTGTGGGGATGCATTTAGTGAAGAAGTTATGTTAAATAAATTGTAATCCATTGTGCTGACACATATATATTGCCAAAGACAGGAGGAAACCAAAAGTATCCTAAACAGAAGTATTTGGAATCTAAATTCTGTTTGACAGTTTATAAGACAAAAAGATGGTTTACCTACTTAAAAAAGGCTCCAGAAGGTCTTGGGGTCAGCTGCTGCTGAATGGTGAGGGGCTTCACATGAAAGTTCATCTGCAGATCTTCGTCCCTTTGCCAACCATGATCTCACATAATTGTGTGGACTAAACTGCTGTAATGGTGGTCCATTGCATTTCAGGAACACCAGGTTGGACAGTCTGTTTACAGCAAGGGAGTTCCTTTTGACTGTTAGAATGTCATTCATGCAACTGAAGGCTCTTTCGCATTCACTAGTAGACACTGCAATTGTATGGACAGCTTTAAGAAGAGGCTTGAGGGCTGCTGGGGTCCGGGATGCCCTCAGTTCCTTGTACTCCCGAAATCCCTGGATGCTCTCTCTTCTCTCTATTTTAAATGTGTCACATAAGCGAAGGACCTCTGCTTCACCATGTTGTATGTCCAGATTTCCCTCTGACCAAGTATCTGGTTGAAGAACCTTGAAGTCAGACATCATTTTGCTTCCACCTCTATGTGAGCTTTCCTGTGTGCTGACATGAGAGGAAGTTGTTGTAGCTGTCCTGGACCTCATATTTTCCACCATGCTGCGAAAGAACTGTCCTACATTGATCTTTACAATCCTTTGATTGTCACACAGTGATACATTCTGGAACAATTTCTCAGTTTCAGCTTTAAAAACAGTCTGTGTGTGGGGGCCAGGTGTTGAAACCATGGACTCAAACACCCGGATCTCTCGAAACAGCATCTTGTCTGCTTCAAGCAGTGTTGTGCCTCTCTTTTGAAGCATCCTTGAGAGATCACTCAGTTCTGTTAGGGCATCGTACATTATTCCAAGATTACACACGAAAGACACAGACGTGAGAACGTCAAGGAGTCCCTTATATTTTGCTCTCTCTGTTGAATCCCTAGTGACATCATGAGCAGCACTAGAAAAATGTGTCTGAAGTGCTCTGTAATTCTCCCAAACAGCCTTTACAGTCCTCTCACTTGAAGCTACCCAGCGGATTGACAAAACACGGCCAATGACAAGGAGACGCTTCCCAACACATTGTGCATGTTGATGCAATTCTCTTTGGTTTTTGGGTGAGGCATGATATAAAGTGTATAGCTTATCAAAAAAAAATCTTGAAGTGATTAAGACCACTAACCTCCTTGAGAACATCCCCAACTGCCAATTCTAGGCGATGATTTAAACAGTGCCACACAAACAAGTCTGGGAATCTGGCACAAAGTTGTGTAGCCACCCCTGCTTTTCTGCCAAGCATCACTGATGCTCCATCACATACAAAGGCCACAAAACACTCACCCAAAAATTGGTCATCGAATCCATATGTGTGGAGGCATAACAACAATGTATCTGTGATAGCATTTGCTGTGGTCCCTTCTAACTCCAGCAGGTCAAAAAAAAACGTGTCAGGTTCTGCGTCAGCAATAGCTGTCCGCAAACAGACAACCAACACAGTTTTCCCACTGATCGTCGTAGACTCGTCGATCAACACGCACACCTTTCTTTTGTTTACAATGATGTCATCGACCATCTTTTTCCTCATCTCCGTTGCAATATGGTCAATAACGTCGGCACATGTCTTGTCGGAATGCAGAACTCGGCCCATGTTCACTCCATTCAACTCTTGCAACATTATATCCATTCGCATGTCTTTGAATGGACGCCCGTGCTTGCCAATTTTGTATGCAGTTCGGAACACTCGAGATGTAGTTTCGTGTTCAGCCCTGTGCATAGTTTGAACTTGCCTGGACAGCTCATTGCGGGATGCCATCTCCGCTATTTCGGCTGCCTTAATGTGTGCTTTCGAATCTCTGTGGTCTTTAAATTTTTTGCGCAGTGACTGCTGTTGCTTCGCCTTGTCTGTGCCAAAGGCTTGAATTAAACATTCCCTCCATTCTCTTGACAACTTCAGTCCCCTCTCTGTCTGGGCAGCAAGTGACGGGATGCTGCTACATATTTTGCAGCCCAGTTTGTTATTTTTAAAAACAAGCCAGCTGTTTGTGGAGCAAAAATACACCATTTGGTCCCTTGACCAACAGTCAGGCCATTCGTGTGTTTCGTTACTCACGTTATTGTTGACGTCGGTGTCATCATTGACTAGGGTAACGTTAAAGTTGGTAGCTGCAGACTCATCATTAATGCTAAAGTTAGCTGTTCCGCTCACATCCGCGCTAACGGTATCCGATGTTTCTGGTTGGACAATCACAACCTTGTTGATGTTGATGTGTCTGGCACACGTGTTCTTTTAGAACCTTTCTGAAGCCAGGCTAACATAACGATTTACAATGTTTTTGTTTAGGATTATGAAATTGTTTAGGTTTTCAATTTCAGCAGTGAAAAATCTGTTACGGTCAGGCGGAAGCCACAGGCATCAGACAGCTTCTGATAGGGTGGGCCGACTCCTTGCCTTTACGTGATTCGTCAAGATCTGAAGTAAGCACTCTGGGTAGTGTAGTTTATGTAACGTTAGGTGACTGACGCTTTTTCTGTCAGTTGTGGAGTACCGGCTACATACGAGAAGTAGCGGTACGCAAGAAAAAGTGCAGGTACGCTTAAGAGTAAAATGTAGAATTGCCGGTACTGCGTACCGGTGAGTACCGCCCCACTTCGAGCACTGCTTGTGCAAAAATGTGCTTGGAAAAATCACAGTGGAGCGGTGCTTACTGTGAATGATACAAATTGTACTACTGACTATTTCAACATAGCAGTGTAATTTGTATATGTTAGGTTGACTATTTTATTATTATATTTTATTAAGGCTATAATGAACAAGCTCCGATGTCAAGATTGCAATGATGGAATACGTGTGTGTGTGTGGGTGTGGGTGTGGGTGGCTCAGCGCAATGAAAGAGTGAAACAAACTCCGTCATCTTCTTCATACAGGACATCATTCAAACTGCAAAGTGTTTACTTATATTTGTGTACACTCGCAATAAAACACAACATTGTGTTTTTGTTAAATAAATTAAAGTAATACGTCCCCCAAAATGGCGCTAATTTTAAAATTAAACTAAAATGCTCATGGCTGCACGGGCATTCATAACTGTGCGCGCCCAGGCAGAGGGACGAGCAGAACAGAGCGAACGTTGTTTAGTTCATTCCAACTTCCATAGGAATTAATTGAAAAAGCTCACTCTACTCTGCACCATTCTTAATGAATTGTGCAGACGTCCTTATTTTACTTTCGCTTTTTACCTGATTTTGAACACAAGAGGGCAGTATAGCACTATGTATGATTTGGAAAAAAAATGTTTTTGACTAAACAACCATTCTGGCTGCTTTTAAACTTAAACATAATTATTTAATTGCCCTCAACATGCCCGTTTCTGAAACTTTGCACATATCTACTGTCTAATAAATTTTATGTGGCTGTCGAGTTTCATGCAATTTCAAGTATGTTAAGAGTCTCAAAAGCATCAACAAAGAATATTAAAGTTTGATGCGTTGCCATGGCAACAGTATCTAAGATATCAACAATCCTTTCACAGGTCTACATCTGGCGTGTGTCTACATTATACACATAAAGTTTGAAGCAAATCGGGTAAAAATAAGAGGGTGATTTAAAAGCATTTTGAAAGTAACACACTTCCTGCTGCCAGTTGGTGGCGCTATAACTTTGACTCACAATAGTCACATCCATGAGATCGGGCTCTTACAACGAACACACTGCTGAAGTTTCATCAAGATCAGTTAATGTATGCAGAAGTTATAACACACTTCCTGTTTCACGTTTCTCGCCATGATTTCGTTTCCTCGCCACGGCCAAACCGTTCGATATATCAAAAATCCCCTGGCAATTTTTTATCCTCAGTGTCATGACTTCACGCTGACCGAGTTTCGTGCCGTGTGTTTGAATTCTCTAGGAGGAGTATTTCACATTCCATTGCATGCGTTTTCCAAACAACCCTAAATAGCCGACTTCCTGTTGGGCTGGGGTAAAAAGTAAAAGTACGAAGGATATATGAACTGATGAGATCTATATGTGTACCCAGTTTCATATTATTACAATCAAGCGTGTATGATTTATGGACCAAGTTTTCGGACCCCGTTCCAGGGGGGCTGTCGAGCCCCCTGCCACGCCCAGGTACCAGCTTCAGCCCGGCCCTGATGGCCGCGTGTTCTGCCATGTGTGCAAAGTTTCAAGAGTTTTTGAGCACGTTAAGGGCCCCAAAATTGCCCAAATAGTCGTAAGAAAAATATAGAAACTGACTTTCCAAACAACCCATAATAACCGACTTCCTGTTGGGCTGACGTAAAACTTAGAGCGCGAAAGTTGTTCAGCCCGATGAGATCTATAAGTGTACCGAGTTTTAGAATATTACATGCAAGCGTGTTTATTTTATACAGAAATAAGTTATTTATAATTCAGATGAGAATAAAGTTAGTGTTGATTAAAATGAAGGAAAACAAATATATTGATCTGAAATATAGCACAGTAATTTAAAATTCATGTAGGTTCAATTACCAAACATACAATCGTAATTTAAAGCAAACAATACATTTAAAATACATGGGTTGTATGCATATTTTGTAATAAAAAAAAGATAAAAAAGACAAAGCCTTAAACTTTGGGTTAAACTCTTGTCACTGTAACAGACACAATCACACACACACACACACACACACACACACACACACACACACACACACACACACACACACACACACACACACACACACACACACACACACATGTTGGTGCAACAGCATTATGAGGACTCTCCATAGGCGTAATGGTTTTTATACCGTACAAACTATATATTCTATCCCCCTACACTGCCCCTATCCCTAAACCTACCCATCACAGGAGACATGCTGCATTTTAAAATGTTTAATAAAACATTGTTTTTTATGTTTTTTAAGCCATTTGATTTATGAGGACTTTTTAAGTGTCCTCATAAACCACCCATAAGTTGTAATACCAGTGTAATACACATGTCATTATACAAATTTGTGTCCTCATAAATCACATAAACCAACCCACACACACACACACACACACACACACACACACACACACACACACACACACACACACACACGTACGTGTCGTCACTTACATTTTAGATGCAATATTGACAGTTTTTCTGTTTCAGCAGCGAAAATAGTTAAACAAAGATCACAGCAGAACCATTGCACATCTCACAGCAACGTGTTTTCTCATTACTGAATGATTCAGCATTTTGAACAAATTGGCTCAAAGATTCAATGATCAATCCATAACCATCTGTCTCATTCACGAATGACTCAGTCGTTCGAACGAATCGTTTGAACGAATGAATCAATGACTCGCTCATTAAGACGGTCGCCTGGCGACTATTGACCGTTTAGTGTTATTTGATGATACACTCAAAATATTCCACAACAAATCCTTTAAATTTAATGATATTCAGAACAGAACACGAATAAAAAAAGAACTATAATCAAGCCAAAACGAAATAATTTAAAACAAAAGTAAAAGTAAGTGGTGTTGGGCTCACGTTAATCTCTCTTTAGAATCTAAATGTTGCAACATTTGCGATGTATTTGGATGCTAAACCATTCTTTACTACAGGCTTTGTACTTCACTCACGTTCCAATATCGACGGAAAAAATCATCCTCTTCACTTGTGCACAGTGCTTGAAGTGGGGAAAAAAAGGTGCCGGTAGCCTACTCTCTTGCATTGGCAATTCATGACATTAGAAATTTCTACAGTGAAAAAAAAAAACGTAGAGATATTGCTGGTACAACAACAAGCCTTTATTGTTATTTATTATTTTAAATAAGTGTGTGTGTGTGTGTGTGTGGTTTTGTGTGTGTGTGTGTGTGTGTGTGTGTGTGTGTGTGTGTGTGTGTGTGTGTGTGTGTGTGTGTGTGTGTGTGTGTGTGTGTGTGTGTGTGTGTGTGTGTGTGTGTGTGTTGTGTTTGTGTCTGTGTTGTGTCTGTGTGTGTGTTGTGTTGTGTGTGTGTGTGTACACTTAGTGTGAGGAACAGATTGAAATTTAAGATGTTATTTGCTAAAAAATCATACATTTTTCTATAGCTCCAAAATTTCTTTCATACTTGCACGTATTCAAACCATGTGTCACAATTTTCTGAGATACAAGCACTATGTACAGTATATAATGGTGTTTGGCATTGTTTAGACCTGGTGTGGCGTTTTTATATGCTAGTTTTGAATATCTGCAAATGTCTGATGACAACCAGAAAAACAAACTGTAAAGCTATGACTTGCCCCTTGTCCCTAGTCATACAAGTTCATGAGCCTAAATGAAGTCAAAGAATTTCAAGGAGAGACAAAAAAAGAGATTAACCAGTATTTCAGACAACTCAAAAGTGAAAAACGTTCAAATTGACCCATGACATAGGAGGTTTATTCAGCTAAAATAATCACATTCACCTGTTAGGGTTTATCATGATGTATTTTTGTTGATTTTTATAGAAGAGCTTACCATTCTGTAGATACGGTACCAAAAATTCAATGTTGCTTCCACAGGAACCACAAATGCATCCAATGTATCCAGCCAATTCAAGTCCACAATATTGACAATACATAACCTGGGAGAGGAACAATGTGACTGCTTAGAGCTAAAAGATATTAACATGTAACTAAGCATTTGAATACCTATGATATATACCTTTTCAAAGCAGACTTGTAAGGACAACACAGATGTAAGAGAAGCCCCTTATTATTACCCTAACATAACACACAAAGGTTATTCACTGAAAGGGAAATATAGCTCAACAATCATAAGAATAATTCAATGGAATGGAAAATGGGCAATTTTCTCTAAATTGTACATGCTCAAAATTATTTTGTTGTTAGCTAATAAAGTTATCTAACTGATAAAAAAAAAAAAAAAAAAAAAAACTTTTATTAGTCATGTCAGCAAAACCTAACTCCTAAAATATCCTAACTCCAGTAACAGTAACATAACGTTTCACATTTAATTGTGTATTTCAGAGTATTTAGGCTAATAATATCCAAAAGGCCTATGAATTATACGATCACGATTTTAAAGATTTTCAGAACATCGACAACACCACTGACGAGTAGACGAGCAAAAAGCACATTCCAGCCGGGTTCGTCATTTATTGGGGTTTGTGCTATTTGCAGTGCGTTTCTGTAGCCTATTGGTTGAGTTGTGAACTTCTGCAGCGCGTTTCTGTATTTGGTTGTGTTGTTAACTTTTGCAGCGCGTTTCTGTATTTGGTTGTGTTGTGAACTTTTGCAGCGTGTTTCTGTATTTTGCTTGTGTTGTGAGTATTTGGAGCACACCTGTGTTGTACAACTGATAAAGATGTTTTCTAAATATGCGGGTGTTTTTTCTATTTGCTTTCTTCGTTCGCAGCCATAGGTCGCAGCGCGTTGAGCTCACTGCCATTGTAGGCAACCTGGCAACCAGTTAATGCGGCAACATTAAGCTGGACAATGATGCTGTTTTCTTCTAGATCTGCTGTACAGCAGAAACAAACTTTGTTGCATTATTTTACTGATATCACTGTAAAGCTGCTTTGAAACAATCTGTATTGTAAATAGAGCTATATAAATATAAAGGTGACTCGACTTGACTTGCT
The DNA here is from genome assembly GCA_036326025.1 of Chrosomus eos. Lineage (NCBI taxonomy): Eukaryota > Metazoa > Chordata > Actinopteri > Cypriniformes > Leuciscidae > Chrosomus > Chrosomus eos. The sequence goes on along the minus strand of CM070818.1, from coordinate 46,285,102 downwards.
GCTAGATGGTAGAATGTAAGGTGGAGTATGGAAATAAAATAATGCCATGTTTTTGAAACAAAAAAGCGTGTTGAATTGCACTAGCCTACTTGAAAAATATAGGCATTGCATTCTTGCATTTTAATGCATTGTATTTTTAGGGCTTGCATTTTTTATGGGCTGAAATTCAACATGGTCATATCAATTCAAAACATTTCAAACTCATTTTCATTATTAAAAATTCAATAATCCATATTCACCGTAAAAATGGAAGCCCTAAAAATACAATGCATTAAAATGCAAGCATGGTTAATGCAATGCATATTTTTTTCCAAGTAATGCAATTCAACAGGCCTTTTTATTTCAAAAACATCTGGCTTTATTAGACTTTCCATAGAAGAGGGAGGGAGGAGAGAGGGAGGGAGAGGAAAAATGATAGATCGGTTAAAAATAGAAATGGAGGATGAAGGAGTCCAGATTGAATATTTGAGAGATTTGGGACTTGACATGATTGAAAAGGTTGCCCGTGCTGTTTTGATGATTATATTATAATGATAAGTCAGTTTCATTTATTCATTTGATCAAAAGTAATTCCATTTTGTAAGATCATTTAGTAAAATAATTTTAATCTAAGTAATTCAAAACTGCGCGAGGCAGACGACGACATTATGTGATCAAATACAATCAACTTAAACACACTCCACAGCGCCACTCAGTGCATTTAATTATAACTGCGAGTTTTAGTGCTTGGGTTTCACTTGGTTTCACTCATTTGGTTTCACTCGTTTCACTGCATTAACGGCCAGCAGCAATGCAGTCAAATACTATTTTTGTTTAGGCAAAAAGTGGTGGGGACAACATGTCCAACCCGCAAATTACGCCTATGTACATATGTACATAGCCTTAAAGATGTACAACCCCAAACTTGCCAGGCACATTTTCTTCAATCCACTTATGAGAGTTATGGCAAGTTGCCCGGTCCAATATGGCGGCGACGTTGACGCACATCGACGTTGATTCTGTGGAGAATGCAGCGTCACAGACACACCTTCGATCGGGTGAGGACCCGATACATCACGACACCGGCCCATAGAAACTGTCGCAGAAAGTGTTAGAAACGTGATTTTTTTTCCCAAACCACTTCAGCGGAAATCCCGCCCTGCAACCGATTTCATTGGTTTAGGTTACAGTGACGGGTAGGTTAAGGGATCAGGGTTGGGTGTAGGCAATCTGTACAGTGATTGACATGACCAATGAAAACTTTAGAATCAGCTGCAGGGCGGGATTTCCGCTGAAGTGGTTTGGGAAAAAAATCACGCCTTGATAACACTCCCCTTGACGTAATGATCACGTCAGTACTTCCGGGTTCCTTGGCTCCGTTTTGTTGTCGGGCGAAGAAGATATACTGTTTTCTTCTTTTTTTATTTAGCCTGTTTGTTTAAAATAGTGTCGGGATGAATCGTATCTTCGGACGAGGGAAACCAAAAGGACCACCACCGAACCTCACGGACTGTATATCAGGTGTATGTGTTTGTTCTGTTTAACTTTTGAGACTAAGAAACAAAAGAACTTTGTCCTGAACGCTGAATGACTTGATTTTTGCTTAAATCTTTCTCAGAATTGTATTTCTTCATATTATTAGCCTGGATATTTAAATATGTTATTTGTTTTGAGTGATTGAACTATGTTTTGCTGTATCATGCTGAAAAACAGACGCTGTCCATATAGGTAAACATCACATGATACATTTCTGTTGTTTGTATAGTTGTTGACATGGTTGGTGTTTTTGAATACACAACATTTGTTCTGAAAGTTGTGTTGGGAAAAGGCTTGTGTTAAGGTTATGTGTGTTTGTGAACCAGTCCTGCTGGTTTCTGACCTATCACTGGATGCCATTTTTTTCTGCGTTTAACATTGTGGCTGGTATCTTCTCATTTTCTGAGTTAATTATACATGTATGTTATATACTATATCTGATGTCTTTCTTTGGCTTGCTAAATTCTAGGTCGACTCACGAGCTGAATCCGTTGACAAGAAGATAGCCAGACTTGATGCTGAACTGATGAAATACAAAGATCAGATGAAGAAAATGAGGGATGGCCCATCAAAGGTAAAATTCGCCTTCGACTTCCGAGTGGAATTATAGATAGAATAAACTTGAATGAACAATTCCTTTACGGTTTCATTTACTTGCATATAAAAATAACGGTAACACTACAATAAGGTTCGTTAGTTAACATTAGTTACTACATTAGGTAACATGAACTAATAATGAACTACACTTATACAGCATTTATTAATCTTTGTTCATGTTAATTTCAACATTTCCTAATACTTTATTAAAATCTTGTTAACATTAGTTCATGCTCTGTGAACTAACATGAACAAACAATGAATAGCTCTATTTCTATTAACTAACGTTAACAAAGATTAACAAATACAGTAACAAATGTATTGCTCATGGTTAGTTATGTTAGTTAATGCATTAACTAATGAACCTTATTGTAAAGTGTTACCAAAATAACAAAGGAAATCACCATTTAATCTCCATATAACTTGTATGCTATAGATCAAGTCTTTTGATGCCATTGATTTTGTTGCTATATATATATATAATATATTGTGTGTGTGTGTGTGGTGTTGTGTGTAGTGTGTGTTGTGTGTGTGTGTGTGTGTGTGTGTGTTACACTTAGTGTGAGGAACAGATTGAAATTTAAGATGTTATTTGCTAAAAATCATACATTTTTCTATAGCTCCAAAATTTCTTTCATACTTGCACGTATTCAAACCATGTGTCACAATTTTCTGAGATACAAGCACTATGTATATAATGGTGTTTGGCATTGTTTAGAGTGACCTGGTGTGGCGTTTTTATATGCTAGTTTTGAATATCTGCAAATGTCTGATGACAACCAGAAAAACAAAACAACCAAAAATCAACATTCAGCCATATGTGTTGTCGACAAATCGTCACACACCACTCAGTGTATGAAGATCTGCCCTAACAGTGCAAGCAGGACATTGAAAGAAATCATAGTGTATTTTCTCTGCTTCTTTTCTAGAACATGGTGAAACAGAAAGCCATGCGAGTCCTCAAACAGAAGAGAATGTAAGTGCCTCTGTACTCATCCTGTTGTCATCCACTTAAAAACTTAATAGGCTAGGCTATTTGTTTTTAAACATTTCTTTACACTTAAACATTTTTACTTTTTAATCAGGACTAAAACATGCCCTAAATTTTGATTGATAATATTCTGATTCCTTATTATTGTTTGGTAGCACTTTACAGTAAGGTTCCATTTGTTAACCATTAGTAACAATGACAAATGTTTCCAATATTAATTTGAGGTAAAGTTAATTTCAACATTTACTAATACATTATTAAAACCAAAAGTTATTCAGTTAATGTTGTTTAATGGACCTGAGCTAAAATTAATTAAGATCGGACAGTTGTATTTTTATTAAAAAACTTAACAAAGAATAACAACTATTTTAAAAAAAAAAAAAAAACTTGTTGCTCATTGTTAGTTAATGTTAGTTAATACATTAACAAATGTTAACTAACAGGACCTCTTTGTAAAGTGTTAAATATTGTTATTGTTCTTGTTAAATATGAGTTTTTTTTTTTGGTTATAAGAAAAAGGTTGGCAGGACAACATTTACGTTTTGTATCTTAATTCAATTCTGTGATAAAAGCTTCAGCAATTATTGGTAACGCTTCCTTTTACAGTACAGTACTTACAGTGTACTTACCTAGAAAGTACTGGCTAATATAAGGTAAGTACATGGAACAGGGGTAGGTTTAGGGGTAGGTTCAGGGTTGGTACTAGTTATTACCCAGTAATTGTAGTTACTAAAATAAGTACATAGTATTTACATGGGTAACTGGACTGTAAAAGGAAGTGTTACCCAATTATTTTGGTATGAAACTAGGTGCTGTTATCATGTGTTAGCACTTATCTAGGTGATGGTCACATGCTTGAGCAACTCTAACAGCAAATTCTAAACTATCAGTCATTTCAACAGAAAAATGAAAGCTGTAATATGCTGTAAAATAAAGTTGTAAATAAAAAATAAAGCTGTAATAAACGCTGTCCACTTGAGGGAGGCACAGGATAAGGAATCTTTTAAAAGGTTAGTTCAACCAAAAGTGAAAATTCATGTCGTTCCAAACCAGTTAGACTTTCTGTCATCTTCTGATGTCTTAGTCTAAGCAGTTTATGCAACCGGCCCCTGAACTCAAAGGAAGATCTTTTTTTGATGAAATCTGGGAGTTTTCTGTCCCTCCATAGACCGCTACGTAACTACCACTTTGACTCTTCAAAAAGAATTGAGCAGTTTAGTCAACATTTTCTGGAGAGACAATCGTTTTTTATGATGAACAAATTGAACTTAGGCTATTATCCATATATAAACATTAATCAACTCACACATCAGTTGTGGTAAACATGTTCGCTTGACGTGCAAGAACCAATGAGTTTTATTCTCATGTGTGACACATCACGTTTGAGCTTTCGCAAGAGGTTTGTTCTCTCGCGTCAAGCAGGCTCGGTTGAGCTTCTGTATATGTTTGCTGATCAATGTTTATATGTGAATATTTTTTTCTAATTGAACTAAATTAAATGTGTTCATCATATAAAGCGATTGTGTGTCATCAATTTGTTTACTAAACCACTCAATTTCTATGGATTAGTTTTACAATCTCTTTATGAACATTTTGAAGCGTCAAAGTGGTAGCTGTCATGAAGGGACAGAAAGCTCTCAGATTTCATCAAAAAGTTCCAAAGATAGACGAAAGCCTTACGGTTTGGAACGACATGAGGGTGATGTCAGAATTTAAATTTTTGGGTGAACTATCCTTTTAAATTGACTTCTGCGATGAATCAGGTTTCACAATGGCTTGCTAAATCATGTCAAGAAAACAGTTGTTTGTTTTTTGTTGACCAAAAGGGAATGTACTGATGTAAAAGGGAAGAAGCTTGAGGTAGCTTAAATACTTAAGAAATAATATATTTTTAGCTTTCTTTTAAAAAACCATGTGAAGAAAGTTGTTAACAGTTTAATTTAATTTAGCTAATTATAGATGTATTAGACATAGTTTGACTAAAGAAGCAGCAGTGTTATTTATGAATTCCAAACATGAAAATCTATTCTTAAACTAGTTGAAATTGTTAATATACAAGTTCTGAAACATTTTATTAAATTTGTTGATTTAGTACTTGTTTTGGACAATAGCACCAGCAAGAGGAAATTGAGGAAATTTTCGCACCATTTAGGGTTCCACCTGGTTCCTACTGTTATCACCTTTGGGGAACGCTGAAGTTTTCCCCCCTTTTCCACCTCGCTTTAAAGACTTTGTTCAGACTTTTTTGCATATCTGATTGAAATCCAATCAGATTTAGCAAGTGTGAATGGCAAAAAATCAGATGAAATGGAAATCCATTTCAATCTTACTGCTCTGATCAGATTTTGCATAGTTTTTGTGACTTTCTCACGCCACGTAAAACGTGATTGCAAACATTGTTATAGGAAACATTCAGAACGTCACTGCAGAAACAAGGTTGTGTTGTCAAAATGGTTGTCAAAATAACGGAGGGGGGCAAGTGGTGTAACAGACTACCGCAGCAAGCCTAACCTTGAAGTGTTAGTGATCCCACTTCTTTAACTTATTAAAATATGACTTGAAATATTAAAAAATTTGACTTGATAGTACATAGTTAAATACACTTAATATAAAGTGAGTCCATGCTAGTTGTGGTTGAGTGCATTTGAAACTGATACAAGACAATGAGGGAAATTGTTGTATTTCCAGGTATGAAGGGCAGAGAGATCAGTTGACGCAGCAGTCATTTAACATGGAACAAGCAAACTACACCATCCAGACACTAAAAGACACCAAAACCACTGTAAGAATGCAGTCATAAGAATACAAATAAAACATAAACATTGAACTTACTTCCTTTTATGTTTTTAAACATTAGCAAATGCTGCAAGCCTACCTTTTTGTATGTATGTATGCTTTTTTTCTTTTTTAAAATAGGTGGATGCAATGAAAGTTGGTGCCAAAGAAATGAAAAAAGCATACAAGAATATTAAAATTGATCAGATAGAGGTAAGATTACTTTTGTCCCTTCACCAAAGTAAAAGTAATTGTATGACCTGATTAAGAAAAGTTTTGCTGTTCATGCTGCAGGATCTGCAAGACCAGATGGAGGACATGATGGAAGATGCTAATGAAGTACAAGAAGCTCTTAGTCGCAGCTACGGGACACCAGACATCGATGAAGATGACCTGGAGGCAGGTTAGTTAAAACAGGCATTGAGGTAGTTTGTGCATTTAGCATTCAAATTTTAGAATTTTTGGTCTATTTCGAATAAATATATATTTTTCTTTGTTCACTATAAAACATAATAATTTTGGTTTTACATCTGTGATTATTTGTTTGTACCATAAGAGCTGGATGCACTTGGTGATGAACTCCTTATGGACGATGACAATTCCTATCTGGACGAGGCTTCTTCTGCTCCAGCTATACCAGAGGGAGTGCCAGGAGACAGAACCGCTAACCGGGTATACACGCTTAAAGAGCCACAAAACCCTAAAACACTTTATATAATGTACTGTATTTTCTGGCATATACGTCACATTTTTATCTGAAATGTGCTGCGAAATATACTTTCCATTTAAAATCCAGTAATAAATAGAAGGTACACAATTTGCACTGGAAAAGATTGTTTCAAGTCTCTTTCATGGATTATAATTGTATTATTAATTGCCAAACAGTAGCAACGTATTACATAAAATTAGATACAGTATGGATTATGCAGTATTTTATCTCATTAAAAAAATTGAAATAAATCTGTATTTTGCAAAATATAATATAAAATAAAGGTTGTATGAAATGGAAACCTATTAGTATTTCATTCTAAACACTATTTTTATTTACCTGTTATTTTGCTTAGTATAACAGTGGATGTCTCCACAATGAAGAAATTATTTTTAATTGATTTGCATATTCTGCTGTTTGCACACAGGATGGAGTACTGGTGGACGAGTTTGGCCTACCTCAGATTCCAGCTACATAATGGAACAAAGTTACATAATTCTAAACCCTCAAATGACTTGGACAAATATCTAGAGGCATCATCTGGATCTACATAAGATTATAACCTTTTAATACTCCATAAAGAATCAATCCATGATAGCTTTCATCATGAATCATTGGGGTTAGTTTTATGTATGTGGTATTTTCTTCGGTGTAGATTCTATTGCTATGATTTATTTTCTAAAGGAGTTGATCAGTTGATACTTTGTACGGCAATACACTTTCTTATTCAAAGCAAATATAAAGAAATTATATGACAATGTTTGAGGGTTGAATGTGCAATCTGTTATTTTGTGCAATTCTGCAATGCCAGTGGTTCAAAACTGGTAACAAATCGAAACCATTGCAGTGTAAGAACAGAGAAAATAGAAATGGGAACTGACTCGGGAAAGAATGTGCCCGTTTCATTTAGTGAGAAACAATAATAGACAAAATCTTAGGCTCTCCTTTTATTATGGGAATTTACATAGAATCAAACATTAAGAGCAAAAAGAAAAAAATCACTGCAAAGGTAAACATTTATATACCTAATAAATCAACTGCTTTTAGGAAAATATGAATTCAATATACATTTAGTGATCCAGATATCACCAGCTGAGTCTGTAGCTGTTAGGAAAGATCTTCTTGTGCAGATATTCCACAACCTCTTCTTTATTCTTGAGTTTTTCAAACTCATAGTATGAAATCTAAAGACCATAAAAAAGTTAAGAAAATACCATTGTAAGACATAAAACCAAACTCCAACCTAGTGCAAGTTAAGCCCAATTAAGAATATACATTTAGGTTTATAGGTATAGTTATCACCCTCATGGTGTTATAAATTTGTATGACTTCAGAAGGCTCAGATTAAACCACTGAAATGGTTTGAAAACAGTTGAAATGGATTGCTTTTACACTACCCTTATTATCAACTTTTTTTTTGGGTCAGAGCTTGAAACCCATTATGTTAAAAAAACAACAGAGACATTTTTTTAAATACAGGGGTTGGACAATGAAATAAACACTGGCCAGTTATAATGTTGGAGGTTTCATGCATATATATTCAGCCCGGTGGCTGAACATCACTGATATTACAGTAAGAGCAGAGTGTGAAGTTTAAATTAGCAGAGCAAAAAGCACAGCTGTACATAAAATATTGCCATCCACACAACATAATGGACAGAGTTCAAATACGACAAATTGTTGGTGCGCATCTTGCTGGCTCATCTGTGACCTTGGGTTAATTCTTCATACCTCGCTTAATACATCTGATATGATTTGACAGATGCCATATCTGGCATAATAATCGTGATAACTGATCTCTGGCTAATTTGGTTCTTCAAAGGAATTTGCAGATTTGATTAAAATATCTGGATTAAGTCGTCTGAGATTACTGCGTGTTCTTGTGTTTATTGGTAAGGGACGACATATTGATACTTGAAACCATAATCAGCAATGCAGTGTGACTGGCTTGCGGCAAGACAGCAAATGTCATGACATCATATTAAAAAAAGATCACACACCTGACAAAAAACTTGATGAATTTCTGGAAGTTCACAAGTTAATAGCCAAGTGATCGAAACGAGTCTACATTACAATGTTTAATAGATAAATGAAATGTAAACGGTTTGTTACATGTTTCCATTATTTCACGATTTCTAGTATTTGTACAGGCTTTACATTTGTATTTTTCAATGTTCAAATAAGCAATCATTTTAATTTTAGCTGTGAAGCAGATTTGTTATGTGACAGTAAAGTAAAGTTTCTTAAGGGAAACATTTGCCTTAACACCTGGACTGTTGCTGCCCAGAGTGAAGCACGGGGTGGATCAGTGATGTTTTGGGCTTCAATATCATGGCATTCCCTACTGAGCTTGATGGCCATGTCACTACTAAGGACTACCATTCTGGAGGACCATGTGCACCTAATGGTTCAAACATTGTACCCTAAACAGGGTGCAATGATAATGCTCCAATACACACAGCAAGACTTGTGACAGAATGGTTTGATGAACACATAGGCGGAGGGTGAACCAACTCCAGGGCAAGGCTAAGATGTGCGCTTCCCCTTGATGCATTTAAATCGATTTTTGTAGTTTCAATCAACGTGTTGCCAAGCAACAACTTAAACGTCCCAGTATAAACGCTCCCGTTAACTAATTTGTTATTAACGCTACTACGTTTACAAACCGTTAATTTTAGAAAAAAGCAATCAGTACCAAATAATAAATAATAATCACTAATCAGCCAATATAAATAAACACTGCCTTACCTAATGCAGCAAAATCCTGCGTTTAGACCTGGCGTCATATGCGTTGATGATGTCCTCGTTATTTAGTTTTGTGGTTATGTCACTCTCAATATGCAGCAAACTCAAGGATGAAAGTCTCTCCTGTCCCATTGTTGAACGCATCCAATTCTTTACACGCATAGCTGAAAAAGATCTCTCGCATGTTGCGGTCCCCACCGGTAATGTTAGAGCCAACTTGAAAAGTTTTTCGAAGTTTGGATAAAATCCAGTCGAGAGTGCCTCCTTAACGAAGTCAGGAGATGTGTGACGTGAGTTCAGTTTCAGTAAATTCATCTCAGTACATGCCAATTTAGGGTTGATAGAGAGGGTGGTCGCATATTTATTTAAAAGAAACTGCGCGCCTTCTGGGTCACATTTTAGCACTGCATCCACACTCTTTGCTATTCCCATGGTCTGGGTGGAAAACCGGGACTGACACTCACCCAACAGGGTATCCAAAACAGGAAAATAGAGCTGCTGGGCCCATTTCTCTTTCATGGTTTGTGTGATGTTTGTTTGGTATTCTCTTTGTCCAAGGCAACTTGTTACAACAGAGGAATCCAACGTAGCAGTTCTTTTCACAGTTCGCTTATCCGTGCAATCGCGTTCATCTTCACTGACTGAAATGTCAAGTGAATTACAGAATGCTTCAATCTGCATCCATACTTCATCCCACTTTTCAGTGGTCCTCATGTTCTCAAGGCCGTTTATTGTAGATTCCATGACACTTGAGGCCTGAGACAGTGTTGTGTCTTTCTTTTGTAGTGCCTTGTGTGCAACATGGATCATACTGAAAACATGGTAAAACACCAACAGACACACACAGAACGTGGCCTTCTTGAGATGGCTTAAGAGACCGGATGCCTCAACAAACCTACGATAAGGGGGAACAGAGAGCTCGGAAAGAGTGGAGAGCAGGGCTCTTATTGAAGTCTTGACAGCTGCTATGTTTTTCCATCGACACGCCCATCTCGTGTCGCTGAGTGCTGTCAGTTCGGCTTTAACCCCGAGCTCCTTTTGGTGCTGCTGATATGCATGGTGCGTGCCTGGTTGTGAGAAAAATACATACAGACTCTCGAGGATTTGAAAAAACGTAGATGCTGTACGATTTACCTTGCATGCATCGACCAAAACCAAATTCAACTTGTGGGCCATACAGTGGATGTACACCGCAGATGGATGGTCTTGACGGAGTTTCTGCTGAACTCCGTTTACGTGACCGGACATGACAGCCGCTCCGTCATACTTTGTGCAACAATGGGTAAAGTGTAGATTCCACACGCATCCAGAAAGTGTTTTATGTGTCCATAAATTCCAGTAGCATCAACTCTTTCAGAACAGTCCACAAATCCTAGAAATCTTTCCTTTATCTCCAGCTTCTCTGTGTACCTCACACACAAGGCCATTTGTTCCTCTTTAAAACTCCGTGCTTCGTCCACTAGAACAGTAAAAAAAACATTGTTTTCGATGCCGCGGATTATTTTGTTTTTGACTATACCAGAAGCAATTTCTAAAATTTCATTTTGTGTGTCAGGGCTCGTTAGATTAAACGGGGCCTTTAATCGAGCACAGAAAGTGTCGTCACGTCTGGCGTACCAGTCACACAGCTCCAAAAAGTTCCCACGATTTTCAGAAGTCTCTCTCTCGTCGTGCCCTCTCAGTGCAAGTCCTTGCTTTCCTATATAGAGCAATATGTCAACAATGGATGCTGCATATTCCCTATTGCTCTGCACTGAGGTCCTGTGAGATTCACTTAACTGTGCAGCGATGGAACCAGTAGCTTTGGTTTGTTCAAAGCAGTGCCACTGATCACTGCACTGACGATGTGGTGCTCCGTCTGCGTGTTTCTGTAACTTTGCTAATATATTCTTCCAGTCACATACTCAATTTGCAATAAAAGCAGGATCTCTGTATGCACCACTAGAACTGCACTGAAACAATCTACATGGAAAGCAGAAAATTGCGTCTACCTCTTTGCTGTATTCAATGAATGAATATGCCTTATAGTAATCGGACGAAAATGACCGGTTCTGCTTACCGAACAATGTTTTGGGGTATTCGGGCAAGTAAGGTTGTGATGGTCCAGTTTCCTTTGTGCCCAAATCCACAGGTGTGCTACTTTTATTGGTAGCACAGTCAAAGATCCGTTTACAAGGCCTGATGCAGCCAGACTCACCCGCGCCGGTATCTGTTAAAATCTGTGAAGATGAGCTTTCTTCTAAGTTTTTGTCAGATATTTGCACACTTGAATTTGATGGATCAGGGCTGTTGTTTAGGTCGTTGCAACTTAAAGTTTTCTTCTTGAAAAATGTTCTTATGTCCATTATGAAAACTAAATTGAACGCCAGCTCAAAATTAGCCTATAGCCTCATTCAATTTTTTTCCCCTCTAAAACACATAAACCCGGCCCGCGGTTATGGGTGTCAAATATTTTTTTTTTTAAATGAATGAATTTGTATTTAAAGTGATCACAATTTAATACGTAATTTATTAATTATATTGCTTTCATTTATTTAAAAATTGTTTATCGAAAGAAAAAAATCCGGCATTTTTATCTCTGCGCGTGCGCACGGCATGCAATTTACGTTTTCACAGACCACAGATGAGCCAGGCTAAGCCTTCCCCAGCCTTACACACGCTCCGCCTATGGATGAACATGAAAGTGAAGTTGAACATCTCCCACAGCCTGCACAGTCACCAGGTCTAAAGATTTGAGCCACTTTGGGGTATTTTGCAGGAGTAAGTCAGAAAACGCTTTCCTCCACCAGCATCACACAGTGATCATCACAAATTGATTCTGTATTGGCCGCAAAAGGAGGCCCTACACCAGTGGTGTCAAACTCATTACCTGAAAGGCCACAGCCCTACAGAGTTTAGTTCCAACCCTGCCCCAACACGCATACCTGTATTTTTCAAATAAGCCTGAATGACTTGATGTGCTGCTCGATCAGGTGCGTTTGATTAGGGTTGAAGCTAAACTCTGCAGGGCTGTGGCTCTCCAGGAACTGAGTTTGACACATCTGCCCTTACTAAATACTAATGCCCTTACCATAATAAATTATTGTGGTCTAGAACCAGGAGTTTCAGTTTCATGGTCTAGAACCAGGTGTTTCAGTTTCATTGGCTAACCCCAGTACATTTGTAAGTTTACATACACCTTGCACAATCTGAAAAATGTTAATTAACAAAATAAGAGGGATCATTAAAATTGCTATTTTTAGCTATTGCTATTTTAATTTCTTTGAATAAGCAATTTCACACAAGTTAACATAGTCCAAGAAGAAATTATTGAATTTACACAAATGATCCTGTTTATATATGGTTGATTCTTAATACTTTGTTTCCTTGCCTGGATATTCCACGATGACACACATGAGACACTAGTTTGTCCTGTTCTTCAGAAAAAGCCTCCAGGTCCTGCACATTTTTTGAGTTTCTTCTGCATACTAGAACCCTATTTAACAGTGGCTGTAGTTTCACACCGTTCAATTCATACACAGCAATAACAAAAGCTGTAATCATTCACTGAAGCTCTAGAAGAGTAAACTGTCCTCATTTTGTCTTTTGGGAATTTGTTCAGGGATTATATGTATCTTCTGAAGGGCCGTGTTAAAGGTGCTTTAAGCGATGTCACGCGTTTTTTAGGCCAAAACATTTTTTGTCACATACAGCAAACATCTCCTCACTATCCGCTAGCTGCCTGTCCCCTGAACACACTGTTAAAAGACGCAGTCTCTGCACACACCCCAGGCTCCACAAACGGCAACAAAAACAAACTGTAGCGACCCGCTCCACGAAACATAAACTGTTCCAGCCAATAACCCACAAGAAGGCTTTGGGGGGCTAGTGCGCGGATGAGGAGGAGGGAGGGTCTAGCTAGCCTCCGTTTTGTTTGACAATACTTTAAACGTCAACAAGAAGTGACGTCACCCAGGATCGCTTAGAGAAACTTTAAATTAAAAGAAAAAGTAAAAAATAAAAAAAAAGTATGCATCAATAAATGTTCGTGCCCTTTTGTAATTGTCCTAAGCATTAAAATATGGTTCAAATATGCAGAAGATCCTGGAAAACCAAAGAATGTGCAAGATTATCCAGATAACGAAAATCTGTCTCTAAAACATCTGATGTATGGAAGCTTATTCAGGGTAGCACTAAAAAAAAAGCAATTTTATGATCCCTTTTATTTTGTTTAAACTACTTACATTTTGCAGATTTTGCAAGGTGCATGTAAAGTTCTGACCACAACTGTATCTTGTGTTTCATAGAAGAAAGAATATCATGAGGAAAAACATTAGGGTAAATGACCAAATTTTCTTTATGGGGTGAACCGTTCCTTTAAAATACAATTTTTAGATATTTTAAAATGATCGATGCAAATACACTTATGAAGGCAAGGTAACTAACATTTTAGTAAAACAGACAGCCTGTAAAAAAAAAAGGCAAGAGAAATTATGTTGGTTTTACCTGAACAACTTCATATCCCAGAATTCTCAGATGACGCTGCTTGATGGCTTCCTTGCCTAGTAGTTTCTCTGCATTAGCTGCAAAGCGCTTTGACCCATCAATACAGAGTGCAATTCTGATAATACACAAATTAAAGTTGAGCTCAGAATATGCATGTAATCTTACAGACCACTAAACATCAGTGCCTGTTTTTGTTTCGCAAAGAGCAGGACATGCATTACCTTTTATGGACTTCTTCTGAATGACAGGCAGGCAGGACATACCCTTCTTCATCTAGTTTTATCTCAATGTCTGCATATATACAAACAAAAAAGATTGGCATATACGCAACCACAGAAATGTGTTAGTGTAAGAAGTTGACAGCTTTACAATTTTCAGAGTCACAATGGCCCTCATTTATCATTCTTGCGTAGAAAGGGCATTAATGTTGGCGTAATATTATGCTTACACTCCTCTCACCGCCTGATTTATGAAGCTGAAATCTAGGTGTACGCAATACCTGCCCTTGATAAATGCCGCGGCTGAAAACGATCGTCATTAGAATAACACGCCCCTATATATTCAAGTCTCCGCTTCCCCACGCCCTCATTTTACGCCATGGACACACGGAAGACAGCAAAGAAGAGAAACTTCTCTGACGTGGAGATCGAGACCATCACCAGGGAAATGGAAATAAACAAAAAAAAATTATTTGGTAGTTTAAAGAGTGGGATTAAACGTTAAAGTGGATTGAAGTGGGATTAATTCAACCAAAATTACGAGTTCTGTTAATAGTGTGGGGGTTGAGAAGCGCACTCCAGCAGAGTTAAGAATGTTTTATTGCTTAATATAGACCAATAGTGATCAAGTTAAGCATGAGTTTTCTTGTTTATTGTAGGTGAAAAAAAGTGGTCAGATCTAAAGATTGCCACAAAGAGGCGCGTCTCGGCACTGAAGATCTTTTTATTTTTATGATTTTTATTATTAATGACGCTTATTGTTAGAAGCTTAGAAGAATGTCGTTATAATTATTATTATTTAAAATAGGAATAATGTAATATTTATTATTTTGTCATTCTGAATAATTTTTTGGTTATTGAATTACTGAACCCAGTCCGTGCGCTCCACCTAACCCTAAAACGTCAGGTAAAGGGCACAGGCTCGCAACTGAAGGAATACATATGCCTACAAATCAAATGCTTTGGTAAAATCACACAAATAAAACATTGAAGTTCATGTTGCACAAAAATAAACACTGAAGTTTATAATTACTTTGTTGTTGTTGTTTTTTACAGTGGGTCATAATATATCATATCTTTTAGTTTGTCAGTGCGTTTTGTGGTGTTAGGAATTGTTTTTCTGTGCATTTCCGCACTAACTCAAAACGTGCGTACACCACCTCCTGAGCTGGCGTAGGATTTGAGCGTGCCTTACGCCAAAGTCCATATTGATAAATCTCAAAGTCACCGTGGTTTTGGGTGTACGCTGGAAATTTGGTCTACGCACTTTTGATAAATGAGGGCCACTGGGTGTATAATCTTTACCTAGCGTATAGCAGTATGGTGTAAGTACTCTGGAAGCAAAGTAAGATCGAGCTCCCAGCAGATCCACTAGGCCAGACTTCACAGCATTGTAGAATTGAGGTTCCACATGAGTTTCCAAAGACTGTCCAGAAGCCAAAAATGACTTCACACGAAACTTTGGCGAAAGTTGTGGACCCTGCATGTAAGTGTAGGAAATGAGCATGGTTGGTTATGAATACATAAGCAACATAAATGGGTTTTGGTAAATACATTTTTCATTGAGTCATTACACACCTTGACATAAAAATAATTACCGATTAATATTATGAAGCATTTATAGGTCCAAAGAGAGATATATATAAAGATGTGTAATGGAGGCAGGGTGAATGATAGAATGAGAATGATACATTTGAGCTGTAACCAAACTAGTTTGCATTGCATGTTCTATTCTATATTATATTCTAAATACTGTTGCATAATCTTCACTAATGACTTTGTCTTTTTATTTAGTCACGTAATATAAAAAATAACTTATGTCAATAAATATATCAAAAGTGTCACTGGCAAAACCACTGGAAGTACTCATATCTTTCACTAAAGTAAAAGTAATAATAAATATATCATAATGAAAACATGTTTAATTACAAAAGTACAGTACTTTACTTATTTAAAATATTATTTAAGTCAGTCAGCAAAATGTACTAAACGTGAAACTACCCATTATGCAAAATGGCCCTATATATCGGCCGATATGTCGGACGGACTCTAGTATCAATTATTTAAAATTCATATATAGTGATCATGGTAACCAGTTATCGTTTGTCTTAAGAATTACATTTTTCCCCGCCCCTAGCTAAAAGGTGATTCGATTTATGCCCTCTATTGTACTTAAATAAATAAAAAGTTACATTCTTTCATCCTGACAGAGATTAATTTCACTCTTGGTGTGAAAGGACCATTTGTTAGTGATTTGCTCAGCTTTTTTGCATCATGCTTGTTGTGAGATAGATAAATACGGTTTTACTCGCATCATAAAACGGACACTCCAGCTTTACAGTCATGTAGAGTTGGGTCAGCTTTGCAAGCACTATGGGATCCAAGCCATTTCCCTCCCCTTAGAAAGTGCAGAGATGGAAAAGATATTATTCAAAAAAGTAAGCACAGAGGCATGTTAATGATCAAGTGTTAAATAATTTAAATGATTTAAATGAATATTACTGAAAATTGATCCCGAGTACTGTGTAGAACATGCTTCACTGCTTCTTACCCTGTAGCTGCTGCATGAAGTAAGGGCTGAAGACCTTTGAGACGAAGTTAAGTGGGTACCTCTGTAGAAGTGTACTGGCATACAGTAGGTCTAGAAGGGCTCTGGGCTGAAATTGTGAAAACCGGGCATGCAAAACAGACTCCACCTTTCCAAACAACCTCCCAGCGTCAGGTGGCAGATATCCCAAATCTCCCAGTGCAGCTATCTGTTGTGACACCTGCCACGTCGAGTACTCCTCTGCGCGATACACAAAACTCTCAGCCACAGTTTTGAAAACTGGTGGAGAAAGAATGCGCCGTTTCTGGAAATACTGCATCACCTTGGTTACGGTTTCTGCATGAGCAGTGAAGGCAACCTTGGGCACATGACGCTCAAGAGCTTCCACAAGAAAGTGGTCGCTGTGTCCAAAGTGCATAAGTGCTGACAACACTACAGTCAGTTCTGCATCTGCAAAGTTTGGCACATGATGAACAGCTTGCTTGCAAAGCGCAATTACAAGTGGTAATGCTTGATTCTGTCTCAATGTGACTAGAGCACCTAGAATCTTACTAACTGCCACTGGGTCCATTCGTTGCGCCTGTCGAAGTGCCTGTGCGTTCATTTCATTTAGAAGCTCCAGGTAGTGTCCATCTTCACCCAAACCATTTGCTAGCATGCAGTAAACAGCAACTAGCTCTGCCATATTCAATTGAGCTGGTTCTTTATTTTGGAGCTGATTCATAGCCAGTTTTACCATCCCATCGTCAGGCCCTTCCAATGCAAAGAAAGCCCTTGATAACCCACATAGCGCTTCAACACTTAACTGTTCCAAATCCAATCTCTTCTGGCATTCGAACACTAGCCTCTGCACTAGGCGGCTCTGAGGGTCAAGGTAGAGACGTGTACAGCCCAGGAGAGCTCTAACCAACACTTCATCCTCTAATCCAGCTGAATCATGTTCCAGTCTTTGACAAAGTTTATTAAGGGCCAAATCTGATAGCAGTATCTCTGGTTTCTGAAGACCACATGTGGCATCCTGCTCCAAGTCAGCCAGTCTTTGAAGTATAGATGCTGCTGCTGCAGCTGAGAGAACAGGGTAAGATCGCAAGAGACGTAGAACTTGGTGAGATGAAGTACAGGAGGAGAGTCGTTTTATAAAGGTGTGGTCCTCATCAGAAGTAAGGTGGTGCAACAATGACAGACCACTTCCACTGGTGAGGAGCTCCTGATAAGGGCGAATGGTTCCAGCAACAAGGAAAAGTAGGTCTCGTTCTGTGGTGCATATACGCCTTGGACTGGGGTTGGAACGTGTAGGAAAGCAGGCAGTGAAGGTTCGAAGACAGGGAGAAACCAGACGCTTACCAGTGCATGCTTTCAGTGAAGGAAGGATTTGATCATCCAAATGTCTCAGCAAATGCAGCCTTAGTGCCAGTGTTTTGGCCATCGTAAAAAGAGCTACCATATCCTTAATATACAGTCAAAACAAAGGAAAGAACAGGTCAATTAAAATTAAACATCATCTACTAAACTTGTGATCAGAGATATCTGTTTTTCTGTTGCAAGGTACAGTCAGTAAGATTTCAATGAGTGACTTTCAAAACCTCAAATTAATGCTTCCGTTTCTCACTCCTTCGTTCTTCAGCTTGTAACACAGAAACCATGAAAATTCTGCTATGATGAAGGACGAGGTGGGAAAGGGTTGGGCAACTCACCTGTGGTAAGGTCACAATATACCAGATATGCACCAATCGATTATATATATATATATATATATATATATATATATATATATATATATATATATATATATATATATATATATATATATATATAATGGCCATATCAATAAAAGTCATAAAATATTAAATTAATATTAAAAGTGCCATTGTTACTATTCAACATCTATTATTCAAAACTATACACATATAACTGATGGTATATCATAGCATTTGACATGCAATTTTTGGCTCAGGGTAATATCAATCCTGTTTCCATTATGCTTGTCGAGGTACCTACACTGTGCTTTATATTTCAAAACATTTAACAATGTCTCTTAATTAAAAAAAACACAATTCCAATTAAATATTTTTAAACTGTCATTTCCATGTCTAAGGGGATAATGGGGTGCTCTATTTAAGTATTGCACAATTTATCCAAAAATATTAGGGTTATACTGTAGGCTATGCATGATATTCACTGAGTGCTACAGTGTTGTAGTTGTACACTATTATTTAAAAAAGTGTGATAAATATCGTGGATCGTTGGCTTTATCAAGCCAACATAATAATAACAATAATGATAATAATAAGACATTTCTATTTCAGGAGCAGTAAAAACTCTTGAATCATTTTAAGTGTGAAATCAACAATCTGGCTGAAGAAAAAAATAAATGTACAGCAGTTAACGTTACCTCTTGAACATGGGTCCAGTGCAGATTTCACACAACGCGGCACAGTTTATAACTACTCATAGCTTCGTGACACCAAATAAAGTCGGGCTCCCTACGATGCATAACGTACTTTACAGATACTCTTGAGTTACTGAGAGTCACTCACGTAAGAGGTACATGAGTGAGATTGATTCTTCTTCTACCATAGCGGGTTGCAAAACAACTCCATTGGTGCATACCGCCACCTATGTGTGTGTAAAGAGAATGAATTAAATATTTCTCACGTAATCCAAATATTCTATTTTGTTTATCCACTAGTCCTAATATATCACATGATTGCATTAATTTGTTTTCCCGCATTTTGACCATCATTTAGTATAATACTTATTGTGAAATCTTCTTATACTAAAGATTGCAGTTCTTGATTCTTCCTTTTCTCTTTCATTTTGCATTAGCCTACCATTAAAACATACTCCACTGTCTCCTCTATTAAACAAATATCACATAAACCTATGCTATATTTCATGCTATAAATCATTTGTATGGATGACTCTTAATAAAAACGGAGAATGAATCAATTACATGTAATTGACTGCATTTATCGCTTTCAACAGACCCATGACCACCAAAGTGCTTTACATATTGCCTCACATTCATACACCCACGGAAGTGTCAGATCCAGCTCGGCAGAAGCAGCTGGGCTCATGGACACCTCGACACTTGGTCAGGTGGAACATGGGATAGAACCACCAACCTTCCGGTTTGTAGACAACCTACATGAACCACTGAGCCATTTTTGGGTGAAGTATAACTACCATTACGATCTAAGAGCCTTAAAATAACAGTTAAACGAAATGGCAAAATAGACTTTGCAATGTCTCTTAAATCAAGCAATAATTTGGTTATTGGAGGAAGAAGGTGTTTGTGTAATGTTTGGAGCTAACTGTTGTACATATATCCAAAATAATAAAGTTTCTGATGGATCACTCGCTGAGGCAATGAAGAAACTGAATAATCTAAGAGATGAAGTTACTGAAAATGCGAGAAGAGACATGCATACAAGGGACTGGTTTGACTCTATATTTTAATCATGGGGTGATACTAAAGTGGGGATAATAATAACCATAGCAGTTGTTATTTTTGTGTTGCTGTTTTTTTTGTTTTGTCACACCACAACTCTGTGTCTCCTCTGACCGTTGTTCTGTCTAACATTAATCCTGGCCTGTCCCTGCTCTCTTGGCAGCATAGCAGGTTCATAATAGCCTGGCAAGCCAGACCTACATCAAGATGTTAGGTCTGGAAACTATTGGCATGCCTCAATCCGTGGGGTGGGATAAACAGTTGTCTTTCAAAATCCCTCTGCACGCAATAGGATAGCGCTACAACCAACCAGAGCAACGAACAGTTGTGGATGAGTGAGTCACGTACGTTTTCCCACCAGGGTATCCGGTCATCCAAACTCAGAACACATTTTCCTTTTTTAAGAATGACTTAAGTGACGTTCTCTTAACTCCAAGTCCTCCAGAGTCGCGGCCAAAGCTGATTCGAAAGCCCGCTGTTCGCCAGCTGCAGCGTCATCTTCTTTATTTTCAAGTAGCAGGAAAATCACGTGGAATCGTCACAACTCTGCCGTCATTATGTTAAGCCCTCCCACCAACTATATACACGATGTGATTGGCCTGACTAGAGTTTGGTTTTTCCAGCTCGAAAGCCAACTGAGAGTTGCTAGACTACACTGGCTGCAAAATACATTTTGTAATACATGTTTGTATCTGCCGCTAGGGTGCGTATAGATTTCTAGGCTCATAATTGTATGGCTGTATGGAGTAAGTATGAACAATTTCCTCAGCTTGCTTCCGAAATGTCATTGCGATCCATTGTATTCCTGTTGTTTGAATCGAGCGCTCTCCCGTCCGTTACGTCACACCCGTCACGCCCATTTTCAGATGCGGAAGTAAAGTTTTCTCACAAAAACAACGGTAACGCTTTATTTTACGACCCGCAAACAACTGCGTAAGTAAACCGAAATTACGGTGTACGTTTCTGAGCGTACTTCCGTGTAGGTATAGGGGAACAATATGTTAAGTTTGGGGTAATAAAGGGGTAACAAGCAGATAGTACAACCTGCAAATAACTTCGTAAGTAAACTGAAATTACGGTGTACGTTTCTGTAAATATAGTGTACCTCCGTGTAGGTATAAGGTAATAAAGGGGTAACAAGCTATGCAAGCAAATTATTTATAATGTAATTATTTTAACAGGTACCTATTATGTTAATATATTCCAGGCAAAAATTGTACGTCTGTTGTTTATAAAAGTTATCATCACATTTCTATCAAAATATGTTCTTGTGCAATTTTACATTTAATTTTGGCATCTGTGGGTTGATTTAACATGAATTAATCTAGTAAGAAAAGCCAATAAATTCATTTTTTATCATACTGTGCTTACATGCAGCCATACACGTTTCATTTTCAACCCACAGATGTCAAAATTACCCTGTAAAATGGCACAAGAACATATTTTGCCAGAAATGTGATGATAACTTTTATATACAACAGACGAACAATTTTTGCCTGGAATATATTAACATAATAGGTACCTGTTAGTTTTAAAATAATTACATTATAAATAATTTGCTTGTATATCTGCTTGTTAACCCTTAATTAGCCTACCCAAAACTTAACATATTGTTCCCTTATACCTACACGGAGGTACACTGTATTTACAGAAACGTACACCGTAATTTCGATTTACTTACGAAGTTATTTACAGGTTGTATATCTGCTTGTTACCCCTTTATTACCCAAAACTTAACATATTGTTCCCTTATACCTACACGGAAGTACGCTATAATTACAGAAACGTACACCGTAATTTCGGTGTACTTACGCAGTTGTTTGCGGGTCGTAAAATAAAGTGTTACCAAAACAACTTATAATTATTTCCCATCTGCTTTTCTGCTGTTATCTCGGGACGCTTGTCCCGAGGTAAATAGCGTTCGTCAGCTCCAGTTTGTATCCAGCCTCTCATGGAGACTTCAGATGCCCCAACACCTGTGATGAGACGACTAACGCCTGTGGAGAGACGACTTGACGCCTGTGAAGAGACGACTCAACGCCGGCGATATGTTATGCCCTAAATTAATACATGATTAACTAACTGTATTTTTCTATGTACATTTCTGAAATGCACTTTCTGTAAAGCTGCTTTGAGACAATGTGTATTGTGAAAAGCGCTATACAAATAAATTTGAATTTAATTGTCTATGCAGGTTTGTTACACCTCAGAAGTAATTACACACCTATCATAGGTACAATAATCCACTATTTTCGTCCGGTAGTTTTGTAATCAGGTCAGGAAGCAGACAAACTGGCTAAACCGACCGTCTGCTAGCGGCCTCGCGTCACCAAGGTCAAGGACTCTTGACCTTGGTGATGCTAGATCTGATTATAAGATGCTAGATCTGATTATTTGTCAAACCTATTAGAAGAAAATAAACATAATCCTAGGTATTTATTTGAAACAGTGGCTAAACTAACAAAAAAGAAAGCTTCAAGCTCAGATGTTTCCAAGAAACACAGCAGTAATGACTTTATGAATTTCTTCACTTATAAGATCGATAATATCAGGGACAAAATTATAACTATGCAAATGTCTACTACAGTAGGTGAAGGACTCTTTCACCTAGATATCATCATATAGAAACTGTTTCTGTTCCCCGAATTTGGAAATCCAAAAAACTTCCAAACCTTTCTAAGGTTAAAAATTTAATTGATGTTCAACAAATAAAAAACAAATATAATACAGATGAGCAAATGATAAAGCTTGGGTTGCTGAATATTCGATCCCTTACTTCAAAAGCGCTCATAGTTAATGATATGATTTCATAACTATGATTTGAACTAACTAGGTTATGATTATAACCTAGATGTGCTGTGTTTGACAGAAACCTGGCTAAAACCAAACGATTACATTACTTTAAATGAGTCCACCCGCAAGATTACTGTTATAAACACGAGCCTAGTCCGAAAGGCAAAGGGGGCGGTGTTGCTGTAATTTATAGTAATATTTTCAAAACCACTAAGAAATCTAGTTTTAAATATACTTCTTTTGAAGTGTTGGTGCTTAATGTAAATATATATAGTGTAAACGATAAATCACGTTTGAGAATTCTGCTGGCTACTGTATACAGGCCACCAGGGCACCAAAAAGATTTTATCAAAGAATTTCCTGACTTTCTATCAGAATTAATATTGACTGCAGATAAAGTCCTAATTGTTGGTGATTTTAATATACATGTAGATAATGAAAAAATGCATTGGGATTGGCATTTAAAGACATTGTAAACTCTATTGGAGTTAGACAACACATGTCAGGACCTACTCATTGTTGTAATCATACTCTAGATCTAATATTATCACATGGAATAGATGTTGATGCCGTTGAAATTCTGCAGCAGAGCGACGACATCTCCGATCATTATCTAGTCTCGTGTAAATTACATTTAGCCAAGGCTGCAAAGCCGACTCCGTGTTATAAATATGTTAGACCTATCACTTCTGCCACTAAAGATTGCTTTATCAATAATCTTCCTAATCAGTTTCATCATCTCAGCATCCCGGATAGCTTAGAAGAACTTGATATTGCAAAAGAAACGTTTAACTCTCTCTTTTCCAGCACTTTAGACACAGTTGCTTCGCTGCGCTTAAAGAAGATTAAAGAAAACAGTCCAACGGCGTGGTACAACGAGCACACCCGGGCCCTTAAGAGAGCAGCCAGAAAAATGGAGCGGAACTGGAAGAAAACAAAACTAGAGGTTTTTCGGATTTCGTGGAAGGAGAGCTCGATTGCTTACAGAGAGGCTTTAAAAGATGCTAGATCTGATTATTTTTCAAACCTATTAGAAGAAAATAAACATAATCCTAGGTATTTATTTGAAACAGTGGCTAAACTAACAAAAAAGAAAGCTTCAAGCTCAGATGTTTCCAAGAAACACAGCAGTAATGACTTTATGAATTTCTTCACTTATAAGATCGATAATATCAGGGACAAAATTATAACTATGCAAATGTCTACTACAGTATCACATCAGACAGTGCAGTGTAGTCTTCATGATGAAAAACTTGATTCATTTGTTGCTATAGGAGAGGAAGAATTTTGTACATGTATGTTAGACCCTATACCGACTAAACTATTGAAAGAGATGCTTCCAGAGGTCATAGATCCTCTTCTAAATATCATTAATTCATCTTTGTCTCTAGGATACGTACCAAAAACCTTTAAGCTGGCTATGATTAAACCACTTGTTAAAAAAACGCAAATTGATCATACAGAATTAGTCAATTACAGGCCGATCTCGAATCTACCTTTTCTGTCAAAGATATTAGAAAAAGCAGTATCCTCACAACTGTGTTCCTTTTTAGAAAGAAATAATATCTGCAAGGATTTTCAATCAGGATTTAGACCGTACCATAGTACTGAGACTGCTCTCATTAAAGTCACAAATGATTTGCTCTTATCATCCGATCGTGGTTGTATCTCTCTATTAGTGTTACTCGATCTTAGTGCGGCATTTGATACTATCGACCACAACATTCTTTTAACCAGACTAGAAAACTATGTTGGCATTAGTGGAATTGTACTAGCATGGTTTAAATCATATTTATCTGACCGTTTTCAGTTTGTAGCAGTAAATAAAGAGATGTCTTATCGATCACAAGTTCAGTATGGCGTACCACAAGGCTCAGTACTATGACCGCTGCTCTTCACTCTGTACATGCTACCATTAGGAGATATCATTAGGAAACATGGAATTAGCTTTCACTGTTATGCTGATGATACTCAGCTGTATATTTCTTCAAAACCTAACGAAACTTACCAATTCACAAAATTAACGGAATGCATAGCTGATATAAAAAATTGGATGACTAGTAATTTCCTATTACTAAATTCTGAAAACACAGAGATTCTATTATTGGACAAAAAACTTCCACACGTAATTACCTAGAATACTGTCTAACACTTGATGGCTGCTCTTTTAAGTCTTCGTCGTCAGTTAGGAACCTGGGTGTGCTCTTTGATACCAATCTTTCATTTGAAAGTCATGTGTCTAGTATCTGTAAAACAGCATTTTTCCATCTTAAAAATATATCTAAATTACGTCATATGCTCTCACGGACAAATGCGGAACAATTAGTTCATGCGTTCATGACCTCAAGGCTAGATTATTGTAATGCTCTACTGGGTGGTTGCCCTGCACGCTTATTAAACAAACTACAGCTGGTCCAAAACGCAGCCGCTAGAGTTCTTACCAGAACCAGGAAGTATGACCATATTAGCCCGGTTCTGTCAACACTGCATTGGCTGCCTATTAAACATTGTATAAATTTTAAAATATTGCTGATTACTTACAAAGCACTAAATGGTTTAGCTCCCCAGTACTTGAGCGAGCTCTTAACGCATTATAGTCCTGCACGTCTACTGCGATCTCAAAATTCTGACCAGTTGATAATACCTAGAATATCTAAATCGACTGCTGGCGGTAGATCCTTTTCCTATTTAGCACCAAAACTTTGGAACAATCTTCTTACCATTGTCCGGAAGCAGACACCGTCTGTCAGTTTAAAACTAGACTAAAAACACATCTCTTTGACCTAGCATTCACATAATACATTATAGACTTTGATAATTAATTGTTAGGCTGCATAGATTAGGCCAGCCGGAACCAGGAACACTTCCCTCAAATCCTGATGTACTTTGTACATCATAAGAAGGATGGCGTCTACGCTAATATTAGTCCCTCTGTTTATCCTGAGGTTTACCGCAAACCGCCGGGTCCAGGCCATATCCAGATCTGAGGAAGGACCATCACATGGACATGACGACAACGCATCCCTAAGTGCCATCCTCATGAACACTGAAAGGCCATGGACACCTCAACCCAACTCATCTCCACACCGGCGGGATGACCCAACCTCCAACCAGATGAACTGGATAAATATTGTGAAAGTTCTGATCACATCTGACTCCTGACATTATGCTGCCTAAATCATAAAAATACACTGTTTGTTCGTTGGCCAAAGGAGGACTGGCCCCCCGACTGAGCCTGGGTTCTCCCAAGGTTTTTTTCTCCATTCTGTCACCTGATGGAGTTTTGGTTCCTTGCCACTGTCGCCTTTTTCGCCTCTCTTCGCCTCTCTTCGCCTTTGTCGACATTGGCTTTTGGCTTGCTTAGTTGGGGACATTTAACATTTAATTTTGAATTTAACAATACTATTACAACATTGTTTTCCTGATATCTCTGTGAAGCTGCTTTGAAACAATTTCTATTGTAAAAAGCGCTATATAAATAAAGGTGACTTGACTTAATATTGGCGAACATTCACCTCAGACACAACCCAACGTTCACCAAAACAATGTGCGAAACTGGTGAAAACTAACATGATTTATGAGGTGTTTGCCCTGTCGATCATGAGACCGATTACAGCAGTTCACATTACAGCAATACTGAACCATTTTGCTTAAAATAACCTAAATTAAACCTAATATTATCAAATGACCAATGTTAGAATTTGAATTACCTACTGCCTACTATACAGTAGCCTACATCTACTTCCGTACCGTGATTCCCACAATGCTTTGCGACGTGGCGAAACGATCCCGAGCTCTATATTGTGCTTTGTTTGTATAATATCTGCAGGAATGTTAAAAATGTTCAGTGTTAAATATTTTTAAAATGTATTTTATTATATATATATATATATATATATATATATAGATATATATATAGATATATAGATATTTTTTATCTCTGAAAAGCAAGACAAAATACTAAAAAGCACATTTTTACTATTTAATTAATGCAAT
This sequence comes from Chrosomus eos, assembly GCA_036326025.1. NCBI lineage: Eukaryota > Metazoa > Chordata > Actinopteri > Cypriniformes > Leuciscidae > Chrosomus > Chrosomus eos. The sequence continues at coordinate 46,258,279 of CM070818.1, read as the reverse complement.
GGTGAAAAAAATTGGCAAAATAAATGAAAAAAAATGTGAATCACCGTGTTCGGTATTCGGCTAAGCGTTTCATTATTATTCGGCTTCGGCCTATAATTTTCATTTCGGTGCATCCCTATTATTAGACCAAAACCCAAGGGGGGGTAATCCACCAGCCGGAAACTGAAGTCTCCCCGGGCGCCGCCATTGGCTAACAAGCCTTCACCTGCTGTTAGCATTCCATTGACTCCCATTCATTTTTGCGTCACTTTGACAGCGAATAACTTTACATCTGAGACGTTTAAAGACTCCATTTGTCCATTGTTTATTTCTAAAGAAACACAACAATGTATAAAAGGCTCCATTACCTTGTATCTTACGTTGTGGCCCCATAGAAGCAGTTTTTGTAAAAATAGGCTAACGATTGCGTCATAACCATAGACATAATAAATACATAGACGCCCTATTGGCCGCTTTGGAACGTTGCTGCGATACATCATGTGTTGTGGCAAATCTGCGATCTTTGGTTCAGGTCTCTAAGTCTGGTTCCGGTCTTCAGAAGAAATCTTTCAGAGTCGAAGTTTCAGGTCCCAGAAGAATAACTTTGGCTACGTCTACATTAATCCGGATACATTTGAAAACGGAGTTTTCGTTAAAAAACGCTCTCCGTCCACACTAGCGTTTTCAGGCGTTTTCAGACGTTTCATTGTGGATGAGAAACTTATAAATTCACCTTACTGCGCATGTGTGAAACCTCACAAAAGCTCACTGAGATGATACAGATGGAAAAATAAATAATAAAGGTATCGTGCAATTCTTCTAACATGATAATTTTATTTAGCAAAATATCTCACCATTCACTGATGCGTCCAGGTCGCACTCAGTCACCATATGTTTGGTCTAAAACGCGACTGCTCTCCTGTATTGACGCAGGACAGCAAATGTGAGTAAATTTTCTGTCATCTTTGCAGTAGGCTACTGTGATATGAAGAGTGTGGAAAGTAACATATTTTAGCAACATTGTAAAAGTGAATCGCACATAATTAACAGGCACAATACCGGTAAACATGAATATCTATTGGTACAACATGGATCACATGACTAAACTTACGTCATCGTTTTCAAATACCTCCGGCTTCACAGTCCACACTACAACGCGAAAACGGCATTTTCAAATTTATCCACTTTGGAGAGCGTTTTTCAAAAGCTACGTTTTCGTTGACTTAAAACGCCGTTTCAGTGTGGACGGAAGGCCAAAACGGAGAGAAAAATATACGTTTTCAAACGAAAACGTATTAGTGTGGACATGGCCTTTATTGAGCAATTCAACAAAGGAGATGTTAGCTACGCATCTGATCTTTCATGGGCCAGTGCTCTAGTCTTATACCTTTTTCTTATCGTTATATCCAATTAGCGCTCAACTCGTTATCTTTTCTCTCTCTGCTCCTCCTTATTACTCCGCCCCGACTAGAAGCACCTGCATCGTTATTTCATTTTTAATTGGGGCAACCTTCTTTGCGCATGCGTATCTTTTTAAAAATGGCTTTATGCATGATTTTCAGGTACTTTTCCATGCCCTTTCACCCAGTTTATTCTCCTGTCCTTATCCAACCTGGCCTTTTCATGTCCTTTCACCCAGTTTCTTCTCCTGTCCTCATCTAACCTGGCTTTTGGCCTAGTTTTCTGCTCATCCCCTCCCCTCATGCCTAGTTTTCTGTTCATCTCATATCCTTAGGCCTGGTTTTCTCCAATATTACAGCATTTAGACCCATGTATGAGACAAATGAAATTCTCCAACACGTGTCCGCCATTTTGCGGAGGGCAAGACTGCGCTGTAAACAAATACAAGTAAACGGGTGAGCTGCGGTTTTCCTGGATAAAAACAATAATAACGTTTACATTTATCAGCCGATTTCAGTGTTTTGTACGTGGTGTACGTTTCTATTAATAATTATATAATGACCAAATACAACCAAAAAAAAATTTTCAGTCTTGTTTGTGAAAGGTAATTCCCCGAGACCTGTTTTCAATTGTGTGGCGACTTGTACAGCCCCACGCAGCACACGAAACAGGCATTTTTCTCAATTCCCATAATGAGAGGTATGGGAAAGTTGCCCTCCTTGATATGGTGGCGCCACTGACGTACGCTCCAGCAGCCAATAGGGTGTCTATGTATTTATTATGTCTATGGTCATAACACGCGACCCTCTGTCGCACAGAAGAGACATTACTGTAAAGACAGATGTAGAAGCTCACGCGCAATCGGGGGACGTGGAGGCATAAAGTCAAGGGAGAAGCCCATAGAGAGTCATAAAGTTGCTCCTGCTGCAACAGGTGTGCACGAGAGCCCCGTGATCACTGACTGGGACACGTAAGAGGAATCTGGCTGATAAAAAGGGATCACTGAGACTGAAGAGGGGTGCTCAATTCAGCTGGAGAGACAGAATGATACGGTTGGAGTTGTTGTTCACGGGCTGGCTATTGGACTTTTTATTCATTGCATCCAAGGAAGATCATTGAGGAGTGTTGTTCCAACTAGATAAAGAGGAATTGGGTGAATTGGAAAACGTCGATGCACTTGAGAAATATAAGTACTCATTGACTTTATTCAAAGCCTTCAGTACTGCTGTTATATGGATATGAGGAATGGAAGATGTGTTAATGGAGAAAGGAATACTGTGTAAAACCCGATCTTGAAGATGACAGGGTCGTGATCTTCTTCTCTTCTCTCAGTATTTGTGTGTGTGCATCACCTCTATCCCAGATAGCTGTCCCAGTGTGCTTAGACAAAGTGCCGAAAATTAATCGTAATCGTGTGCCTCCCGGGTCTCCAGTTCACCCCTCTGACCCTGTCCAGGATTGTGGCAGAGGAGTCAGGTTAGAGTGTGAGCAGTGGCCTTATTTCACCAGTGTGTGGAGTGCAGTGTTGAAATTGATGTGTATCATGGAAGTTTGTTGAAGTGGAGAATTATTGAGTGTGAACATAACCTTGCTGTTGCTCACAACTCTGACTCTCACGGTGCTGTCCAGTCACAGGGGAAGGGAGAAGACCAGCCCAGCTTGAGGGTGTGTCCGCTGAGGGTAATGTAAAGCCTACCCTCCACTGACCGGAACCGGTCCATCTAATTGTAAGCCTTTGTCCCGTGTTATCTTGAAGTTCTATGCCCCTGTCTTGCCACGTGAAGTTCGTCTAAAGAGGAACCATACCAGCCTACTCACTTCGTCTGGCTTGAACGTGTCCATCCAGTGTATGCCTCTGTCTTGCCACTTGAAGTTCGACTAAAGGGGAACCATACCAGCCTACTCACCTCGTCTGGCTTGAACGTGTCCATCCAGCGTATGCCCCTGTCTTGCCACTTGAAGTTCGTCTAAAGAGGAACCATACCAGCCTATTCACCTCGTCTGGCTTGAGTGTGTCCATCCAGCTATATGCCCTTGTCCTGTCACTTGAAGTTCACCTGAAGAGGAACCATACCGGCCTACTCACCTCATCTGGCTTGAGTGTTTCCATCCAGCTATATGCCCTTGTCCTGTCACTTGAAGTTCACCTGAAGAGGAACCATACCGACCTACTCACCTCGTCTGGCTTGAGTGTTTCCATCCAGCCATATGCCCCTGCCCTGTCACTTGAAGTTCACCTGAAGAGGAACCATATCAGCCTACTCACCTCGTCTGGTTTAAAGGATAATTCCGGTATTTAGCAATTTGAGTCTATTTTCTAGTTTGTTTTGGATGAACTAGAGTGGTGGACTTTTTAGTTGTATTAATTAAAAATTTTTAACAATGGGTCCTGGTTTGACTTTTTGACAATTTTAGAATCGCCTCTGAGCGCTTCAGAGTGGCTGTCTAAGAGCATACTGAAACATGTCCTTAAAAGAACCCTTAACATTAGTTTTCAAAACTGTGCAACTCACCGAGTGGTTAGTTGTGTTTGTTGATGATTAAAAACAAATATATCGGTGCAATGTATGCTTTCAATCCGTGTTATTTACTATAGTAGAACTATATTTTCAGATACCTCACAACCGCGTATAAACTTCCGCTCGATATTTGAGTCTGAAACGTTAGCACCATGGTTAGCACACTCCCGACTACTTGATGGCGACAACCACTTTGCCGCAGTTGCTCTGCTCACACTAGCCGCCTGAGAGACGGAGAACCGACCGAAAAGACTACAACCAAATGTAAACAGAGCAGACCCCTTTCGGTATCCGGGAGCCCAGTAATATCAACAAGCACTGAGTCCATCAACAGACACCAATGGAATTTTAAAAAATGGCAAATAAACCACGACAGAAACTATATTTCGCTACGCTACTTGTTTTGGAACATCAACGAACACCACTAACCACTCGGTGAGTTGCACAGTTTTGAAAACTAACATTAAGGGTTGTTTTAAGGACATGTTTCAGTATGCTCGTAGACAGCCACTCTGAAGCGCTCAGAGGCGATTCTAAAATAGTCAAAAAGTCGAGACAGGACCCATTGTCAAAATTTCTAAGTTCACCACTCTAGTTCATCCAAAACAAACTAGAAAATAGACTCAAATTGCTAAATACCGGAATTATCCTTTAAGTGTGTCCATCCAGCTATATGCCCTCGTCCTGTCACTTGAAGTTCACCTGAAGAGGAACCATACCGGCCTACCCACCTCGTCTGGCTTGAGTGTGTCAATCCAGCTATAGGCCCCTGTCCCGTCACTTGAAGTTTACTTGAAGAGGAACCATACCGGCCTACTCACCCCGTCTGGCTGGAGTGTGTCCATCCAGCGCATGCCCTTGTCTTGTCAATTGAAGAGAACAAAGAGAATTTTAGTCAGGATCTTTTCCTTTTTAATAAATAAAAGATTATTTTGTACTTTACTTGGTCTGTTGCCTTGTCTGTCTGGTCTCTGTAGCTCCTTGAGGTGGTACTGGGTCCTAGGGGTGGGCGCGGTCCCAGTTGACCACCCCGACCTGTGACACTAAAATACTGTCTAACACTTGATAGATGTTCGGTCAGGTCTTCATCGTCAGTTAGGAACCTGGGTGTGCTCTTTGATATCAATCTTTCAGTTGAAAGCCACGTTTCTAGCATCTGTAAAAACGCATTCTTCCATCTTAAAAATATAAATAACAACAGCTCTCAATGACAAATGCGGAAAGGTTAGTTCATACATGAATGATCTCAAGGCTAGATTATTGTAATGCTCTAATGGCTGGTTGCCCTGCATGCTTAATAAACAAACTCCAGCTGGTCCAAAACGCAAAAGGTCTTGACTTTGTTTTTAACATCAGTAGCCATCCTGGGTCAATAGAAACAGGACCAGATGAGATCAAGGGTCTGTTCTATTCCCATGTGACCCATGTTGTCATGCAGACTCTCCATGTTCATGGCTCTTAAGTCAGGTGAAAGGACGAATTGGTAGGTTGAGCAGTCTCCAACAGTTCTTTTGCGATAGAGCAGTGTTTCCCAACCCTGTTCCTCGCGGCACACCAACAGTGCGCGTATTCTTTGTCTCCCTAATCAAACACACCTGATTCAACTCATCAGCTCATTAACCCATGTGATTATGAGCTAATGACTTGAATCAGGTGTGTTTGATTAGGGAGACAAAGAATATGCGCAGTGTTGGTGTGCCGCGAGGAACAGGGTTGGGAAACACTGCGATAGAGAACACCATCCCTCGTAATCTTCTGGAATCGCTTCTGGGCACATAGAGAGTAACTCAACAATTGTGGTACAACTGATAGTGATGGGCAGATCGAGGCTTCGTGAAGCAATGAAACAGTTGAACCAAATGGTCCATATTGTTTCGAGGCTTCGAATCATTCCGACACCCGTCTCCACGGTGACACCTAGTGGTCACTTGCATGTGTTGATCTGAAAAAACCTTGACGAGCCATGACAATTTGTTGTTTTTTTATTATTGTACTTTTCTAATATGTGAATCTTGTAACCTATATAGGCTCTCACTGTGCATAATGTTATTTTGGTCCTGCAAAATGAATATTAATAAAATAAATCAAGCCACAATGTCTCTCTTTTGTACATATTTTTATTCAAAAATATAAATTTCTCTGCTGTGGAAGGACTTCTCAAATGGCGCATCATGGATGATGTATTGGGCGAGCTGCCGATCGCAATACACACATCTCACTTTATTTGTTGTTTCTAAATGGAAATGCTCCCACATCTCTTCTGGAGAGCCTCCATTTTATCTATCTATCCAAATCTATCTAGATATGTATCTCTAATCTATCTATGTATTTAGATATGTATATAATATGTATCTATAATCTATCTGTGTATTTAGATATGTATATAATATGTATCTATAATCTATCTGTGTATTTAGATATGTATCTATAATCTATGTCTCTATAATATTTATATATGTAGCCTATCTTTAATCTATCTATATATGAATCTATCTATCTATTAATCTAGCTGTCTATACATATGTATCTATTAATGTGTCACTATATGTTGGCTATACTCTGTGTCTCTAGTCTAGCCTATCAGTCAATGTGTTGTGTAAATTTAAATGTAAGCCTAAATATAACTAAACAAATCGCACTATCACTATATCACCAAAAATCCACTATCTCAAAATCAAACTCCTCTCACAAAAAACCACGATGTCAATATGCGTTAATTTCACTTTTATACAGATGTGCGATTGTGTGGTCTGTTTCCGACCGTGTGTCAATCAAACGCTGATTCGACGGATCACACCTGATGAAACAGTTAGTGAAACACTTCGAGGCTTCGTTTGGCCATAGTCACGTGACATGGGTGTTTTGAATCACGCTTCGAATCAGTGATTCGAAACATCTGCGCTTCGGGATCTCACAAAGCTTCGGAACGAGAACTTTTTGAGAACTTTTGAAAAAGTGTGCTTTGTCGGCACGTAAAGTTGCAATGGTGGGGCATGTTCTGAGTACCATATTTCAACAATAACACATCAGAAAATGTTGTAATGCAGGATTCCGATTAATAATGGATTTATCTATACCTCTACGTTCCCCTTTTTTTGAGAACTTTTGAAAAAATAAAGTTATAACACCTCCAGTATGCTTTGTCGGCATATAAAGTTGCAATGGTGGGGCATGTTCTGGGTACCATATTTCAATAACAACACATCAGAAAATGTTGTAATGCAAGGTTTCGTTTAATAATGTATTTATCTATACCTCTACGTTCCCCTTTTTTTGAGAACTTTTGAAAAAATAAATTTATGACACCTCCAGTATGCTTTGTCGGCACATAAAGTTGCTATGGTGGGGCATGTTCTGGGTGTCATATTTCAATGATAACACATCAGAAAATGTTGTAATGCAGGATTTCGATTATTAATGGATTTATCTATACCTCTACGTTCCCCTTTTTTGAGAACTTTTGAAAAAATAAAGTTATAACACCTCCAGTATGCTTTGTCGGCACATAAAGTTGCAATGGTGGGGCATGTTCTGGGTACCATATTTCAATAACAACACATCAGAAAATGTTGTAATGCAGGGTTTCATTTAATAATGGATTTATCTATACCTCTACGTTCCCCTTTTTTTGAGAACTTTTGAAAAAATAAAGTTATGACACCTCCAGTATGCTTTGTCGGCACATAAAGTTGCAATGGTGGGGCAAGTTCTGGGTACCATATTTCAATAATAACACATCAGAAAATGTTGTAATGCAGGATTTCGATTAATAATGGATTTATCTATACCTCTACGTTCCCCTTTTTTTGAGAACTTTTGAAAAAATAAAGTTATAACACCTCCAGTATGCTTTGTCGGCACATAAAGTTGCATGGAGAGGCATATTCAGGGGACCATATTTCAACAATAACACATCAGAAAATGTTGTAATGCTGGATTTCGATTAATAATGGATTTATCTATACCTCTATGTTCCCCTTTTTTTAGAACTTTAGAAAAAATAAAGTTATGACACCTCCAGTATGCTTTGTCGGCACGTAAAGTTGCAATGGGGGGCAAGTTCTGGGTACCATATTTCAATAATAACACATCAGAAAATGTTGTAATGCAGGATTTCGATTAATAATGGATTTATCTATACCTCTACGTTCCCCTTTTTTTGAGAACTTTTGAAAAAAAAAAAAGTTATGACACCTCCAGTATGCTTTGTCGGCACATAAAGTTGCATGGAGAGGCATATTCAGGGGACCATATTTCAACAATAACACATCAAAAATGTTGTAATGCTGGATTTCGATTAATAATGGATTTATCTATACCTCTACGTTCCCCTTTTTTTGAGAACTTTTGAAAAAATAAAGTTATGACACCTCCAGTATGCTTTGTCGGCACGTAAAGTTGCAATGGTGGGGCATGTTCTGGGTACCATGTTTCAACAATAACACATCAGAAAATGTTGTAATGCAGGATTCCGATTAATAATGGATTTATCTATACCTCTACGTTCCCCTTTTTTTGAGAACTTTTGAAAAAATAAAGTTATGACACCTCCAGTGTGCTTTGTCAGCACGTAAAGTTGCAATGGTGGGGCATGTTCTGAGTACCATATTTCAACAATAACACATCAGAAAATGTTGTAATGCAGGATTTCGATTATTAATGGATTTATCTATAATTCTACGTTCACCCTTTTTTTGAGAACTATTTGAAAAAATAAAGTTATAACACCTCCAGTGTGCTTTGTCGCACGTAAAGTTGCAATGGTGGGGCATGTTCTGAGTACCATATTTCAACAATAACACATCAGAAAATGTTGTAATGCAGGATTTCGATTAATAATGGATTTATCTATACCTCTACGTTCCCCTTTTTTTGAGAACTTTGAAAAAATAAAGTTATGACACCTCCAGTATGCTTTGTCGGCACATAAAGTTGCTATGGTGGGGCATGTTCTGGTGTCATATTTCAATAATAACACATCAGAAAATGTTGTAATGCAGGATTTCGATTATTAATGGATTTATCTATACCTGTACATTCCCCTTTTTTTGAGAACTTTTGAAAAAATAAAGTTCTAACACCTCCAGTATGCTTTGTCGGCACATAAAGTTGCAATGGTGGGGCATGTTCTGGGTACCATATTTCAATAAAACACATCAGAAAATGTTGTAATGCAGGGTTTCATTTAATTAATGGATTTATCTATACCTCTACGTTCCCCTTTTTTTTGAGAACTTTAGAAAAAATAAAGAAATGAAACCTCAAGTATGGTTTGTCGGCACATAAAGTTGCAATAGTGGGGCATGTTCTGGGTACCATATTTCAACAATAACACATCAGAAAATGTTGTAATGCAGGATTTCGATTTAATAATGGATTTATTTATACCTCTACGTTCCCCTTTTTTTGAGAACCTTTGAAAAAATAAATTTATGACACCTCCAGTATGCTGTCGGCACATAAAGTTGCTATGGTGGGGCATGTTCTGGGTTCATATTTCAATAATAACACATTAGAAAATGTTGTAATGCAGGATTTCGATTATTAATGGATTTATCTATACCTCTACGTTCCCCTTTTTTTGAGAACTTTTGAAAAAATAAAGTTATAACACCTCCAGTATGCTTTGTCGGCACATAAAGTTGCAATAGTGGGGCATGTTCTGGGTACCATATTTCAACAATAACACATCAGAAAATGTTGTAATGCAGGATTTCGATTAATAATGGATTTATCTATACCTCTACGTTCCCCTTTTTTTGAGAACTTTTGAAAAAATAAAGTTATGACACCTCCAGTATGCTTTGTCGGCACATAAAGTTGCAATGGTGGGGCATGTTCTGGTTGTCATACTTCAATAATAACACATCAGAGAAATGTTGTAATGCTGGATATTCGATTAATAATGGATTTATCTATACCTGTACATTCCTGTTTTCTTTCATTATGTTTACAACATGAGATTTAATGTTATGTAGTAATTTCTGATCTTATTAGAAGTTATCCATTACTCCAGTCTAACATATATATAAATATATATATATATTATATATATATAATATATTATATTAATATATATATATATATATATATATATATATATGTTAGACTGGAGTAATGGATAACTTCTAATAAAGAAAAGAAATTACATAACATTAAATCTCAGTTGTAAACATAATGTCACTTTTCTCCATACTTTTAAAAGACATTTAGTAAGAAATGGAACTTAAATTTAGAATAAGCAGTCTTGTTAAATTTACCAGGTAGTGTAGCCTACACCATTTACAGAGGCAGATAAGATAATTTTTACAGGAGTACATATTTTCAAAATACTGCCCGATCAACAGGCTCATAATTCCCATACAACTGTTCCTTTAAGAAATACGGCCAAAAGCACCGAGGGGGAGGGGTTAACCATAGACATAATAATACATAGACGCCCTATTGGCCGCTGGAGCGCACGTCAACGGCGCCGCCATATTGGGGATGGCAACTTTCCCATACCTCTCATACTGGGAATGAGAAAAATGCCTGTTTTGTGCGCTGCTTGGGGCTGTACAAATCGCCACACAATTGAAAAAAAGCTTTCGAGGAATTATCTTTCACAGGCAAGACTGAATGTTTGTTTTTGGTTGTATTTGGTCATTATTTAATTAGTAATAGTAACGTTCAGAGGATAAATTAAAAAATACTACTGTTATTGTGTCACGAAATGTAGTTTTAATAATTTTTCAGTCGACAATGTAGTTGTTTAAAGCTTAAATATGTGGTTTGTTTATAAAGATAGCGCCTATTTAAAAATTTGATCTGACGGTTTCGGAGTTGTACGACGCGATCACCGGGCGCTCAGCACTCAATAAGCCGCAGAGGACAGCCTTACCTCGGCCAGAGCGTCTGAAGTTTGCCGCCGGCTCGGATGTCTCTAGTCTAGTGATTAAACATGAGATATTATTCGTCTTGTGTATATCTAACGGGCGATCTTTGGTCTCATTAATCTATAAATCAGGGGTCGGCAACAGGCGGCCTGCGGGCCAAAACTGGCCCGCCAGCAATATTTTCTGGCCCGCTGGATTATTTTGGAATTCCGTTTTTTTTTGTATCAGCCTATTTTTATTTTACAATAAAGGTTTACAAACAGGCGCCATGTATCATTCGTTCAATGGTCTTTTTCAAAGTAAAAACAAAAATAAAAAAACGACTTGTTTGTCCATTATTTCCTGAACTAAAATAAAAAAAACGAATAACGACTCGTTTTCCGTTTTTCTGATTGTGCGCTCAGATCAAAAATAGAAAGAATGAATAACTGGTATAGACTAATTTTATTTTTGAATCTTAATTTAACACCTTATCAGACATATACGAATGAAATCATTTTAAACAGATCAAGTACTATTGTGGTAACAGATTACAGCCATTTTAATAAGGGTGTGAATAGCAATCGCGCTCTCCTGTCTCATTGGCTTACAGTCCGACTTTTGAACTTTTTTCATTATTATTTATTCGGGTATAACACACTGATAAATAATATGTATTACCTGATAAAAAATATTTGCACTAATGCTGCACAAAACTATTCCACTACTTGAGATTAGCCGTAGCCGTGCGCATCTGACAATTTTGGGTTCAAAACACTCACATGAGCGGCTGATCTGCAAACCACACATACTTAACAGTGTTAAGTTTGAAAAATACTGTTGATAGATGCTTTGTTGCGTTGTTTTACTGATGCTTTGTTACCACATCTGCGTGCTTCCTCAGCGATGAAGTTGACATTTGCGGCTATCCAACAAGAAAATGCATGCAGCAAGTCTTCACAATATTTTCTTCAGATAACTCCAAATTTCTCCCACACACTGGACTTGATTTTTGATGACTTTTGTCGACAACTTTACAATCCCCACTATCTATTCTTTTCTTCAACTCCTCAGCATCCATCTCCACAACTGCAGATCGCGGCATCGCGCACGCGGTTATGAGGAATTTTTAAAAGTGAAAGTAGTAACGTTATAGGTCCTGGGAGGGCGTGGCGCGTGGGCACAAATAAATGTGGATTTTTAATTATTTTATCAACTTGAAATACAGCCATATTTTGTAGATGTGTTCCTAAAAATATGCATATTTTACATTTGCATGTGATTGTTTTAAACCTGTGTTACCCGTGTGTATGTTGCTTGAGGGATTTGAGTGATATGGCTTTGCCTATTTAATTTTCTTATTTATATTTCATAATTTTTTTTTCTGTGACATTTTTTTCTCTGCTGACAGTAATAAATAATATTTATATTGACACAAACACAATTTTTGTATAGCATTTATATTGTTATAGGCTACTTAATCTCTCTCTTTCTGTTAGAGACATTTGAATGAGAGATTCTGGAAATGAGATCTAAATTTTGCGGACCCGTCAGGTCGGGATATAAAAAGCGGGTGAAACAGAGGGTATTTTAAGCGGTTTAATTTGTATCCATAGCCTACTCCGTGTAGCTGGCCCGCCATCTACTGGCTAAAAAAAATATTGGCCCGGCCAAAGTTACTTGCCGACCCTGCTATAAATGGTTCCCTGGTAAATCGTTTTGGCTGAGGGCAAAGTGAAGTTTCATAACTTTATATTTAGGCTTTTTTAACGTTGTATCCTGCTGTATGTTTGACTGAAGCTACTTCTGCTATTACTGATCAATAAAACTGAAATTTAACAAAAAGAGTTAAATATTAAATATAAGTCACTATTTAACTTATTTTTTATTGTGTATATTCTGTAATTGATATTTCTTATTCTATTGCTATTATTATAGTATTATTAATAAACCATATGCTATTATCAATATTTTTGTGATTGTATTATTGTATGATATTATATAATTATACTATTCATTACTATTTTATTCGCTATATACTATTTGTTTATGTTATTGACTAAACTATTTACTATTACTTCTCACAAATGTTAGTTGTACCATAACATGTATTAGCATGGATCCATCAGTTATCTTTGTTATTGCTCAAATCTGGTCAATCACAGAAAATGCTTTTTCCACAATAAGAAAACTTAAATTATATCTCAGTATGGGGGTCTTCATCATTCTTATCCAAGAATAAAAAGCCAGATACATGACAAGTCTGAGCTTTGACCATTCTTTATTAAAACAAATATTTTACAAGTGTAACTATTGAGATTTTAAATAACTAGAGATGGAACTTTTTGTACACCACATACAAACCACTGAAATCGGTTGATAAATATAAAAACAGTTTTTGTTTTTATCCAGAAAAAAACGCAGCTCACCCTTGATTACAGTGCAGTCTTGCCCTCCGCAAAATGGCGGACCCGTTGACGTATCGCAGCAACGTTCCAAAGCGGCCAATAGGGCGTCTATGTATTATATTATGTCTATGGGGTTAACAACCAACCAACATTTTTAAGGTGGAACGAATAGTTCGACGAATAAGAAGCTGGCGAAAAAGGAGCTGGAGTCAGCCTCGTAACAATTTTTCATTTATTTTTCCATTGTATACATACAAAAAATATTTTGGATTGATGTGGAGCGTTTAATTAAGGAAAAATTGACCATTGACTTACAGCTGAGTGGATTTGACATTATGATACACTTCAGTGATCATGGGATTGAGAAAGATAAGGCATACTTTATACAATTGTTAATACTGATGGGGAAGTTTCACATTCATAAAATGAAATGGTCTGACTCCAAACCTAACTTTTCTTGCTTTAAAAATGATTTTAAGCTTTATTGTTCTCTTTTGTGTAAGTGCACAAGTAAAAAGGCAATTAGAGCTTATAGCATTGTAAGCAGGTATGATATATAATGTAGCACCCCTTTTCTGTTTGTAATATTTTTTTTCTTGTCCTCTGGCACTGTTCTTTTTTTTATTTAACTTTATTTACTTGTTTTTTTTTTGTTTTTTTTCACTTTGAAGGATTATGTCTCATTGTATTGTTCTGGTTCGTGGCATTAATAAAAAAAAAAAAAAAAAAAAAAAAAAAAAATCTCAAACCCCGTTGCACACCGGTGCACGCCGTTTCCAGGAAACATGACGTTCAACCCGGAAACCGTAGCAAAACGTTGCGCACCGTTGTGATCTTGAACGTGCCTCAGGTAATGGTAGCTGACATGGCACCCCAAACCATCACTGACTGAGGAAACTTTACACTGGACTTCAAGCAACGTGGATTCTGTGCTTCTTTCTTCCTCCAGACTCTGGGACTGACACAGCCCAGGTGTCTTCAATATTGAACCTTTTCACAATAGGCCTACTCAAATTTTCTGGGATACTGATTTTGGGGTTTTCATTAGTTGTCAATTATAACCATCAAAATTAAAAAGTAGGAATGAACACTTGACATATATCAGTATGTGTGTAATGAATTAATATAATATCCAAATTTCACTTTTTGAATGGAATTACTGAAATAAATAAACTTTTTGATGATATTCTATATGACCAGCACCTGTACTGTAATTTAATTAATTTTGACTGTAAAATCAATTCTGTATTTTTACGTTTTTTGCATGTAATAATGTAAAATGCTTATTTGCTGTAATATAACGGAATCCGTCTGGAAACTCTGCTGCCAGACTTTTACAGGTTTTTTTTTTTTTTCACGGTAGGACAGTGTAATATAGCCAAGTTTGGGTCTGAGGAAAATTGCACTGATTGGTATAATTCTGATAGAAACAGTTTCGTTACTCTAACAAACATGATTAGATTAAGCTATATTTAAGTAAGAATTTGCCTAAAAGTTATTTGTGAGTGCAGACACATTTGCAACAAGGTTAAGCTCCAGTGAGTAAACCTTTACTGCAAGGTACCTTCATCTGCATGTTCCAGATTCTAGGACCCTTTTGGTGCTAGAGGTGAGGCTGTTGAAATGGATTCTGGCTCCTTTCACCACTGCATAGTCACACATTGTAAGACACCACCAGTCTGCTCACATAAATATCACTTGACCTCTTTCCAGAGACCTTGGCATTATCACAAAGAATAGACTATATGATTTTCTAAATTAAATTAGAGGTCAGAAACAATAACAAATACTATTTCATTTGTTAGATGCATTATAAGTTTTTTCATTATAGTTTCAGAGAAACAAGTTCGTCTTTAGCAACACCCAACTCACTTCACTTGCATTTTATGCAAATAGTGCACTTTATTCCTTTATCATTAACTGATTTCATTTAGCAGTTGTGTTGATTACTGGATTACTTATCAACAATATTACTTATTGTTAACAAAATATTATACTCGTGACTTCCTTGTGTTGATAATACTTGTAGCTTGTAGAAGCTCTACAAGTTATCCAATATCTCCCAAATAGCCTACTTCAGATTGGATTTCTGACAAACTCACATCATATGTATATTTATTCAACAATCCTGGTTGATTGTAATTTACAGTTAAAGTGAAACTTAGCTGGTGCCCATAATTAAAGAAGGACGCTCTTTGGTTATGTCAGGGTATATGCAGGAATCTTGAAGTTAATTTTAATACCTTTTCAAGACTTTTTCAAGACCTTCTCAATATTTTTTAATACCTCACCGCCACTTCAAGCTGTAACCATTTACATCAGTGATACTTTTAACTTAACAGTTTTAGTTCGTTGTAATACGCGTGATTTTTTATGGGGGTAATTTGATGCCAATATTATTGAAAATGGACAGACTAAAAGTCACAAATAGATATTTCAACTTGTAAACACAAAACACAATCTACAAATAGATTAATAATCCGCAAACAAAGTCCTCATGATCCGCAAATGTAAAACAAGATCTACAAATAGATACAAAGTCCTCAAACAAACTGTTTGTGATTCACAAATTTAAATCATGATCTACAAAAAGATTAAAAATCCACAAATAAACACATCCCGATTCACAAACTGAAATCAGTGACTTGTACTTGAAAACCAGGATTTGAATGAATGTAAAGTGACTTGTTTGCAGGTGCAGATCATGTTCTGTTTGTAGATTGTGTCACATTTGTTTTCAGAATTCTGACACTATTGTTTCACTGTTGTGACAAAATAATGCCATAATCATTGAAAATGAAGAGACTATGGGTCAAAATGCATATTAAAATTTGTAAACACAAAACAAGATCTACAAATAAATGTAAAATCTACAAACAGACTCCTCATGATCCGCAAATGTAAATCAAAATCTACAAATAGATTTAAAATCTGCAAACAAACCCTTTAGGATTCACAAATACAAACCAGTGACTTGTATTTGACAACCAGAATTTGAATGAATGCAAAGTGATTTGTCTGGGCATGAGGTTCATTGTTTGTTTGTAGATTGTATTGCATTTGTTTTCAGAATTTTGGCACAAATGTTTCGCTTTTTTTCCATTAAAAAATCTACAAATGCCCTCCTCACAATTTGCAAACAAACACAGTCTAACTTGTATTTTCAAACCAGTGTAAAAATAAATTCTTACACATTCTGTGCAAAGCTCAGCATGCAAGTGTTGAGTCTGTGTTTGCAGATCACAGGGCATCACAGATCCCTCTGCACACGTCTACAGATCTTTTTGGCACTATCTTTCCGCAGAGTGTGTGACTTAGCCTGACTACGTCAGACTTCCTACTTCCGCTAATTTCATTTCACTCCTGTAGTCAGTCTGAGATAGCAGCCTGAGCCTATCTTTCTGTTTTCCACCGGCCTGAAAACAGCCGGGCCAATCAACGAACAGAGGGCAGGCTGAGAGCCGTGACGTAGTCGCTAAGCGCCGAGTTTAAGAGTTAGGTCAGAGAAATCGAAAACGACCGCGGATAGGGAGACACGGATGCAATTCGCTCTGTTGTGGAGAATATTCCCGGCATTAGCAAACTGAAGCCCGAAGAAGAAGAAGAGTGTGTATTAAACATTTTGAATGGAGGTGATGTTGTTGCCCTACTCCCTTTGGGAAAAGTTTATTGCCGATCGTCAGCGAGAAACTGGGGAGCCTTTTGACAGGTCAGTGTCTCCTTTCTTTTCCAGGTCTTAAATACCGTAAAACTTCAAATAATAGCCCGGGCTTTTATTTGCCCAAATCGTCGAACTGCACCGGCTTGTATTTGAGACAGGCGTCTAAAGATATATGAGACAGGCCTTTATAATTTAGTGTTGAGATGTTGTTCTTTGAGATGTTGTTCCTAGAGTCTCTAATCTCTAAAAATCTCCAAATGCTCCACGTGAAACTGCGGTGTTCCGACCTTTTACTAGTCGATTGATTTTGATTAATATTTGCGAGGGAGAGAGAGCAAGACAGCACTCGTGTTGTTTGTTTGAAGACGTGATAGTGCGCGCGCGGCCGGGGCTCGCTCGCTCTCTCTCTCTCTCTCTCTCTCTGCTTGTTAGCGCCCTGTCAAGTGCAGCCATCATTCTATTACATCAATCACCGATCAAAAAGGTCGTTTACAGCCATGTTCACTTCGGTATTTCGCTCGCATCAAGTGTTTACAGTGGAAGTTCGATCATAGATTTGAGTTCGATGCATGATGTCTGTGGTTCGATGCGGCTGTGTCAGCGCATAACATACGTCATAAATAAACTTATCTGATTGGCTTACGGGTAACCAATGATTTTAAACTTCACAAATCGCCCCCTAGCGGGAGAGAAAACACTTCTCTATTATGCTATGCCACTGCCAGACTCTGTCTACGAAGCAAAGTGAAGTTTTGGCTATGTCACCAGGCTATGTGTGACTACCATAGACATCATATAGGTAGACGCCCTATTGAGTGCTACTGCCTATTGGCACGGACGAGAATTGGAGCCGCCATCTTAAACCGGTCATCCGCTCCGCTCAGTGTAATCTGAATGGCAGGTGAAATGAGCTGTCAGCGCATTAAATTAATCATATCTCACTGAATACTGAACTGATTTTCACGCGGTTTTTTTTTTCTGCAAAGGTAATTCATGTAGCTATGATACAGGACTATGGTTCGGCGTATTTTAATATCCATAGTAGGCTTAACAGTAATATAATATTCTGATATAAGTTATAAAGTGACCAGACACAATATGTGTGATGAAGGATATAATGTATTTGATAAATCACACACTATAAATATAATAAAGAAGCAGAAACAGATAGTTGCAGTAAAGTAAGATATTTTAATAAGTTGAAGAAACAATTTATGGTATGTGACACGCACATACACACGAACAGACACACAAACAAACACGAACAGACAGTCTCTCTCTCTCTCTCTCTCTCTCTCTCTCTCTCTCTCTCTCTCTCTCTCTCTCTCTCTCTCTCTCTCTCTCTCTCTCTCTCACACACACACACACACACACACACACACACACACACACACACACACACACACACACACACAGCAGCCGCGAATCCACCGAATGCAGCCACCTGTAATAAAAATTGAGAAGATCGCTTTTCAAAAGCGTGTTTGCATCAGTAATTTCTATTAAGTTTGGACAACAATAAGCCTATACTTTTTTTATTGGATGTGGATTTGGGAGGGGAAAATGTCGAGACCAAAGCTGCGTCCCAATGTGCATACTATCCATCCTAAATAGTATGTGACATTAGTAATTTTCAATACTATTTAGGGCATAGTATGCACATTGGGACGCAGCTATAAGCCCTATTCGGATTAACTTTACAAGGGTAGATGGAGTAAGTTAATGATGTAATTTTACCACAGGACTTCTGTAATATCAATAGCCAAATCGCATGTTTATCATGATATATCGCATGATATAGGTTATCAATAAAACTAGAAGTTGGAGGGGTAACTCAATTTGTGCATCGCTGTCATGCGTGTAACGTTACATTGCTTCCTGATATCATGTGCGCAAACACAAATAACCTATACAACAGGGCAGTTGAATGCTTATCTGATCACCTAGAAGCTCTTGTAATTATTACTTTAACAGTTACTTCACCTCTCCATGCCGGGTGAACACCGGCTGATGCAGTAAACAGCATTTCACAACGATTTCAGTACAGTAATAGCAAATATCCTTGCTCCTTCTCAATTATCTGGTAATATTCTATTCACAAAATACAACCAATAGTACGGTAATATTAAGACTTACTTGTGAAAAGCCCTATTTTCGATGGTCCGGCGATTAGAACAGGAAAATGCTCCACAAAGCTCTGGTATCTAATCTGCTGCCACGCAATGAAACTAGGAATACGACCGGTTCAAGATGGCGGCCGGATTTCTCGGTTTCCAGCGGCCAATAGGGCTTCTAGTCTGTATATGATTTCTATGGTGACTACGATCCACAAGTGTAGTCAGCCAATCAGGTGTATTGCTTCAATATGATGTCACGCCCCCTCAATGAGCCCTTTTCAAAATAAGAGCTCAGAGCTGAGACACTTACATTTACCGTTGCCGGTGTCACCGCGCTGGGGAAGGACGGACTGACCGACTACGCTCACAAGATGGGTTGTCAGGTAAGCAGTGGCTCGACTAAGTAGCATTTAAAGTGTATGACATTTAAAAAATACTTTTATCGCACCCCAGCATTATTCACTATCGTTAAAACCTGCCCAGAAACCGGCTCACCAACAGCTTGGCGTTAGCCTAATAATCATTTAGCTTTTGCTGGCTATAAATAAACATGTAACGTTACAGCACGTGAACAACAGCACATCCAGTTAACGTTAGCACATTTTGTCCCAAATAAAATAGACGTTCTCTGGGGACGTATCGACACTATGGGTCTTGGGGGGCTTACGGGGTTTGGGGGGCTTACGGATTTTGGACTGGAGCTCCGCGGAACGGCGACGGACTTTGGACTGGAGCTCCGCGGCTGAAGCTCCGCGTAACGGCGACGGACTTTGGACTTGAGCTAGGGTGACCAGACGTCCCGTTTTTCCCCGGACAGTTCCGTATTTCAACTCTAATTTTAGTGTCACGACTTATTATGAAAAAATCATGTTTTGTCCCGTATTCCATCGTTAATATATATATTTTTTATATATTATAGTTTTCGTTGAATACGCGCATGACAGAGAGGGAGAGGGAGAGAGAGAGACCTTGCGTGTGTGTGCTAGAGTATGCATTAATTACACGCGCGCACTACAGAAAGAAGGAGAGCGCGAGAGACCTTGCGTGTGTGCTAGAGTAGCCTACGCATTAATACGCACGGCTTTATCCCCCGGTGCCACGCCCCTGTTGATCAACACAGAGCTGCTGTTGTCTTGCAGGTTTTGTCTGGTAAACAATCTGCTGTGTTTCGGAAAGCTATGTGCTCATGTCTTTTTTTTTTCTCTTCCCTCTAGTCTGCAGAATCCGGACCGGAGGTGGCCCAATCTGTTTCCAGACCTGCCAAACTGCTGTTTTTTTTTTTCTCTGTGTTGCAGGGTTTTTTTGTGTGTGTTTTTTTTAAAGAACTTAATGGCTTTATCCAGTTTGTCATTTTTTTTTTTTAACTTGGCTTTATCCATGCAACCTGATTTTGTGTTTGGATATAATGGTGACGTTGTCTTATGTCGATTCAGGAATCTCAAACCTTTCTGGTGCAATCTAGTCCATATTTGAGGGCTTTTGCCATAGTGGATTTTGATCAGGTTTAATTTGTAAACTGAAGTGTGACGAGTTCAGTAATCAACTCGTTATCTCTTGAGTTACAGGTGATTGGCTGAAGTGAGTGGTTGTACACCTGAACTTAATCATGAGCTCTACAAAAGATTGTGACAGAGGAGAGCGTGTGTTGGGGGCCGAGCTTGTGCAGAGCTTGGGCTGGTTTCGTCTGCGCTGTACGTTCGGACTTTTGTCGACTTGGAGAACTCATGAGATGTGAGGGATATGGGAGATCACCGCCGCCCTTTGATCCATCTCCGTTGGGATGGTTGGACTGTTGACTTTCATGAGTGATATACATTTGCACCCAACTACTGACACACTGATTGTCATTTACACTGATCTTTAATGTTGTTTTGTCTCACACGAATTAATAAATTCTTTTATTAATTGGAAGTGGTGTGTGGTGGCTCCCTTATTTTGTTGCGACTCAGAGAATATCGTAACAAATGGGGGCTCGTCCTAAAATGTGATTCATATTTATTATGATTTCGATTAGAGACAAATAAATCAAATCTTGAGCTTTCGGTATTGCGCGTTGTTTTGAGACACATACATAGCTATTGTGTTTAAACCATCTCATGAGTTTGAAAGTCGTTAAAGGTAAGCAAGTGCATTTTTCTTTTTACGGGTGATGCATTGTTCATTTTCTCCCGGGTAGGAATTAGCAACGCTTGGCGTTGATTTGTTATTTTGCCTTTTTATTTTTGTGCAGGCTTCTGGGCGAAGTACACCGCCGTGGTTTCTGATTGAGCTGTTTTGTTCAATTTTTAAACCATCGGTATATTGGTGTTTAATGTCGCTTTGCTCTTGGAAGTTGCATGAAGACTATGCATAGGTTAGTTTAGTGGTTGGGTAGGCAGTTTAGAAGGGGGAGAGTGAATAAGTTTCACCTGTTTTGTTCCGAAAAGGAAATAAATGCACTGGCTTTTCGTTCTGTGTAATATTTTGAGAACAGAATGGCATCGATAGAAGAATTTATTAAAGCTCCTTCAGAGGAGAAATTAAATTCGTTTGTAAAACAACAATTATGGGATCTTGTAGATCATTTTAAAATCAGTGAGGTCGATAAGAAGATAAAGAAAAAGGAATTACGTTCTGTTGTGAAAGATTGGTTATGCGAAAATAGCATTATGGTGGCTTCTCCGCAGAAAAAACGTGACATTGACGTAAAGGGTTCTTTAGACATTTTCTCCGGGTTATCTTTTGAGGAAAAAAAAGAGATTTTACAAATGCAGCAGCTTCACGATAAAGAGTTGTTTAAAGAAACTAAACTTTATGAATTGGAGATTGAAAGATTGAGAAATGAGAGTGTGATCAGACAAAGCGAGCTTGATTTTGAACAAATTAAAATAGATGCTGAGAAGTCTGCACGAGATCATGAGCTGCAGGTGGAGCGATTGAGATTAGGAAAGGAAGGGAGAATGTCAGATGTCGTGGAAAGAGGTTTAGGTTTATCTGAAGGATTTGACTTGGCAAGCAATCTAAGACTGCTTCCCAAATTTAATGATCATGACCCTGATGTTTTTTTTTCTCTGTTCGAGACTATGGCAGAGGAAAGAAATTGGCCGAGGTCTATCCGAATTGTCATGCTCCAAACGGTAATCACAGGCAAGGCACAGGAGGCATATGCAGCACTCTCAATGGAGGACCGAAGGGATTATGACAAGGTAAAAGTTGCTATTTTGAAGGCTTACGAACTGGTTCCGGAAGCCTATCGCCAGCGATTTCGAAGCTGGAGAAAAGGTGATCGTCAGACTCACTCTGAGGTGGTAAGAGACCTGGTTTCTTATTTTGATCGTTGGTGTGTTGCGTCTGCTGTTGATGACTTTGAAAAACTGCGCGATTTGGTCATTTTAGAACAATTTAAAAATATTGTCCCTAATGACATTGCTGTTTATATAAACGAAAAGAAGCCAAAAGACGCAATGGAAGCAGCTGTCTTGGCAGATGATTATGTGTTAACGCATAGAAAATTATACAGAGAAGACGGGTCAAGTCAACAGAGTGGTAACTTTAACCGAGTTGGAAAGAAATTTGAACCAACGTTTACTTCAAAATCAGAGAACAGTGGTCGGAAGAGATCTGACAGAGACTTGGTGTGTAATTATTGTTTTAATCTGGGACATTGGAAAAATAAATGCCCAGTGTTAGCTGCTAAGTGGAAGTCAGGAAAAAGTAGATCACCTGTTAATCCTGTGTTAGTGACTGAGGTTACTGGAACTACCAGTGACTTTAATCAGGGTGCTTCCATAGAGGTGGGGGAGGAAGAATGTGATTCCAAATTGGTAGCCATGAAGAGCTTTGTACCGTTTATTACGGAGGGTTGTGTGTCGTTGCCAAACTCTGAGAGTAAAATACCAGTTACAATTTTGAGAGATACAGGCTCATCAGAATCTTTCATTCTTGAGTCGGTATTGCCCTTTTCTCAGGTATCAAGTGAAGGGAGAAGTGTTCTGATTAGAGGAATTGGATTAAACACGCTTTCTGTTCCTCTTCATAGAGTACACTTGACTTCCGACCTGATTTGTGGAGAGGTATCTTTGGGAGTTCGTCCATCTTTGCCAGTGGACGGGGTGACTGTCATTCTGGGTAACAATTTGGCTGGAGGTAGAGTCTGGCGAGAGGTGATTCCACCTCCTGAGGTAGTGTCTATTCCAGTCACAGAGAACTCCGACGCTTTGCATACATCTTTTCCTGAAGTATTTACAGCTTGTGTTGTGACTCGGGCAAGGAGTCGTGAGATGGCCTTAGAGAAACAAGAAGTGTCAAAATATGTTGTGCCTGGTTTATCCACCCTTTCACCTATTTCTCATAGGGAGTTGGTAGATGCGCAGCAGAAGGACCCTGAGTTACAGAAGTTGTTTGATGCTGCTATTTCGCCTCAGGAGGTAAGAAGTGCTGTTAGTGGATGTTTTATCCAAGATGAGGTGCTTCTAAGAAAGTACGTTCCCTGTAAAAAGTTTGTACTGGAGGAGTGTGTAATTCAAGTGGTGGTGCCGAAACAATTGAGAGACATAGTATTACAACATGCACATGGTGAAGTTGCTGGACATTTAGGAGTAAAAAAGACCTATGACCGCATTTTACAACAGTTTTACTGGCCCCGTGTGAAAAAGGATATTGCGTCTTTCATCAGAACGTGTCACACTTGCCAGGTAACCGGGAAGCCAAATCAGCTGTTGAAACCAGTGCCTTTGAGTCCCATAGTGGTTACAAGTAAACCATTTGAACACTTAATAATTGATTGTGTGGGACCACTGCCTCCATCGAAATCAGGGAATGCATATCTGTTGACCGTTATGTGTCAGGCAACTCGCTATCCAGCAGCCTATGCAATACGAAGAATTACCACCAAAGCGGTTGTCAAGGCTTTAACCCAGTTCATATCTATTTTCGGGATACCGAAGATTATTCAAAGTGATAACGGCACTAATTTTACATCTCGTATGTTTGCTGAGGTTCTGAAAGTACTTAAAGTGAAACACAATCAGTCGAGCGTATATCATCCTCAAAGTCAGGGTGCGATTGAACGGTTTCACCAGACTTTGAAGTCGCTTTTGCGCGCTTACTGTGTGGAGCTAAACCGTGACTGGGAGGAGGGTTTACCCTGGCTATTACTTGCTGCTAGGGAGGTACAGCAAGAGAGCTTGGGATTTAGCCCAAATGATTTAGTTTTCGGTCATCGTGTACGTGGACCTCTTTCTGTTTTGCGTGAGGGACTAGGTGAGGGGGATCCTCCGCAAAATTTGGTAGAGTATGTGAATGGTTTTCGTCGACGTTTGTTCTTGGCCGGATTGAGTGCACAGAAGAATCTTGCTGTTGCGCAAGAGAAGATGAAGAATCACTTTGATAAGCATGCTGAAAGTCGTGTCTTTACACCAGGTGATCAGGTGTTAATTTTGTTGCCATCTTCTGGGTCTACTTTTTGTGCTAAGTTTACTGGGCCGTATACTGTTCTTCGGAAACTGTCTGACGAAAATTATCAAGTTGCAACTCCCGATAGGCGCAAATCTAAGCAGTGTTTCCATGTCAATTTGCTTAAGGCTTATCGTTCTCGAAATTCTGAGGTTCAACCAACTAACTCAGTTGCTCCTGTTTTCACTGCTTCTTTTGAGTCTTACCAACCTGTTGTTGAGGGAGGAGATATAGTGAAAGAGGATACAGTTGTTCCTGAAGACTGTGTTTTGCTGCCTCGATTAAAGAATTCAGAGACTCTTCAGAATTTAGATGCTCTGTTTTCACATTTGACCGAGGTTCAAAATAAAGATCTAACCCAGATGTTATGGGAGTTTTCTGGCTTGTTTTCAGATATACCCACTCGTACCCATCTGATAGAGCATGATGTTGATGTGGGAGAGGCACAACCTATTCATCAACGTTTCTATAGGGCTCCAGTCAGTAAGAGAGACGCATTGGAATCTGAAATTCAATATATGCTTGAGAACGGAATAGCTGTTCCGTCGTGCTCAAGTTGGGCTTCACCTTGCTTGTTAGTAAGGAAAGCAGATTCAACGTATAGATTTTGTACTGACTATCGCAAGCTAAACGCCATCACTAAGCCCGATGTTTTTCCACTTCCTCGAATGGAGGATTGTGTAGATCAGGTGGGTACAGCTAATTTTGTGAGCAAGCTAGACCTTCTTAAGGGGTATTGGCAAGTGCCGTTAACTCCTAGAGCTAGAGAAGTAACATCCTTTATTACATCGTCTGGATTATACTCGTACTCAGTTATGAGTTTCGGTTTGCGAAATGCACCTGCCACCTTCCAGAGATTGATGAATCGAGTGGTATTTGGGCTGGAAGGGTGTGCAGTGTATTTAGATGTTATTGTGTTCAGTGAGACCTGGGAACAACATTTAATTCGTTTGCGAGCTCTTTTAACTCGGTTGACTGAGGCATGTCTTACAGTTAACTTGGCGAAGTGTGAGTTTGCCAAGGCTACTGTAAGATATTTGGGGAAAGAGGTTGGCCAAGGTAAAGTGCGTCCAGTTCAGGCCAAAGTTCTTGCCATTCAGCAGTTTCCTTCTCCGTCTACCAAGAAAGAACTCATGCGTTTCTTGGGGATGGTTGGTTATTACCGGGGTTTTTGCTCAAACTTTTCAACCGTGGTTTCTCCGCTGACTGACTTACTTAAGAACTCCGTGAAATTTGACTGGAGCGAGAATTGTCAGAGAGCGTTTGAAAATGTTAAATTATTATTGACCACTGCTCCTGTTCTAGCTGCCCCAAGGCTGGATATGCCATTTAAGCTACAGGTGGATGCCAGCCAGGTTGGTGCTGGAGCTGTTTTATTACAGACAGGGGAGGATGGTTTGGACTATCCTGTAAGCTTCTTTTCCCGTAAGTTTAACACTTATCAGAAAAACTACTCTGTGATTAAGCAAGAGGCTTTATCTTTAATTTGGGCACTCCAGTTCTTTGATGTGTATGTAGGGGGAGGAATGCCAGTAGAAGTGTTTTCTGATCATAATCCTTTAACGTTTTTGCATTCTTTACAGTCGCCGAGTCAGCGCTTAATGCGGTGGATTCTCTTTTTACAGCCCTACAATCTAATTGTTAAACACATTAAAGGATCGGATAACGTGGTGGCAGATGCGTTGTCCCGTGCTCCTGATTTAATCAATTAAGTGCAATGGTTGTACAGTTGCTTCTGTTTCTCTGTGCTCTCTTGTCGCCTTAATTTGCTTTCAGGATCCAGATTGCTGGTGGCAAGGTGGGCAGTGTGGGAGAATGGAAGGACTGTTGACTAGTTGTACCACCTCCGATCACAGAAGATCACAATTTCAACAATTAGTGTTGAAATGATTTCTAAGGTTATGGTGCTGGGTTTGTTTTGTTTTTTGATCCGATTTGTAACGGATCTCTTTTAAAGGGGGGTGTGTGACGAGTTCAGTAATCAACTCGTTATCTCTTGAGTTACAGGTGATTGGCTGAAGTGAGTGGTTGTACACCTGAACTTAATCATGAGCTCTACAAAAGATTGTGACAGAGGAGAGCGTGTGTTTGGGGGCCGAGCTTGTGCAGAGCTTGGGCTGGTTTCGTCTGCGCTGTACGTTCGGACTTTTGTCGACTTGGAGAACTCATGAGATGTGAGGGATATGGGAGATCACCGCCGCCCTTTGATCCATCTCCGTTGGGATGGTTGGACTGTTGACTTTCATGAGTGATATACATTTGCACCCAACTACTGACACACTGATTGTCATTTACACTGATCTTTAATGTTGTTTTGTCTCACACGAATTAATAAATTCTTTTATTAATTGGAAGTGGTGTGTGGTGGCTCCCTTATTTTGTTGCGACTCAGAGAATATCGTAACAGAAGACATATATAAATTTCCCTCTGTAGTATTTTCATTAACAGAATAAAGGTTTTACAAATCTGAAAGTAGGTTTCAGACAGCGTTAAGGTGTGTCAAAACCTACTTAAGTAAAAATGGTGTTAGTAGGCCTACCATTTACTTAAATGACCAGGACACATTGGATAGAGGAGCCTGTGGTTATACAAGACTTTCCAGGAAAAATAAATAATTACTTTATCAAAGTTGTACATTACAGTAGAATGCAAGGTACACTTTAACATCAATATTCACACAAAAATATCAGATATATAATAATGAAACTGACAGGAACATTTTACTCCATTATACACTACTTTATACACAGTTGACCATGTGCAATACGTAAACAACTGGAAAGAAAAAAAAGCGAGTAGGAGATGCCACAGTCCACTTCTAAATCATGTTACCTCAGTCATATCATGATAAAGGAAATTAATATTTGCTGTATGCTGCTCTCACAGATTTAACTGTTGTCAAAACCTGGCTCAACAGGAGACAAAAGAGGAAAACCCACACAGGTCTGAAAATATTAGATATTTTAATTAGTAAATTACAGAAAATATACAATTGTATGTGTCTGTCAGATCATTAGCAGAGGTCTTCACTCCTGCTCCTGGAGAGCCACTGTCCTGCAAAGTTTAGTTTCCAACCCTAATCAAACACACCTGAATCAGCTCATCAAGCACTTCAGAATCGCTTGAGTATTCAAAGGCAGGTGTGGTGAAGCAGGTTGGAACTAAACTCTGCAGGACAGTGGCTCTCCAGGAGCAGGAGTGAAGACCTCTGAATGAATGAGTGGAGTGTATAGGCTTATTCGCACGGGAGAAAAAGTATTACCTGGTGACCTCTAGTAATTTGTAATAATTGCGGAGTTTGTCTGAGATCTTAATCCCGTGCGAATCGGCCATGTCTGTAATTTGTAAAGTAAAAATTCCCCCGCAAATTACCTACTATATTTCGCCGAACACCGAGGTCCTGTGATAATATTAGTCCCGTGCGAATCGGCATCTCTGGCCGGATCAAATATAATTTTTTCAAGGTTTTTGTTTCATGTGCGCCTTTTTATCCATCTTTCGCGAATAATGGAGGCTGGTTTGGAGTGTTTTGATAGTAGGCTATTTTGGGTTCTGAGTCATATCGCTTTACACAACTATACAATTTGCAGAAAATGAAAGCTGAAGATCATCAGAAAAGCAAAACAAAAAGAATGATTAGATGGAGATGAATGACATGTATAGCAGCATGCTGTAAGGAACTTTATTCTGTTTATGTCATAATATATCATACAGCCAGTGGTGGAATGTAACGAAGTAAAAATACTTTGTTACTTAAGTAGCCTACATTTTTCACATCTGTACTTTACTTAAGTAGAATCAATAGTGCATACTTTTTACTTTTACTTTGTTATTTTTTGCAGCAATTTATTATACTTTCTACTCCACTACATTTCTACAATGTTTCGTTAAATTTTTGTTACATTTTCTGATCAGATTTTCCCCCTGCCAAAACAAGGATTGAAAAAAATCTCCATGTTTTCGGTGCTGACCCGAAACATGTAGGCTAGGCCTAACTCTGGCGCTGCCAATAAAGCACCGAAAAGCTGTCACAGAACCGGCAAAAGTAGGCTAATGACATTTTAATTGTTTATTAATAAACAAGTGTTTCCTGCTGTGTCAGTGTCAGCAGCAAAGATGAAGTTGACGATGCTGACGCGCGATCTTTGCAGTGAACTCGCCAGAGATAAATGAACATTTCATACGGATTACATGCAGAGAACAATCTGTTTTCTTTCGGTTTGAATTGTTCTGTTTAAAAGTAGACATTTCAGGCTTTCTATACGTCTCAGGTCTGTGAGGCAAGTACAGACCTGAGTTTCGGTTTATTTCTCCAGCAAGCGCCTCCGTGACCTGATTATATATTGTCTGCTATGTTTACTTGTTATTTATTAAATCAAGCAATTGGTTGATGAAACATTGATTAAAATTAAGATACAATTAATACAAAACGAAATTTACTTTAAAGAAGGGCTTTCTATTTGAGGTCTCTGTTTAAAGCAGTGTTTTAGTGCCGCTTTCAGAGCGCTCACGTAGGCTAATGGAGAACTGACAGTCTGAAACAATTTTTTTTCTTCATAAATGTGAACACAAAAAATAAAATGAATATTTTATGTTCTGTGGAGAGCCAACCCTTCTTCATCCGATGTGTATATTAGTACTTTTGGTGTGTGCAGTGAAATTCACAGAATTACAAAAAAAAATGTTGCCACCTAAAAGTTAAAGATTTTTTTTGTGTTATGTCCGTTATGGATGTATATTTCCCTCCCTCATATTAAATATAAAACGCATGTGTCTGTAGACTGATATATTTTTTAATGTCTGGACTTCTTTATTAAGGGAATATGGATATATGTTTCAATTGGTATTAAATGCATTTTCTGAGAATTTATATTTCAAGTTTTTACTGCAAATGTCACATCCATAACGCTGGGATTGCCCAATTTTAACGAATTTATCCTCAACTAGTTTTGTGGTGTAGGTCTACCTACGTAGGCCTATTGTATAAGGGGTGAGTCGTCTGCCTTCACACCGTGACACAGGTTCGTGGATCTGAGTGTCGCGATTTTGGTTCACATTGTATATTGTTACAGCCCTAATTAGGCCTAGAATATAGACATTAAGATAATAAATTGTTATGCAAGTACTTTTACTTTTAATACTTAAAGTAGCTACATTTCAAATCAGGTACTTTATAGGGTTTTCATTGTGGTACTTTTACTTTTACTAAAGTAAAGATGTCTCTGGTTATTTGTACTTTTACTTAATACTGAGATTCAGTACTTCCTCCACCACTGCATAGCAGCTAGACCTATAACGAAAATAAATTTCCAAGCAATAGCCCGACGCCATATCTTGGAGAAAAGTCAGTAAATTTGAGTACAATCACAGGGTTCGGTTATCCCGTGCGAATGCGCCACACGAAATTCAGATGTGGCGGGGTAATTTCTAAAACACACGAGGTCCCCAGACAATACTAATACGAATAGGGCTTATGGTGTAAAACACAAAAGAAACAGAACAGAAAAATCAGTCAGTCAACAGAATTGAAAGGATTAGGACAAAAAAGGAGTAGATCACTTAAAAAAAAAAATTGCTGATAATTTACTCACCCCCATGTCATCCAAGATGTCCACATCTTTCTTTCTTCAGTCGAAAAGAAATTAAGGTGTTTGATGAAAACATTCTAGCTAATTCTGTATTACATGAGTCACGAACACGCATCACAGAACAAGGTGAGCATTTGTGCTTATAAAAATTAAACTTTTTTATTTAATTTTGAAATAAGCGACGGTTTCGCTAGATAAGACCCTTATTCATCGTCTGGAGTCGTTTAAAGACCTTTGAAGCTGCACTGAAACTGTCATTTGGACCTTGAACCGTTTGGACCCCATTGAAGTCCATGGAGAAAATCCTGGAATGTTTTCATCAAAAACCTTCATTTCTTTTCGACTGAAGAAAGAAAGACGTGGACATCTTGGATGACATGGGGGTGAGTAAATTATCAGCTAAAGTTTTTTTTAAAGTGATCTACTCCTTTGTTGTCCGAATCCTTTCAATTCTGTTGACTGACTGATTTTTCTGTTCTGTTTCTTTTGTGTTTTACACCCATACACTCCACTCATTCATTCATATGATCTGACAGACACATACAATTGTATATTTTCTGTAATTTACTAATTAAAATATCTAATATTTTCAGACCTGTGTGGGTTTTCCTCTTTTGTCTCCTGTTGAGCCAGGTTTTGACAACAGTTAAATCTGTGAGAGCAGCATACAGCAAATATTAATTTCCTTTATCATGATATGACTGAGGTAACATGATTTAGAAGTGGACTGTGGCATCTCCTACTCGCTTTTTTTTCTTTCCAGTTGTTTACGTATTGCACATGGTCAACTGTGTATAAAGTAGTGTATAATGGAGTAAAATGTTCCTGTCAGTTTCATTATTATATATCTGATATTTTTGTGTGAATATTGATGTTAAAGTGTACCTTGCATTCTACTGTAATGTACAACTTTGATAAAGTAATTATTTATTTTTCCTGGAAAGTCTTGTATAACCACAGGCTCCTCTATCCAATGTGTCCTGGTCATTTATGTAAATGGTAGGCCTACTAACACCATTTTTACTTAAGTAGGTTTTGACACACCTTAACGCTGTCTGAAACCTACTTTCAGATTTGTAAAACCTTTATTCTGTTAATGAAAATACTACAGAGGGAAATTATATATGTCTTCAGTTTACAAATTAAACCTGATCAAAATCCACTATGGTAAAAGCCCTCAAATATGGACTAGATTGCACCAGAAAGGTTTGAGATTCCTGAATCGACATAAGACAACGTCACCATTATATCCAAACACAAAATCAGGTTGCATGGATAAAGCCAAGTTAAAAAAAAAAATGACAAACTGGATAAAGCCATTAAGTTCTTTAAAAAAAAAACACACACAAAAAAACCCTGCAACACAGAGGAAAAAAAAAAAAAAAAAAAAAAAACAGCAGTTTGGCAGGTCTGGAAACAGATTGGGCCACCTCCGGTCCGGATTCTGCAGACTAGAGGGAAGAGAAAAAAAAAAAAAGACATGAGCACATAGCTTTCCGAAACATAGCAGATTGTTTACCAGACAAAACCTGCAAGACAACAGCAGCTCTGTGTTGATCAACAGGGGCGTGGCACCGGGGGGATAAAGCCGTGCGTATTAATGCGTAGGCTACTCTAGCACACACGCAAGGTCTCTCGCGCTCTCCTTCTCTCTGTAGTGCGCGCGTGTAATTAATGCGTACTCTAGCACACACACGCAAGGTCCTCTCTCTCCCTCCCTCTCTGTCATGCGCGTATTCAACGAAAACTATAATATATATAAAAAAATATATATATTAACGATGGAATACGGGACAAAACATGATTTTTTCATAATAAGTCGGGACACTAAAATTAGAGTTGAAATATGGAACTGTCCCGGGAAAAACGGGACGTCTGGTCACCCTAGCTCAAGTCCAAAGTCCGTCGCCGTTACGCGGAGCTTCAGCCCCCAGATAGCAAAATTTGTCTGGCCCACCTCTGGGCCTCATCCTTGCTTCAATTCTGGCCCAGTTCCGGCTGGGTCCCCGGCCCAAAACTGGCCCAACACACTGAAAACGGACTCAAACAACTTCCCCTGGCCCAGATGTGGCCCACACCCTGTAAAATGACTCTTATTTATTGATATGGCCCAGGTCTGGCCCAGGCACTGTATAATGACTTTTATTTATTGATATGGCCCAGGTCTGGCCCAGGCACTGTAAGACGGATCTGGCTGAGAGTCGGCTGGGTCCCCGGGCCAGATGTGGCCCAGAAACTGGCAAACAGTGAAACACAAATTCAACCATTTAAAAAGGGTTTTTATTATAAAATTAACAGATACACTTTAATATAAACATGTATTAACAATGAACAAAATACACTTTAACATTTATTAACAAAACAAATTTTAAACCACAAAATAATAAGTAAATTATATTTATTGTATGATTAAAAAAAAACACATCATTGTCTTTCACACACAAACTCTCTTTCACTCTCTTTAACACTAAATAAATTCCTTTTGCAAATGTCAAGTCACCATTAAATATATAGCGCTATATACAGTAATGACTGTTTCAAAGCGGCTTTACAGGGTTAAACAGGAAAATAATCAATTTGGCTGTAAAGCTGCTCTAAAAAGAAAATAGTGTCATTGTTCATCTGAATTCAACGGTGTTGATTCAGTTGTGTTCAATAACTGTATAAAGTATATCAATTATAAAAAGAGTCCATTTTCATTATTAAGCAGCTCTGCAGAAAACAGTGATGTCATCGTCCAGCTCAGTTCAGTTCTCATATAATGGTGTCAATGCAGGCAGATCAATATTATTAAGAATGAGTGTCCCCAACTAAGAAAGCCAGAGGCGACAGTGTTAAGAACCCAAACTCCATCAGAGACAAAACGAAGAAAGAAAAACCAGGCTCAGTCGGGGGGGCAGTTCTCCTCTGGCCAAACAACGCACACGGTGTGTGTTAGGGTTCAGGCTGCTTCACAAGTCAGATTGTGGATTGATGATATTCAGAGTATTTTATTCAGCTCCTTTTGCTTGGAGATTGGAAAAGATTTACTTCAAGGTAAAAGAGTAGCAAAACTCGAGAGCATGTAGATATGAATTTGAGAACTTGTACAATAAATATTTGTACTTGTACAATAAAATGTACACTCACAGCTTCAATGTGAAAACCTCAATTAGGCATTTGCAACTTCTCAAATCTGTCATTGTAATTTTTTTAATTGCCCCTCCTTTCTCTCTCACGCCACTCAGTTTACAAATGCACAAGTTATTTATGCATCTAATATATAGCAAAAATAGTTGCAAAGTCAATGCGTGAAGATTTGAAATAGCAATGGCAGATTTGAGAAGTTGCAAATGCCTAATTGAGGTTGTACTGCGAATATGAATGAACAAATACAAGTTTTTGTCTGTCATTGTATTTCTGTGAATGGCATTTTACACATTTGTGACTACTTGTCTGCAGCTTCAAATTCAGAATACAGGTTTGTGACTATTGTCTGCGAGTTAAAATCTCAACATTCAACAGGTTTTCAAGTACAAATATTTATTGTACAAGTTCTCCAATTTACATCTATGTTCCAGTTTTGCTACTCTTTTACCTTCATGAGATCACGCCGGCGTTGGTGGGAGGGGAGTTGAAGCTGGCCGTTGGGTCTGTGTGGAGAACTGGTCTGGTTCTCGTGGATCTGATCCGATGATCCGATGACTGTGCCGAGGACTGTTGTGTCAACGAGGTCTTCACAGATGTTTGTTTCTAGGTCTCGTCTAGTTGTGATGTTCTCGTCTGGCATTCAGGCTGTTGTGGTCATCTCAGGGTGCAGGTCCACCATCTGGTCTGGATGCGGACTAGATCCGGCTGACTACAGTAGCCTAACCTTGGGATAAGAATGAGACAGAGAGACTAACATTAGCATAGATGCCATTCTTCCTGCCATTCTTCCTACAATGTAACAAGTACATTCGGTGTAGCTACCTTTAATGGATGTGAATTACATGTGAGTGTGTAATGTTTATGCTAGGTTAAAGAGGTGTATTTTTAATATAGATTTAAACTTATCTTGTGTCTGCCCCTCGATCTGCTGCCAGTTCATGGATCCTCGATCTCCATTTCAGCAACATTAGCCATGAGGGTTTCTCTGAACTGCATCTTTTAAATAAAGGAATAGATATTGTGAGGCATTCTTAAGCATTAGTTTAAGCACATAGGTTTGACAAATGTTGTTGCCAGAGTTCACGCAGCAGTTTAAAATATTGGTAACATTTTACAATAAGGTCTCATTAGTTAAAATTAGGCTAGTTAATGTGTTAACTAAAATTAACATTGAACAATACATTTGTTACCGTATTTATTAATCTTTGTTAACATTAGTTACATACAAAATACAACTAGTGTTCACTTTTAATTTTAAAAATGTATTAGTTAGTAAATGTGCATTCTTAGTCCATGTTAACTAATGTAACGTTAGTCATCTGATATTAACGAATGAAACCTTATTGTAGTGTTACCAAAATATCTGTAAAAAGTGTTGGTGTCAGATTCCAAACAGTGCGTTCGCTCAAACATAGAACCGTTAACATCCCCACTGCAGTAAAAAAATTATACAGAGATATATTCGCTTTAATATTTTTCTTTCACGTAAAGTGCCTGCTCTAAAGCAGATTACGTTAACGTTACATTCAAGAACACAAGACGATGAATCAAGAAGTTGCACTTATTTGGCAGCTTCTCTTATGTAGCTAACGTAACGTTATCTGTTTCGGAGTTCCCCACAGGAGTGTTAAAACAAAATACATATTTAATTTCAGATTATACACGTTGTCTCCGCGGGTGTAATGCAGCAACAGCGTGGTCGTGTAGTTCGATTCATAAATAAATGACTCTTTTGAAATGTAAGTGAATCAAATCAGAAAGAGTCGCCTGTATAGAGAAATGCGGCGCCGAGAGCGTTGTCCGACTCCTTTGATTCGATAAACACTCGTTGAAAAAGACGAGTTGACTGACTAAATTTTAGCAAACAAAATTGAATATAACTCAGTATCATTGCATTAGCTAACATTACAGTGCACTGTGTCCATCACAGCACAAACACAACCATCCTAAAAAGAGACCGTATACGGTAACGTTAGGCCTTCTCATCAACACTCTCCGCGACCGAATGGGTATTCTGACGTTACGTAAGCCCAATAATCATCGCAAACATCTATATTAAAAAAACTATTTTTATCTTGACAGTTTAAACATCAAACAACACTAGAACAATACATGAATTCAATTACTTACTCGTTTTTTCAGCTGAATGATTCCTCTCGAAAGCGATGTTCTGACTGCGTCTGCAGGATCCTCCTCAGGATTTAAATTAACCGCCAAAACCTTTTTTCTGGCGGCTGAGTTCCTTAATTCTAGTAG
This sequence comes from Chrosomus eos, assembly GCA_036326025.1. Classification (NCBI taxonomy): domain Eukaryota; kingdom Metazoa; phylum Chordata; class Actinopteri; order Cypriniformes; family Leuciscidae; genus Chrosomus; species Chrosomus eos. The sequence goes on along the minus strand of CM070818.1, from coordinate 46,222,933 downwards.
TGGCCCGCTTGTGACAAAACGAACTCGGGCCGATGGTAAATACACGCAGCTACAACGAGTATGGACCTGACACCAGTACAACTGCTTTCAGCCGATACTGGCCCATACAGAAAAAGCTGTCAGTCAGCCAGATGCGTTATGCACAGTCGGCACAGATCTGGCCCATTATCTGTTCACCGATGCCGACAGTGAGCCGACAGTGACGCATTTCAGCCGGAATCGGCCCAACTGTGCTTGCTATCTGGGGCGGAGCTCCAGTCCAAAGTCCGTCGCCGTTCCGCGGAGCTCCAGTCCAAAATCCGTAAGCCCCCCAAACCCCGTAAGCCCCCCAAGACCCATAGTGTCGATACGTCCCCAGAGAACGTCTATTTTATTTGGGACAAAATGTGCTAACGTTAACTGGATGTGCTGTTGTTCATGTGCTGTAACGTTACATGTTTATTTATAGCCAGCAAAAGCTAAATGATTATTAGGCTAACGCCAAGCTGTTGGTGAGCCGGTTTCTGGGCAAGTTTTAACGATAGTGAATAATGCTGGGGTGCGATAAAAGTATTTTTTAAATGTCATACACTTTAAATGCTACTTAGTCGAGCCACTGCTTACCTGACAACCCATCTTGTGAGCGTAGTCGGTCAGTCCGTCCTTCCCCAGCGCGGTGACACCGGCAACGGTAAATGTAAGTGTCTCAGCTCTGAGCTCTTATTTTGAAAAGGGCTCATTGAGGGGGCGTGACATCATATTGAAGCAATACACCTGATTGGCTGACTACACGTGTGGATCGTAGTCACACACTCTGCGGAAAGATAGTGCCAAAAAGATCTGTAGACGTGTGCAGAGGGATCTGTGAATGCCCTGTGATCTGCAAACACAGATTCAACACTTGCATGCTGAGCTTTGCACAGAATGTGTAAGAATTTATTTTTACACTGGTTTGAAAATACAAGTTAGACTGTGTTTGTTTGCAAATTGTGAGGAGGGCATTTGTAGATTTTTTAATGGAAAAAAAGCGAAACATTTGTGCCAAAATTCTGAAAACAAATGCAATACAATCTACAAACAAACAATGAACCTCATGCCCAGACAAATCACTTTGCATTCATTCAAATTCTGGTTGTCAAATACAAGTCACTGGTTTGTATTTGTGAATCCTAAAGGGTTTGTTTGCAGATTTTAAATCTATTTGTAGATTTTGATTTACATTTGCGGATCATGAGGAGTCTGTTTGTAGATTTTACATTTATTTGTAGATCTTGTTTTGTGTTTACAAATTTTAATATGCATTTTGACCCATAGTCTCTTCATTTTCAATGATTATGGCATTATTTTGTCACAACAGTGAAACAATAGTGTCAGAATTCTGAAAACAAATGTGACACAATCTACAAACAGAACATGATCTGCACCTGCAAACAAGTCACTTTACATTCATTCAAATCCTGGTTTTCAAGTACAAGTCACTGATTTCAGTTTGTGAATCGGGATGTGTTTATTTGTGGATTTTTAATCTTTTTGTAGATCATGATTTAAATTTGTGAATCACAAACAGTTTGTTTGAGGACTTTGTATCTATTTGTAGATCTTGTTTTACATTTGCGGATCGTGAGGACTTTGTTTGCGGATTATTAATCTATTTGTAGATTGTGTTTTGTGTTTACAAGTTGAAATATCTATTTGTGACTTTTAGTCTGTCCATTTTCAATAATATTGGCATCAAATTACCCCCATATTTTTTTCCCTGCCCTGGGAAAATCCCACCCTGCAACCGATTTCATTGGTTTAGGTTACAGTGACGGCTAGGTTTAGGGATCAGTGTTTGGTGTAGGCAATCAGTACAGTAATTGACATGACAGAGAGGCAATTTACGAACACACCCAAAATAGCCTAGTTTTTTATGGACCTGTTCGTTTAAAAAAAAAAAAAAAAAAGACTAAATTCACACTCTTTTATGATGTTTTTGGGACTCAAACTGTTGGACAGCTAATTCAGAAAAAATACTTTCAAAATTTAAGACTTTATAAACCCGTGATAAGACTTTTTAATACTTTTTAAGGGTCTTAATTTTCCCAAAATTGATTTATCACCTTTTAATACTTTTCAAGACCCCGCGGATACCCTGTATGTGCACAAAACCCAAAACATATTTTGGTGCCTCGGGTGAGAACCACAGTGCTCATTTTACAATCATCACAACAGTATAGCCTACAATACTTGCTTGGTGTTATTTCATCTTTAAGCTAATTCTACACATGTAGCCTATTGTGCCTTTAAATTTCTCGGTGCACATCCAAAAAAAAAAAAAAAAAAAAGTGACTTTGGGGACTTACCCACAGACGATCTTTTGGCACAGCATCTGAAATGCTGTTTTGGTTGTTCTGTAATGCCTGAGCAAAGTCAAAGTGGTTTGGTATAATTACCTTCCAGAACTGTCTTACATGACTGTGTTCGCAAACTGCAGTCATCTTCCTCTGAAATGCGTTTATTGCACGCTCTGAGATGCAGTAATTTATTATAGGCCTATACAAATTATTATATACAGTGGCTTATCCTACTTTTCTTGGTGACTACCAGCCAGTTTATCAGGAAGTGACGATTTTGTTTTATTCGACTCGCTGGATGAAAAATGTCTATTCACTAATGTGTTATGCCCTATTCCCATTTTGGGCATACATTAAATTCGCAACTTTGGATGGAAGATTATCGAAAAAGAAAAAAAATTAGGTTTTGCATTCTCAAGCCACCAAACACTGTTGTCGTGCAAATGTATGGCCAGAACACACAAAACAAAAGTTGTCTGTTTTCAGTTAAAACTGTGTCATCTTACCAGCCCCTAATGATCTTTGCAATGGAAGTGAATCAATCAAAAACCAACTTGAGCTGGAAAATCACTTTATTCTAGAGTTGATGTAAAGCCAACACAATATATTGTACTTAATTATTATCACTGTAAAGATGCCTTGAAATGATCTATATTGTTAAAAGCGCTATATAAATGAAGATGACTTGACTTTAAGCAGACTAAATAATTGGAGAAACCCTTTTTTCAACTGAACATATATTAATTATTATTAATTAGATTAATGATTATTTAGAAAATAGATAGGATGAATTTTCATTTTATGTCGACTTTAGAGCTCATCATAAGCTACGTTTCATTTACCCGGTTTGTATGTGCGTTATGAAGTATCGCATCAGAAACGAGTAATGGAAATTTCGAGAAAAAAAAAGCAAACTTTGAAAAGATTCGCTTCACGATTGGATGGAAAAACCACAGTCTATGGGAAAAAACAGCTATTGTTGTTTAATTTGGGATTGTAGGCTACAGTCGGCCAAATCCGGCCATGCGTTAGTCTGTAGCTACATAACATGAGACTTAATGCAGAATGAGACTGCCGTTGTGGGCGAGACTTCAGCTGAGCAGATAAAATAATATAGTTACAGGTGATTATAATTCAGACAGTCATATATAATATTCAATAATTCATAAAACAGTTTGGTGCATCAGAGTTTTCCTTATTTTATGTGGCCATTCATTCGATGCAAGCATACAAGAATAATATTGAGATAATAAGCCTGCACAATATATCTGCCTAGTAAAAAAAAAAAAAAAAATCCTATATTATCATATGCCAAACTTTCTCTTCTCACAAAAAATACTTCTCCATATAGGCCTACTACTATTATGGATGTGTATGCTCTGTTCTATAGGTTTTGTAATTTGGAAAACAGTGATGAAGCCAAAAAGAGTCCCGTTATGCATCAAATACAATAATATTCCATGACAATGATAAGACAATAGTAATTAACATACTTTGTTTGCACCTGGCTTGTTCCACAAACAACGGGATGATGTTTCATTTACACTTAAAAAATACATACATATTCAATGAAAGAAAATAATCAGGATATAATTTAAAATGATAAAGGCAGACCACTTGCTCATGTTAATTTATTAGTAGTAAATGAATCTGAAATTTTTACAAATCCACAAGTCCTACTTTGACTTGATAACAAGGTACAAGTATTATAACAAGGTATTTTGATTTCACTGAATAATTTGTTAATGGCAGTGACTTGGAAGATTTTTACATCCTTTGGATTCACTTGTACAATGGTACCAAGAAAAAAAACATTTCAATAAAATTAATGTTAAATTAATTAATTTGCCATAACTAAAGTCATCTAGCAGATTAAAGAGCAAGTTTAAAAAAATATTTTGATATATATTCCTGTTTGAGGTGCTATGGACATTTTCTATTCTGTGTTAAAGAGTCATTTCTTAATACAGATGATGGAAATATATTTTATGTATTTTAATCAAAGGATGTGTATTAAACAAACCATGTGTAATGCATTAATAAAGAGTTACTTCATAAATCGTCTCCTCCATTCCAGATGCATTTCATTTTCCACAATACATCATTATCCTACATTTAGGTCTAAGTATGTATATCTAAGAAACAAATCAACAGTTTATCACTTTTCCATCATTCATATTGTATTCTAGCCTCTGTTTAAGACATTAGAGTTGCTTTCTGGAATGTTCTGGAATTTATCTGATTGTCCTCTCTCACATTATACCACTTTAAGGTGTGGTCTATCAAATGAACATGCACATACACAATCTCACGCACACACAAACCTCTCACCTTGAACCGTGAACACTGAAAGCCTACATTAATGTCGAAGAGCTCTGTGTTTAAGACTCCACAGAAATCTAGCCAAAGATCCCTCACTTTGAGAAAGGCAACAAAGTTCAAATATCCCAATATAGAAATATATATATATAAACACATGGCGACAATAGAGAGCGATAAAGCAACTATCTCTGAAAGTGCACATCAAATAAGACCATTGCCACTGACACCTCTCCAGAATGCCTCTCCCCATATCCACAGAATCCTTCCACAGTTTGGCTGAAGAGAGAAGCTAGAGTCAAAGGCAGTGTAGAGAGACATCTTACAGTAAGTATTTTGTTCAGTCTTTCATTTACTTCAACTGCGTTTTGAAAAGGGCTCACACACAAGAGGCAGTTCAACATCTGAAGATCGACAGTAAAATGCAGTGTCTACCCGCTGTACGGCTGGTGCCACGACACTCAGGAATTTCAGAGCGAAGAAGCCAAATTTGTTTTTATTCTGGTAGATGATAAAAAAGTACCATTTCAGGTGATGGTGCAAATGAAGGAAATTACTGTACAATCCTGTCCCTGACTTAGGGCTTTTACAGTCACTGTGGGTAGGAAGAGCAGATCAGATGAACGGGGCTCCGAAGCACTTGAGGCACCACTGCACACCGTTGCTAGGTGGTCTGTCAATGGGGGATAGGATTTTAAGCTGTTCTGCGCTGAGCTCATTGTATGCAAGACGGTATTCACGATTAAAGGCTTCTGTGAGGGAAAAACAAAGTTAAAACAGATAGTTAAGAAGTGAATCTCATATAATTTAAGGATACGAGTTCTATTGGAAATTATATTTGCCAGAAGATATGAAAAACATTTCGATTTTTTAATTTTTTACGATGTTCCAGCTTTTTGACAATTAAGCACAATTTCCCTTAATATTCTCAATACTCTAATACAAAATCAATCCTATTTCCAGTGATGGAAATCATCTTGATTTAAAAAAAAAAAAAAAAATCATAATCAGCAAAAATTATATTTAGTCCAGTAACTATTAATAATGAGATATAAATACTAAATGTACTTTATAAAAATTTTTTTATTAATTAATTTCTTTTTTATCCACATTACATTAATAATGTCTTAAAAGCAAATTCCATTTCAATGCAAAATATTGCATCTCAATGCATCTTAATGGTCCTAAACATATACTTCATGTTCTTTATGTAAATACAGCTTTTATCTTTCTTTTGACATGTTCTTGACAGTTTTGTGAGATCCACCCTATAAGCACATATTAAATGAATTTGATGACTGTAATGAAATTACTTTCATGTGAAATTAAAGAACCGCATTTACTTACCAATATCAATGTTCTCCTTTCCTAAGGCAACAAGTGACAGAAACACAATTTCTCTATAGATACTCCTGGACAAGAAGAAAAGAGTTCATTAGAACACAAGATACTCATACACTTATATATGACAAAATGATTGCAAATGAGTTGGTGATCACAAACAACAGGGTTCTTATTAAGCTGCATATTCAGCTGTGAAAACTCTTGGGATAATTTTAGCATGTTATTGGATATGACAAGGTTAATGTATTTGATCTTGGTGGACTAGATCAACTATGCAAACTACTGCTGTTATTGCGGTTGCAGAAGAGTGATTATCATACTGTTACAACAAACTGATGGCAATGCTTGAAATGTGCTTACTTTTTACTGTACATTGCTAGCCCGTTAAGATTATGTATTCTTCATTGCATCAAATCATACAGGGAATACAACACTGAACTGCATATGCAAATTTGCAATAATTAAGAAATATAACTATCCTCAGACTTCAATGAAAAACTTAAAATGTCCAATTTACATGGTAAAATTATACGATCTTTTAGTTAAATTGTGGCCACATTTTACTTTTTGATCTTTTGTTGTAATCCTAATTACATAATGGAAACAAATTAATACAACGTCCTCACAATTTAACTAAAAGTGCCACAGAATTAATAAAAAGTACTCAATGACAGACACAATATATTTTTGGCATGTCCTGTGCAGTTCTCAGTACAAGGCAGGGTTCTAAAACACATAGGGTGCTTCTCAAAAGGAAGGCTATGTGAGGCTATGTCTTTCCTAGTCCAGTCATTCAAAGGTGGGCTCGAGCTTCCCTCAGAATTAAACACTAGAACGAGACACCCACGTTGTCACAGAAGGAAAATACCGTACTATTACAATTAAATTTTGAAAAATACTTTGTATTAAAAAGTTTTATATTAACTGCCTTTCAATTATCAAAAGGCACACCCTACTGGTCTCTTAGTGGTTCTCTTACGAGAGTATCTCTCGTACTGCGTAATATCTTATACGCTATGGGGAAAACCTCTTTTCCACGAGATATTGAAGCCAAAAATTATCCTTAATTTTTTATTAATGTAAAACGCTTTGCAGCAGCAAGCAGACATAGGCAAGACAGCTTGAGCGCCTATTGGCTACCCTGCGGCAAAAGCAGCAGCCTATCGAGAGAGGCTCTGCGTGACGTCATGACCAATGGGGGCACTTCGCGCCCATATCGTCACGTCTCGCCAGAAAGGGCGTGGTCTCGCCCTATAAATAAGCTCGATAGGCTGGTACAAACTGATGTTCATCTCTTCAGCGAAGCTCTCGCATCGCTGGATCCGGAATGAGAAGCCGCGCCGTCGACGCAAGCCTTCAGCGGGACGAGCCCTTGAGTCTGGAGTCGCTGGCCTCGCCGCCTTCAGCCGCAGTACCTGCTGTGCTTTCCGGCATCTATATATCCTTTACTCTGCTGAGAGTGTTTGTTTGCTTACGTCGCAACTCACACTTCTCCCTAAACTCTAAAAGAGCTGCGTCTTTTTCAAGATGCCTTCCTGTGGCTCGTACGTATTGAGCCCAACTTCACCCAAGCGCGGGTGAAGATCACGCGGCTCTCGCGCTCACTGACGGCGGATGCCCTCATTGTGAGCTGTTGCCAATGGTGACTGAGGATTCGCCTGGCATCCTTCTCAGAGCCTGCACTTCTGCCCACTGTGGTGCCGCGCCGAGCACGCCCCCGAGCTCTCTACAGCCCGCCGGTTTGCCCGCCAGCTTCGCCGGCTTTGCTCGAGTCGCTCACAGATGGACAACGGCCGCCGTCTGCCGCCGCATCCGCCCTTGAGCTCGACGAACCTACCGAGGCATGTTCTCTCCTGGCATCGGACAGTGAGGATTGGGCGAGCTCTGTGGACCTCCCCCCCCCCGCTACCCGCGAGCCCTCTGGGAGACGAGCCAGCATTGAAACTGAGCTGATGCGTCTGCTCTCTCAAGCCGTGGATTAACATTGGCCTCGACTGGGAGGCGCCCGCGCAACCAACGCTCAACAGGCTGGACGGACGCTTTCTCGGGAAAGACGAAGCTCCGTCACAGTCGAGACCCGCGCCCTTCCTCCCTGAACGGTCGCTGAGAGACATTTGTGGCTGACGCTATCCGAGATGACGGAAGCTGAGCGCTCCGTGTTCCTCGACGCGCCCCCACCCTCCGCCGCCGCTTCACAGCGCCGCCAGGCCCGAGACCAAAGACCGCGCTCTCCTCTGCTGGACGCCGCCCCCCTCAGCGCGGGCCCCGGCCGAGGATTGAGATCAAGGCCGAGGCCTCAAGGCCTTCCTAGCCTCTCTAGGAAAGCGACGGTGTTCACGGTGTGTCTGTTCCAGTGTATTTCGCAGTGAGCAAGCTGGTTCCACAACCCGCTTGCCTGCGCACAAAACGCCGTTTTTCGGCTACCCAGATAAATCCAATAAAGAGTGCATTTTCTGGTGTTCCGGCCAGGCTGATGGTGTTATGAGTGTTGTAAGAATGCCCACGTCCCAGTGCCCATTCCCACTCCCAGACACAGCCCGCCACGGTGCAGGGCTAGCACAAATAAAATCGACTCATGTCGATTGTGCAGAAAATGTAGTGAACACGCCCATATCACAGTGCCCGTTTACACTACACGATGCGTGTCCCTTGGTTTCTGTAAAAACGAAACTAACACACATTCAGTCGGCGCAAGCCGACAGTGTTCTCAGTGAAGTAAATGTGCCTGCTGTTCCGCGCCCGCATTCTCTCACAGACACGCCCACGGGATTCGCCCCGCTCGCTTTCTCTGCACAATCCGTCATAGAGAAGCTGAGCGCGGCCAGGCTGCCCGCTGTGATCAGCGCGCACCCCGCCTCACGCTGTAAACACAGCGTTGATTCAGTCGGCGCGAGCCGACAGTGTTCTCGAATCCCACGGGATTCGCCCCCGCTCGCTTTCTCTGCACAAACCGTCATAGAGAAGCTGAGCGCGGCCAGGCTGCCCGCTGTGATCAGTGCGCACCCCGCCTCGCACGCTGTAAACACAACGTTGATTCAGTCGGCGCGAGCCGACAGTGTTCTCCGTGCAGTTAATGTGCCCGCTGTCCCGCGCCCGCATTCTCTCACAGACACTCGCCCCCACTCGCTTTCTCTGCACAAACCATCATAGAGAAGCTGAGCGCGGCCAGGCTGCCCGCTGTGATCAGCACGCACCCCGCCTCGCACGCTGTAAACACAATATTGATTCAGTCGGCGCGAGCCGACAGTGTTCTCAGTGCAGTAAATGTGCCCGCAGTCCTGCGCCCACATTCTCTCACAGACAAGTCGAATCCCACGGGATTCGCGCCACTCGCTTTCTCTGCGCGACCCGCCATAGAGAAGCTGAGCGCGGCCAGGCTGCCCGCTGTGATCAGCGCGCCCCCTGCCTCGAACGCTGTAAACCAGGGGTGCCCAATAGGTCGATCGCGATCTACCAGTCGATCGCGAAGACAATGCTGGTAGATCGCACATAATTGCTTTTGTTAAATTTAAATACAAATAAATATAGCATTGTGCCACTGTCCTTATTCCTTCTCCTTTAGTTTCTGTCTGATTGCACTTGACGAATAAATTTGACCAGGCGAGATTTTTGTTTATTCGGTTGCCACGACAACTAGCCTGCTTTCCAACACAGGCTTCGGAGAACACATGCGGAGAACAGAGCGCGAAATTGTAAACAAAGCTAGCATTCGTAATCGGTAGCAAACACAAATGACATTCATTCATTCATAAACTCCAACCATTTGAAAATGAGTGCGGTACCAAGCAAAAAGCCAAAAACCTTTTCCATGCGGAGTGGGAGGAAGATTTTTTTTTTCCCACAATGTCCTTTTCTTACGGTGGTCAACATGATCAGCTCAGTTAATGCTTTCAAACGAAAACTACAGTTTTCACATCTAAGCTGCAGCGTCACGAAATAGGCAACTTCCAAAACATTGCATCTGAACTGCGCAAGGAAAGGAGCCTGCACGGCTTGACAGTGAGCGTTACATGGGAAAGCTGTTTCAGATGAACCCATCAGCATTGGAGGATGAGATTTTAGCACTGCAGACTGACATTCAGGTGAAGGCGTGGGCCAGTGGACAGTTTTGGAACCTTCTTGCTGAAGAAAAGTATCCAAATATCAGAAAATGTGCCACCTCATTAACTGCACTTTTTGGCTCAACTTATTTATGTGAATCAGCCTTTTCTCACATGAAGATTATCAAACTACTGCCCGGATTACACAAAACTGTCTCATTCCATTCAGTGCAAGTCATCAGAATAAGATAAATGCCCTGGCTATTGCAATCTGTTGTGCTGAAGGTATTTTGAGTTTAGTGTTAAAATTTAATATCAACAATAAACATTTATTATTATTTTTCTAGTTAATTACATGCAGTAGTAACAAGTAGTATTTGAAGTGAATTTTTTTCAATTAAACTGTGTTTTTTTATTAGTAGATCTCATTGTGTTGATCATTTAAAAAGTAGATCATCAAGCAAAAAAGTGTGGACACCCCTGCTGTAAACAGTGTTGTGTTCCCAGTACACCGGGGCTCTCGAGCCGGCGTCTTGCTGCGGCCAGAGCCCGGTTTTCATTCTACCTCTAGCTATTCACGCAGAGGCGTGGTCAAAGCTTCCCGGGGTTCAGAATGGGTGCTGAACACTATAAAGAGAGGCTATTCGCTACAGTTCGCTCGACGTCCCCGCCATTATACGGCGCGTGTCAAAACTACGGTGAAAAACGAAGTATCTGATCTACTTCAAGCCGAGATAGCGAAACTACTGAGCAAAGGGGCTATAGAACCTTTATCTCAGGCTCAGAGCGAAGGGGGCCTATACAGCAGATATTTTCTGGTACCGAAAAAAGATGGGGGTCTCAGACCCATTCTAGATCTGCGACAGCTGAACAGAGCACTTGTGAAGCGCCAGTTCAGAATGCTTACGACCAGGAAAATCCTCGCGCAAGTGCCAAGGGGACTGGTTTATGTCAATAGATCTGAAAGACGCCTATTTCCAAATACAAATAGCGTCCCATCACAGGCGATTCTTGAGATTCGCCTTCGAGGGCCAGGCATATCAATACACAGTCCTGCCGTTCGGCCTGTCCTTAGCACCCCGTACAGGCTCTCGCACCCCTGAACTACTTGGACGATTGGCTGATTCTAGCTCGATCACAATCAGAGCTCATAGAACACAGGGCCGCATTACTCGAGCACCTTGAGAAGCTGGGCCTTACAGTCAATTGGGTGAAAAGCTTGCTGTCTCCCAGTCAGAAAATTTCTTTTCTGGGAACAGTGTTGGACTCGCTATCCATGACGGCACGCCTGTCACCGGAGCGCGGATTAAATATTCAGCACTTCGCGAAATCCTTCCTCCACGGCTCTATAGTCCCGCTCAAAAGGTTTCAGAAAATGCTGGGCCTAATGGCCTCAGCAGCCTCTGTACTCCAGCTGGGCCTGCTTCGCATGCGCCCACTGCAGATGTGGTTGAAAGTGCGAGTTCCGCCCCGGGCACGGACCGCGGGTCTGTTTCGCCTCGGGGTCGACCTACAGTGCGTTTCAGCTCTGGAACCTTGGAAAGTAACCGACTGGTATCAGTCAGGTGTGAGTCTGGGGACCGCCTCGAGTGTGAAGGTGGTGTCTACGGACGCCTCCACCTCGGGGTGGGGAGCACTGCTCAAGGGCAGACTGCTAGCTGGCCTGTGGTCAGAACGGGAAAAGCTCCTTCACATAAACTGCTTGGAGATGATAGCAGTCGACAAAGCGTTACGGCGCTTCTGTCCCCAGATAAGAGGCCACTACCTCTTGGTCCGGTCGGACATGTCAGTGGTGGCATACATAAATCGCCAGGGTGGCATCAGGTCCCGAAACCTTTACAGGCTGACGGAATGCCTCCTGGTCTGGGCTCAGCACAACCTGCTCTCGCTGAAAGCAGCGCATGTGCCTGGTCACCTGAATGTGGGACCAGACAGATTGTCCAGAAACAACGTCCCAGCAGGGGAATGGTCGCTGCACCCGCAGACGGTCCAACTGCTGTGGGAAACGTTCGGCAGAGCGCAGGTGGACCTATCCGCATCCCACGAAAACGCTCATTGCCCGAAGTTTATCTCGAAAAGCAAAGACGCGCTGGCCCATGTCTGGCCCCGCTGTCCCCAATATGCTTTTCCCCCTGTCTCGCTCCTGCCTCAAGTGTTGGAACGAATCAGGGAAAACGGATGCCCAGTGCTGCTCGTGGCTCCACTCTGGACAAACCAGACTTGGTTCCCAAGGCTGCCCATGGCCTGTACCATTGAGGAGAGACCTCCTCTCTCAGGCGGAGGGCTCGATTTGGCATCCTCGCCCGGATCTGTGGTCCCTGCATGCATGGGCCATCAACGGGTACCTGCTAACCTCCTGGAGGGAGTGTTAAACACGATCGCGCAGGCTAGAGCTCCGTCTACTAGACGGCTCTACTCCTCGAAATGGTCTGTGTTCTCTGCTTGGTGTCAAGCCCAGTGCTTTTCACCCGTAGACTGCGGGGTTACGGAAGTGCTTTCCTTCCTTCAAGAGCTGCTGGATAAGGGCAGGACCCCATCCACGCTCAAAGTATAAGTGGCGGCCATAGCAACGTTTGCAAAACCGGTGTCTGGCCAGTCGCTGGGAAAGAACGACTTTGTAGTGCGATTCCTCAGGGGAGCTAGGAGGCTAAACCCTAAAGGTGCCCCGTTCAAGCCAATCCAGTTGTCGGACATGAAACACCTGTCTTTCAAAACAGTGTTTCTCATGGCTCTCGCTTCAGTGAAGTGCATAGGGGACTTACAGGCGCTTTCGGTAAGCGCGTCATGTATGGAGTTTGGGCCTAATGACTCGAAAGTCATTCTCAAACCTAAGCACGGGTACGTGCCGAAATCCCTCAATACACCGTTTAGGGCCCAGGTAATTTCCCTGTCTGCCCTTCCGGTTCTCAATGAGGAGAAGGACGCGAGTCTCCTTTGCCCCGTCAGGGCACTAAGAGCTTATGTGTCCCGCTCGTCTGGTTTCAGACAAACTTGAGCAGCTTTCTGTTTTGTTTGGCGGACGTTCCAAGGGCCTTGCCGCTTCAAAACAGAGCCTATCCAGATGGATAGTCGATGCCATAGCGCTGGCTTACACTTCTAAGGGCCTGCAGTGCCCCTTGGGTGTCAGAGCACACTCCACGAGAGGCGTGGCCTCCTCGTGGGCATGGTCTAGCGGGGTCACCCTGCAAGATATCTGTACGGCCGCGGGCTGGGCCTCGCCGTCTACATTTATAAAATACTATAACCTGGAGGTACCCGCCTTACAAGCTAAGCTTTTGGCGGTCTAGAATTCAGTGCTATCTGCCCCGCTGTGCGGCCTGGATACTGAGTTTGACCTGCGTATCGCTCACTGACCGATACAGCAGCTCCATGAGTGTTGACACATGTATGGCCACCCAGTTTAGGCTGAAAGCTTTCACCCTGGCTGCGTGGTTTAATTGTTATATGATTAGCACCTATGGATGCTATTTTATAAGGAATGATGCTTTTAGCCTCTCTTCCTCCACTCTCTGTGAGTTTATGGTGATTATGCACTATATGCGCCCCGGGCTTCGGCCCCTGGGACTTTGGTGTTGGATCCCTGTACGCACGGCGTGTTACACTGTGTTCCCCATAGCGTAAGATATTACGCAGTACGAGAGATACTCTCGTAAGAGAACGTACTCTGTTACTAACGTAACCTCCGTTCTCTCTAGAGAGGGAACAAGTACTGTGTATCTTGCCGTGCTTTGAATACGCTCCGGTTCGCTTTAAAAAAAAAACAGTTTGTACCAGCCTATCAAGCTTATTTATAGGGCGAGACCATGCCCTTTCTGGCGTTTTATGTGATTAATTGACAACAAAAGAAAACATTAGCTTTCATTCATCTCCAAAATCATTTTTTGTCTTGCATTACGTAGTGAAATTGGACAAGCTCAGTTCCAATTCATAAGATATTTATTTTTTGTTAATTGGAATGTTTAGGTGATTAGAAGACGTGAAGGATACACTTGATGCATTCTTCAAAATAAGCCAAATGATAATTCTTCAAATTGAGACATCCTTCGACGGACTTTGATGGCGTGGACAGCTGAGATATACAGCCTTACTATCCTTACGATAGAGAAGCACCAATTTTTGAGGTCCTGGAGTCTTTACTAACGGGCTGGTGAGTTGAACCAGGTGTGTTTCATAGCGAGACTTCTAAAATATGCAGTGCTGAGGTTACTCCAGGACCAGGATTGGGAACCACTGGTGTAGGGGAATAGATGTGTTAAAAAAGGAAACATAACAAATAAAGTATGTGTGTTATATGTGTGAAATAATTTAGCCTACCGCATCCTACTGTCGGATGCGCACGCATATGCTCTCTGTTTATCCAGCACCGGCTATGGAATCAACAATGGCCACAGACAAGGTAGAGTATGATGCATGATTTTATGAAATTGTAGTTGAAGTCTGTCGAGTACGCTCCACCTATCGGCAATTGTAACGCTTGCCGTAAAGCAAGTCAAATTTGTAGTTTTCTTAGGTCTCATTCACACTACAGAAACGCGACCCGATCTGGCAATCTTACATAGTGTGGATATATCAGATAAAGGACCGCAAAGTGGTGGGATAAGTGCATTTCACCATGTCACGACGATGAACCACTGAAACGATTTTGAAAACATAATCTTAAGGTAAAATGTTTTACTTAGTGTTGCTTTAATCAGGGTTCCTGCACACTTTTTAAAGTCAAATTTAAGTATTTTTAAGACCTTTTTAAGACCTGAAGAAATCAAAATTAATACCATAAATTAGGGGTGTGCAATATTATCAAAAATATATCTCTATATTTTCAACGCTTTGTTGGTAATAATTAGATGATTTTAACTGATTGTGTTTTTGTGCTGGTACCATGGCTGGTTTGGGCCTGTTTTTGACAGCTGACTCACGAAGATATAAATATTTGTCATATTCTATGCAGTGGTCAGTTCACAGCAGTGACAGAAATGATTAATTAATATGCAATATTTGCAAACATTTTCACCTATATATGACATTCTTTCTAAACCTATTTAGAGTTATGCATCACCTTTTATGTCAAATACTAAATTCAAATTATTAAAATTAAATTATACAGTAATTATACTTATTTATACAGTAATACTTAATTACACAATTATACAGTACCACCGTTACCAGTCAAATTAAATCATTCAATCAAAATCCATCTTTGCAGAGCAGAGGTGACACAGCAGCAGCATCAGAAGTGGCATTAATATTTACACTCCATGCTATGAGAGAGTTAAAAAAAAAAAAAAAATATTCAATATTTAAATGATTTCTAATTTTAACGTTTTAATTAAAGGGTACTTTAAATATGAAACTAAAACCGCCAGTAGGTGGTGGCAAGTCACTGTCTTAATAAGCGAGTTGAGAGAGTCATTCATTCAACCGATTCGTTCAAACGGCTGATTCATTCGGGGAAGAAAGTGATTGTTCATTGAACGTTAGAATGACTCGTTCAAAACGTCTCTGGTTACTTACGTAACCTATGTTCTCTGAATAGGGAACGAGACGCTGCGGAAAGCGCAGTGGGATATTCTCTGAATGTGCCGATTGTCTGAAGCCTTATAGAATCACGCCAATTCATTGGCTGATGGCGTCCGCGCAATATGGCTCCGCCCCGACGCTCTTACGTCGCATCATACGTATTCGCGCGCGCGCCATCTGCTCCTCAGATTTCTCTGCCGAAAAGAAACTGTCAGCAGCGCGAGGAGCTTGGCCGCTAACGCAGCGTCTCGTTCCCTATTCAGAGAACATAGGTTACGTAAGTAACCAGAGACGTTCTCTTTCATAGGTTCTCTCAACGCTGCGGAAAGCGCAGTGGGAACGGACTACCAAACTCGCCAAGCTAGAGCGCTTTTATGACTGGTAGATAAAAGAACAACGACCGAAACGAGTTCAAACAGAAAGAACCTGGGAACCCGGGGTCATGTCAAGATCCAAGCTATAGAACCTTACAAAAGTATGCGGAGAGGACCAGCCTGCCGCAACACAAATATCCTCCAAAAGTGCTCCTCTGAAAAGAGCTTGAGAAGATGCTACACTTCTGGTGGAATGTGCTCTAATGTTAAGAGGTGAAGGCAAGCCACGCACCCCATAAGCCAACGAGATGGCCTCTGTGACCCAGTGAGAAATCCTCTGCTTCGATGCAGCAAGCCCACGGCGGCTAGCACCGAAACAAACCAGAAGCTGGTTAGATTTCCTCCAACCGCCTGAGCGGTCTACATATATCTTAAGAGAACGAACTGGGCAGAGCAAGTTAAGCTCCCTATCTTCCTCAGATGAAAATGGAGGAGGGTGGAAAGCATTAAGGTTAACTACCTGAGAGCGGAAACTTGAGGAAAGAACCTTGGGGACATACCCTGGTCTCGGCCTCAAGGAAACTTTGACCAGGCCAGGGGCAAAGTCCAAGCAGGACTCGCTAACAGAAAGAGCTTGTAAGTCTCCCACCCGCTTTAACGAGGACAAAGCTAACAAAAGAGAAACCTTAAGAGTCAGAATCCTATCCGGAGCTGACTCCAAGGGCTCAAAGGGGGCTTTCGTCAAACCCTCTAGGACAACAGAAAGATCCCATGAGGGGACTCTAGGGGAGCGAGCCGGTTTCAGGCGCTTCACCCCACGCATAAAGGCAGAAACTAACCTTAACTTGCCTAGGGGAATCTCATCCGATTCCCTATGCGCTGCAATAGCCGCGACATAAACCCTGAGAGTGGTAGCGGCTGCTCCAGCCGCAAACTTCTCCTGCAGGAATTCCAGTACTGAACCAGCAGGGCAGTTAACTGGGCCTTATCATGTGCTAAACACCAAGTCTCAAAAACCTTCCATTTGGAAGAATATAATCTCCTTGTAGAAGGAGCTCTAGCACTCGCAATAGTCTCCTGAACGTCAGTTGGGAGACCGGAGCTTAATGCTAACGGCCTCTGATCGGCCAAACATACAGCTTCCACATGTCTGGGCGAGGATGCCATATCCTGCCCTGTAGCTGGGACAGCAGATCTTCCCTGACCGGGATCCTCCAGGGGGAGACTCCAGTAGAGGAACTAGCTCCGAAAACCATGGCTGAGATGGCCAGAACGGAGCTACCAGGAGGAGGCGGACTCCGCTCTCTCTCACTCTGGCCAAGACCGCCGGGATCAGTTTGATGGGCGGGAAGGCATAGAGTTTCTGCGTTGGCCAAGGGTAAGCGAACGCATCTATCCCCAATGGGGCCGGGGGACTCAGGGAGAACCAAAGAGGGCATTGGGAAGACTCTTGAGATGCAAAGAGGTCCACCTCCGCCTCTCCAAAAACCTTCCAGATTAGAGCCATCGTTTGGCGGTTCAACATCCATTCTCCCGATCGGAGTTTCTGTCTCGACAGAAAATCTGCTGCGAGGTTCAGAACCCCTGGGACATGAACCGCTCTTAGAGATAGGAATCTGCTCTGAGACCACAGGAGAAGGTGACGCGCATGCCTGTCTAGGGTGCGCGACCGAGAACCTCCCTGCCGGTTCACATGAGACACCACTGCCATATTGTCCGTTCTGACAATGACATGGTGACCCTCCAGAAGAGGGAGGAAATGAAGCAGAGCCAGAAAAACGGCCCTTAACTCCAGGCAGTTTATGTGCCAGGAGAGAGCCTCTCCGGTCCAGACCCCACACGCTGGTCTGCCCTCGAAAACCGCTCCCCAGCCGGTGAGAGAGGCATCCGTCGTAATCATCTGGCGACGAGATACCGCACCCATGCTGACCCCTTTCCGAAGAAAAAGAGGGTCCCGCCAAACTGACAGGGCTCGAAAGCAACTGCGCGATACCTTCAGTAGGCGAAGGGTTGACCCGGAGGGTCGAACCCCTGAGAGTTTCACCCACCACATGAAGGGTCTCATGTGGAGTAGGCCCAGCGGTAGCACGGAGGAGGCCGCAGCCATAAGGCCCAGCATCCTGCGGCAGGTGCCCACAGACACATGATGGCCTAGTGAAAAACGAGCCAAGCATGTCGTCAAGCTGGAAATCCGTGCAGGGGCCAAACGGGCCTGCATGAGAACGGAATCCATGTTCACCCCCAAGAAAACGGTGCTTTGAGCCGGAGCAAGAACACTCTTCTCCGAGTTCAACCTCAAACCGAGAGACTGGATATGACTCAGAACGACGTCTCTGTGGTGGGCCACTAGCTCCCTGGATTGGGCTAAAATGAGCCAATCGTCCAGGTAATTTAGAACACGGATGCCCTGGAGCCGCAATGGGGCCAGAGCTGCATCCATGCACTTTGTGAATGTCCTTGGAGCTAGAGATAGGCCGAAGGGAAGGACCCTGTACTGGAACGCCCTTTCTCCAACGGCGAACCTGAGGAATTGCCTGTGTCGCTGTACAACCTGGATGTGAAAATAAGCATCCTTTAGGTCTATCGTCACGAACCAATCCCCTGGCCGAATCTGAGATATGATAGCTTTCAGCGTCAACATCTTGAATTTCCCTTTGTAAAGGGCGAAGTTCAGCCGGCGGAGGTCCAGTATGGGACGCAAACCGCCGCCCTTCTTCGGGACCAGGAAGTAACGGCTGTAAAAGCCCCGCTCGGTTTCCCCTGGAGTAATCTCCTCTATTGCTCCTTTGAGAAGGAGTGAAGAGATTTCCTGCTGCAGTACAGAAGCCTGAGCGGCGCTGTCTACTACAGTAGGAAACACCCCGTTGAAACAGGGGGGATTGCGGCAAAACTGAAGAGTGTAGCCGAACCGAATTGTGCGAAGAACCCAGGACGATACCCCTGGTAAGCGTTCCCACTCTGGAAGGAAATGTGATAGAGGAGGAGGGATGTTGTAATGCAGACGACATACCTGAGTAAGGGTGCCGTGTTGACGCTCCTGGGGTAAAGAGGTTGACTGAGCAGGAGGGCCATCGGCGTCCTGGCACGTGATGGGAGGCATCGAGATTGGGGTCATGGTGACCAGGTCCGCCTGCTTCGGAGGAAAACGGAAAGTGCCTCCGAGGATGCGGCCGGTAGTTATAGAGAGCGTGGGGGGTGAGGGGAGAAAGCCGAAAGCGTCTCCTTCCTCCCGCACCAGACTGAGTAGAGAAGGTGAAATATGGCCTGCACTTCGAGACACTCTGAGTGGCGAAGGTGACAGGGCAAGGAAAGGAGAGCTGGGAGGTGGGCAGAAACGCTTGCGCGGTCTGACCCAACCCTGAGGAACCAGAGGAGCTCTCCTTTTTCTGACCGGAGGGTCAGGAACGGCTCTGCGCCGCCGGAGCAGTCGGTTTGTCGGACCGCTT
The DNA here is from genome assembly GCA_036326025.1 of Chrosomus eos. Taxonomy (NCBI): domain Eukaryota; kingdom Metazoa; phylum Chordata; class Actinopteri; order Cypriniformes; family Leuciscidae; genus Chrosomus; species Chrosomus eos. The sequence goes on along the minus strand of CM070818.1, from coordinate 46,203,638 downwards.
CAACTGGAGGCGCTTGTGAGGCCGTTGACGGGGAAACGGGCGACCGCGGGCTCCCCAAACCGTGGCAGGTGGGGGATGCCCTGGTTCGCTTCTTCTGGAAGAGAACTCCGGTCTATGAGAGGGACGTTCTCTGGGTCGCACCGGGGGGGGAGCAGAAGGTTCCCTAGCCCTCCTGGGCATGAACTGTCTGAACGCGGCCGATTGGGATTTGGAGGAGCGGAATTTCTCAACCACTGTGTTGACCGCCTCACCAAACAACCCTGTTTGAGAAATGGGGGCGTCCAAGAGGAAAACCTTCTCTTTATCACGGATCTCCGTGAGGTTAAGCCACAAGTGGCGCTCCACCGCAACAGAACCAGCCATAGAGCGACCTATAGCACGTGCGGTATGCTTGGTGGCTCTTAAGGCTAAATCCGTAGCCTTACGAAGCTCCTTGACCGCTTCAGGGGTCACACCGTCACCCTCGTCCATTTCCTTCAGGACGTCCGCCTGGTAGGCCTGAAGAATGGCCATAGTGTGCAGGGTCATGCCTGCCTGCCCAGCCGCCATGTAGGATTTCCCAATCAGAGAGGAAGTAGTCCTACATGCTTTAGAAGGGAGAAGGGGGCGCGACTTCCAGGACGGCGCAGACGACGGAGCAAGATGGTCGGCTAAAGTTTCCTCAATCGCCGGAATGGCGGAATAGCCCTGTTCCACAGAACCTACCAGGTTGGTGAAATCAGCAGCAGCCGCATTAGTGAGGCGCGAAGAGAAAGGCTGCTTCCAGGATCTGGAGATCTCATGATGCAGATCACTGAAAAATGGCAGCTTCCTCCGTTGAGGCCTAGAATTAGGGCCACTGAGAAGCCTTTCGTCGAGTTTCGACGACTGAGACTCACGTGGCTCGTCGGGCCAATCAATAGTGAGCTTCTCCGTAGCGCGCGAAAGCACGTCAACGAGCTCCGCGTAGGCCGCAGTAGGCCGCGCTTCCTGGCCGCTCGGCGGAATAACCTCGTCGGCGAGAGTAGGCCCGAAATCCTCGGAGTCGGAAGCCTCGGTAAAAAGTATATCCTCCAGCCCGAAAGAAACCGCGTCGCGTGCTCCCGGGCTGGGGCGCAAATAATCGTGTGAAAATTCGACTGGCATGTCTCGCGCGTGCCGAGGGGAGGGAGGGAGAGAAAGAGCGGGGCTCGTCTGCTCGAACTCCGCATCCTCAAGCTCTACATCCGAACCCCAGGTCGCGGATCCTCGAGAGGCCTCGGGAGCGCGACAGGGGGAGACGAATGATTCCCTCTCAAAGACCGCGAGCCGCAATTTGAGGGTTTTGAGCAACAAATTTTCACAGAATTTGCATTTAGACGATCCTATAACTGCCTCACGCGCATGTGAAAAACCCAAACATTTAACGCACTTACTGTGTGGGTCGTCGTTAGCGATGTAACGAGCACATGGCGGAGTACAGCGTCTGTAATCCATGGCAGCTTCACCGTAAGGAGAAACAGAGTTCCGCTTGAACAGTCGCAGAAGCGCCGAGAATAATCAAAATGTAATTGTAGCTCAGAAAAATCACGAGCGAAGGGCAAACGTGACCGCTTCGTTCTGAAGGCAGAGAAATCTGAGGAGCAGATGGCGCGCGCGCGAATACGTATGATGCGACGTAAGAGCGTCGGGGCGGAGCCATATTGCGCGGACGCCATCAGCCAATGAATTGGCGTGATTCTATAAGGCTTCAGACAATCGGCACATTCAGAGAATATCCCACTGCGCTTTCCGCAGCGTTGAGAGAACCTATGAAAGAGAACGCGGATTTCAGTCAAGAAATCATCACTGTCTGTTGCATTGAGACTCTGACTGCTACGGGTTCATTTTGAAATTCTAGTCGGCGAAATAAAGGGAAAACAAACAATATTGTGTCTAAAAAGTAACTCACAATGTTAATTTATTTTTAATTTAACTATTGTATATCATAAACATTGCACTTGTGCACGGGAAAACGGCACTCACTGATGTGATATTCTAATATAAGAAGAACATAATATGATGTAAATATAAGACAAAAACTAATTTGGGGACATAGCCTACCTATAACTGCACAGATCACGCACACGCAGTGAAAGCACAAGAGACAAATGCGATGTCAGCTCCAGTGCCTCATACATCGTTTAAACAATGATTACAATATCATATTAGACAATAGGCTACACATCGCACACCCCTACGCACATAAAGAATGAACTTACGACTGAACTGACATTCGCCAACTTTCTCCTTTTCTCCTCTCTCGCGTGCAGGAGACAGACGTTATGCTGCCGCGAATGTGATGCGAATTGTCACGTGACCAAGCAAATCCACAAAGATAGAATAATAATAAAAAATACTACGCTAATTAGTTTTAATTTGTAAAACATTTATATTTGTCTAAGTCGAAGTGTCATCTAAAATTTAAGACCTTTAATAAGTAAAAATAAGACTTAAGACTTTTTATGGCCTTAAATTTTAAAAATCTAATTTAAGACTTTTTAAGACTTTTTAAGGACCCGCGGGAACCCTGTTTAATGCTCCTATGCAAAGAAATAACCTTTATCATTTTTATTTTATGGCAAGGTTAATAAATTAAATTATATAAATAATAATGCACACCTGTTTTAATGTGTAATAACCTAAAATACGTAGGGCTGCAACAAATGATTATTTTGATAATCGATTAATCTAACGATTATTAGAACGATTAATCGACTAATCGTCGATTATTCCGCCTACTAATCAGTAAGTTTGGAAAGATTATTCAGCTTTTTCAATTAGTTAAAACATTGAGTACATATTCTAACTAGGGGTGGAATGGTACACAGAAGTCACGGTTCGGTTCATACCTCGGTTCAGACATCACGGTTCGGTGCGGTTTCGGTACAATGGTGTAAAAAAGCAAAACAAAAATGCAGATGGCATTTTTATAAATGTCTTAAGCCTTGTATTTTTCAAATAAGTTTTATTAATAAAGGCATAGAACTAGTTTATTTGTAATGCACTGACAATAGTTTTATTTACAAAAAGACCTTGCGATTGTTTGGTAATTAGGGGCCAACCACCGAAGGTGCGGAGGCACCTATTGTATCTGTTCCGGTTCCTATTATTATTATTATTCATCTTCCGACTGGGCATCTATGGCAGCCCATAGAACCGTTTGCGGGAAAGTTGTTTTGGTTTGACATTCTAATAGAGGACAGTCCCAACATTAAATACACCAACTTTGGTGTCTCTAACTCATTACCTCACAGCCACCACCTGTCCAAAGTTTCACTTTTATTTTGCTAATAACTTTTGGACTGTAAAGCCTATTTACAAAATTCTTTTTTCCTCTGATTCCTGAGCTCATGACGATTCGATTGCACCCTATGACGTCATTTTCCGTCATAAAATTGTGGCCGCCATTTTGAATTTTCCAAAAAACATACTTTTGCGAACTCGTCCTAGACGGTTTGTCCGATTTTCACCAAAATTGCACACGATCATCTCCAGGCAGAGCTGACAAAAAGTTATGGAATTCAAGTTGATTCGCTTAACAGTTTTTGAATACCGTGCAAAATAATTTTACGTAGCGCTTGCGAAAACAAACTTAAGGTTGTATCTCCGCAACGCTTAATCGTATTCAGACCAAACTTGGTACATGTCATCACAAGCATGACCTGAGGCTACATGCTGCGTTTCGGCGCAGCGCCACTTACTGGTCCGGAGATATGAAAAATGTCTATTTTTGCTCATAACTCCTTAACGGTTTGTCCAAAAGTCATAAAAGTGGTATCGTTAGATTCAGGGCGACTGGTATCCAATTTTCCTAGATCGGCAATTTTGGCTGTCGGCCATTTTGAATTATGTGCTAAAATGCTGTATTTTTGGAACGCATGAACGAATTGTTACGAAACTCGGTATGGGTCATCAGTATGATGCCCTGAAGGAGCCTGAGAAGTTTCGAAACAGCGCCACCTAGTGGTCAAAAGTTATATAAAAAATTGCAAAAAGGCTAATAACTTTTGAATAAATCTGCCTATTGAAATGCCACTTGTCTTAATAGATTTCTTGGGTCACGCCGAAAACATAGATACCAAGTTTTTCTTATTTGGCCGAACTTCCTGTCCACCATCTTGATTTTCATTCAAAAGCTTCTTTTTCGAACTCCTCCTAGACCGTTTGTCCGATTTTCACCAAAATCGAATCGTATCATCTCCAGACAGTGCCGACTAAAAGTTATGGATTTCGTGTCGATAGACAAAACTGTTTTCGTGTAGCGCAGCAGCAAAGTTGAGGTAGGACGCCAAAAGGACTATTCAGTCTTTATCTCTGCAATGCCTTGACATTTTAACACCAAACTTAGTATGTGTCATTGTCACCTCACTCTGACTGCATCACATCAATTTCGTAAGTATGCCACCTTTTTGTCGAAAGTGATAAACCATTATATTATCTTAAAAGTTACTGTATATATGATTTTTTCAGCCATTTATCCAAAGTTCTCTTAAAATGTCTTTAATTGCTCATTGCTGCAGTTGGTCTGCCACTCCCACCCATGATGGCATCTGTTGCCGCTTCTTGCGCTTGGCCCCGGTAATGGCTGCTTGCAGCTATATTTGTACCTGAATTAATTTAAAATTAATTTGCTATATTTTAGATCAATAAATTTGTTTTCCTTAACAATTCTGAATTATAAATTATTGATTTCCGTATAAAATAAAAACACATTTGATTTTCTTTTTTAATCAATGTAGAATGTGTAACTTAAAAATGAACAGATTAGTGCTACGACTACGAGGACAAGAAATGAAAACCAATACGATATGATGAATGTCCAAAAGATGGAACCCACAGACTGTTTTGAAATGGGGTTGGATAAATGTTTTGCTTTTAAAACAGTGTTGTGTGTGTGGGTGTGTGTGTGTGTGTGTGTGTGTGTGTGTGTGTGTGTGTGTGTGTGTGTGTGTGTGTGTGTGTGTTTGGTTGTGTGACAGTTGTAGGTTACAGTTTGACAAGAGTTTAGAGTGTGACAAAAGCACAATGTTGTGTTTTATTGCGAGTGTAGACAAATATAAGTAAACACTTTACTGCTTGAATGATGTCCTATGAACAAAATGACAGAGTATGTTTTTATGTTTCCACTGTTTGATCGCGGCTCTCTCGCACACACACACATACACACACAGTTCGATTGCACCCGCGCCCTCTCTCTCTCTCTCTCTCTCTCTCTCAAAGTTCGATCGCAGCGCCCGCGCCTCTCTCTCTCTCGCGCGCACAAACACACTAGGGCTGCAGCTATCGATTCTTTTTGTAATCGATTAATCTAGCACTTAATCGATCGATTAATCGAGTAATCGGATAATTTTTTTGTGTGTGTTTTTTAAACAACCAAAACAAATAATGCATAACGAAAATTATGTGGCTGTAAATTGATCAAGCATTTGGCTTTTATTTCTCAAAAAACAAACAAACAAAAAAAAATGGTATTTATTCCAACTCCAACATTTGGCTCCAAAACTAAGCCTATTTATTGCAATTTTTACCCATTTAGTATAAGTGCCAACAATGTTCTATGCTCAATTGGTTTGGTAGCCGATTAAAATGTCTTCCCCAAAGCTACGAGTGGATTTGGAGAAGCAGGCTGGGGAATTTAATCTTTTGTTGTTGTCTGTAACTATTTAGAAAAAAGACGTGGCATACAAACAAGGTCTCGCAAAGACTGCAATACAATATTTGTTCCTCCATCACGTCGCGGTGTATACAGTGAATGCATGCTGAAATTATTGTTGCGTGGCTACATAAAAGTTTAAGTATATGTGATGCATTGCCGCAATTGATCTGACTGGCGCGTGAGAGAGACTGGGGTGCATGCGTGGGTGTGTGTGTCTGTGAGTGAAGGGGTTCACACACCGAACGCAAATTTAATTATTTACGCGAGTAGATTACATACAAAGTCAATGCAAAGACGCGAATAGACTGTTGAATCAAGTCCCCTTCAGCCGGGGGGGGGCAGAGGTTTTGCGTTCAGTTATATGACATCTATGACGAACCCCTTGTAAATAAAAAACACACTAAAGAACCTAAAGAACCGAAAGAAATATACGAAAGCAAACAAGATGGCTGCCGAGGAGTGAGCAAGTGCTGCAAGCTCTAGTCTGCTGGCTCAACTATTTTGTCTACTAAGGACGTTAAGACTTATATTTCCACTCATTTTCCAGGTATTTGATGCCAAGTGCCAATGATAGGTGGTGATTCAAGAAAGAAATATTAACACAGCCTCTAGCTTCAAATCTATGAACTCCGTGATTTCACTTGTTTTTGTTTTTTTGTGCGAGTGGAAACGCTGCTGGCTTTATAATGGGTGAACCAACGGGTGAACCAATTACTCTCCAAACTATTTTTGAAATGATGCAGCAAATGAAGCTCGACATGATTTTACACATTGACTCCAAAATAGACTCACTTCGACCCAGTCTGGAGAAAATAGATGACTCACTTCATATGCTTGGAGATCAGATCAACGAAATTCAGCTGAGAGTTAGCGCAAACAAAGATAACATAGCTGAACTGGTCAAACGAGTAAAGGTCCTTGAAAAGGAAAACTTCGACCTTAAAGTCTGGACGGAAAACACAGAGAACCGAAGCAGACGCTCTAATTTACGATTCATCGGCATACCTGAGAAGGCGGAGGCCAAAGATATCCTCGGTTTCATGAGTCATCTGATTCCTCAGCTCCTAGGTGAAACAAATTTCTCTGCTCCTCCTATGATTAAACGCTGTCATCGCATCGGTCTCATGGACAACGGTAAAGCCAAGGGTCCCAGGCCTATCTTGGTAAAGTTTCAGCACTTCCAAGATAAGCTGAAGATAATGAAACTAGCCAGGGACAGGAGGGACCTTCTCCGGTACAAAGCGAGGGCTACGAATCAAGAGGGCTCATCGAAAGAATTTTGGGTCTATATTTACCCGGACTTCTCTGCTGGTGTTGTCCAGAAACGCAGAGAATTTGATATTGTGAAGAAAAAGTTCCGTGATCGGAACATTGAATATGGACTGATTTTCCCCTTTACGCTGAGAGTTACCCATGCTGGTAAGAAACACTTCTTTCATACTCCTGGTGAAGCTGAGAAATTCCTCGAGGTAATTTCCTCTATTAACTCCTCTATTGACACTGACATGCTAGCGGAGTGATGGCTGGTGTTGACCAGTGGATAGTATCTACCAGCATAATATGCGGCCCGTTGATGGAATTCTTCTGTTATTATATCCGTGAACATATTTCATTATTTGGACTGGCACTGAGTTTGTTCTATAGGCTATGCCCATTTATGTTGCTGATGGAATTACTGTGTTGGCGACCGCTGTTTTATTTTCACTTTCTTTCTGACAAAATTGTTATGTGTGATGATAGTGGCAACTGCTTCATATTATTTGTCGTATAGCATAGCACAAGTGTCATAAATGGCTTAACAATATATGATGGGTCAATCTAAATGATGTAAAATAGGTATGATAGACGCTTATAAATAATTGGTTTAATATAAATACTGAATTGTCTACTTTTGGGTTTTTTGAAGTTATTAAATTATGAAGCTTTCGAAGCGTATGTCTACTATTTTCTCACTATCTTATACTCGTTTGCTTGTCTTCTGATGACCTCATAAAGGCACTTTATTTTACTGTTAGTAGATTTGGACTTTTCATTTTGATATGCTCGCATTAATGCTGAGCCAAGCAGACTGAGCTGCGTACTTTGTTTTGTTTTTTATTATTATTTTCCGTTATTTTTTATTTTGTTTTAGGAAAGAGCTTTTGTGTCTGCTCCAATATGCCGCATGTGTTTTTTTGTAAGGTGTGTGTGTGTGTGTGTGTACTTGTGTTTGTGTTTGTTGCTCTCCTGCTTCTCTCTCCATCCATTTTGCCTGCTATACACCACTATATACATCTGCGATGATGCTTTGTGTGCATTCCTACTGCCTGACTATATACAGACTTAGTCTGTTATTTTGGAATAATGAATAGTGTTAAAGGGTTGCATGTGATTCATTTGAATATTAGGAGCTTGCTATCTAAAATGGATTTATTGAGAGCCTGGCTTATCTATAACAAACCCCACGTAATTACTTTGTCTGAAACTTGGCTAAACAGTAATATCCATGATGAAGAAATAAAACTTGATAATTATGTCGTATTTAGGAAGGATAGAGGTTCAAGAGGTGGGGGTCTCGTGATATATATATCCACAAATTTGACTGCTGAACTTGCTCTGCCAAACGAGAATCCCAGGCATTTCGAAGGCCTTTTTGTTAAGATCATTTTCCATGAAAATAAACGATTAATCATTGGAAATATTTATAAACCTCCATCTGCGCCAGTAGAAACCACTGACTGTATTTTGTCTACCATTAATTCTTTAGATGACAATTGTGAAAAGATTATACTAGGTGACTTTAATTCTAATTGGCTTGATCGCTCCTCTCAGAAAGATCGTAATCTCTTTAATAGTATAAATTTATCTCAAATCATAAAGGAACCTACCAGAGTTGGTTCCAGTTCCTCATCTTTGCTTGACTGGATCTTAGTCTCCCATCCTGATAGAATTCTACACTCTAGAGTTTTACCTGATTCTTTTAGTGACCATTCCATGGTTTTTTGTATTTGGAAAATCAAAATACCTTGTCTCCCCCCTAAATTGATTAAAGTAAGACAATTTAATAAAATTAACCCTGAACTCTTTATACAGGATCTATTAAATATAAATTGGGAGAGATTTAAATTAATTGCATCAGTGGAATATGCATGGAATTTTTTTTATATCGAGTTTTTCAAGATTATCAATAAGCATGCTCCTTTGATATAAATTAAGGTCAAGGGTCGACATCTACCTTGGATTAAGGGAGATCTCATATATTTATTTAAACAAAGAGACAAGGCCTGGAAAAAATATCGTAATACATTGGATTCTACTGATTGGAATGCATATAAGGAGTTAAGGAATAGATGTAAAACCAACACAAGAAATGCTAAAGCAAACTACTATAAAGATTGCCTATCAACTGAATTTAAGAACCCGAAGAAATTTTGGAAGACAATCAATAGTATAACTAACAAAATCACTAAAAGTTTTACAACGCATATTAGATTAAATAATCAAACTGTGAGTGAACCTTTATTAATTGCAGAGGCATTCAGCCAGCACTTTTCCACAATTTGCAGCTCTCTGCCTGGTTACACTTATACTGGTCCTATATCAACTCAGTTTAGGTGTGGTAGCTCCTTCTGTTTCAAATCGATTTCTCCAATTGATGTTCAACGGGTTATTGATAGTCTAAGCTCTGGATGTAATGCTGGTCCAGATGGTCTGGAAATTAAGTTCTTTAAACTTGCCTCTCATGTTTTGTCATTTCCATTGGCCGATTTATTCAATTTATCTTTTGCAACTTGTGAAATACCCACAGCATGGAAAAGTGCTAGGATAATCCCTCTTCATAAAGGAGGTGACACATCAGACACTAATAATTATAGACCAATCTCTATTATTAACAGTATAGCAAAAATATTTGAAAAATTAATATTTACTCATTTATCTACATATCTTACTGACCATAATATATTATCTACTCACCAATCAGGCTTTCGACCAGGCCATTCAACCACCACTGCTCTTTTAAAATTTACAAATGATATACAGTCAGCAGCTGACAGTAATATGCTTACAGGTGCTATATTTATTGATCTTTCAAAAGCATTTGACATGGTTGATCATTATCTTCTTTTAGATAAATTGTATGCTATTGGTCTCTCTTTGAATTCTTTATTATTTTTTAATTCATTCCTTCACAATAGAAGTCAAAGTGTTTCCTTTCTGGAAGGTCAATCAGATTTCAAGATAAGTGATAAAGGTGTTCCACAAGGCTCATCCTTGGGTCCTCTTCTGTTCTCAATCTTTATTAATGATCTTCCTCAAATCTGTTCTGATTGTCAAATTCATTTATATGCAGATGATACTGTCTTATACTTTTCTAGCTCTGATATCACTCAAATTCAGCACTCTCTCCAATCTGATTTCAATTTGGTTCAAGGATGGTTTTCTTCGAACAAGCTTCTTTTGAATAAGAGGAAATCATATAATATGTTGTTTTGCACTCGATCTGATCCTTCGATGTTTTGTAACTGGTCCATTAGCTTTCTTGATGGAACAACAATAGAAAAAACTGAGGAATTCAAATATTTAGGCCTTTGGCTTGATTCTCAGCTTTCCTTTAAATCTCATATTAACTTTATTACTAAGAAAACATTTGGTTGTCTAAAATCACTTTATCGTTCTGCTGACTGCTTCTCACAAGAAGTGCGTAAGAGAATTATAACCCAATTAATATTCCCGATACTGGACTATGCTGATGTGATCTATGGTAACACCACTGGTACAAATCTCCGTCCTCTTAATGTTTTATATAATAGTCTTTGTAGATTTGTGCTCAGATGTCCTTATAGAACCCACCACTGTTTAATGTATGAGTCGTTGAACTGGCTTATGCCGAAGACCAGAAGACAACTCCACTGGTTAACACTTATTTTCAAATGTATTCATTTTAATTTTCCGTCGTATCTGAAAGACCTTTTAATTCCTTTCAGCTCTCAATACAACCTAAGGCACACGGACCAACTATTTTTAGTAACACCCAGAATCAGTAAAGAAATTGGTCGTCGAGCATTTAAATTTAAAGCCCCATCTGATTGGAACAACCTTCCTTCTTCACTACGGTCGATCACTTCCAGGGCTGGACTGGGACGAAAAATCGGCCCGGGCATTTTGGCCCAGACCGGCCCACTAGATCATAAACACAAATCTTTTTCTTTTTTTCACAAATCTTTGCACGTCCTTGAATATGTTTATCATCTCATATCCCTTAAAACCACTAATGTCATAATGAGTGAGTAGGAATGAGTGAGATTTAACATGAAATAACTACTACTTGTAAAATACAATTGAAGTAGGTTACACTACACAGTGACCAAACCTAAAACAAGATACCGTATAAGTTGCATTGGCATAGCAATACCAGTGTTTCGTACAGGATCTTTGGTAAATCTGTGGTGGGTGTTGATCTTTCTAGGGGGGTTCGGGGGCATGCCCCCCCGCAAGAAAATTTTGTGCTTTTTAATGTTAAATTCAGCCATCTGGTGCACTTTTAGAGTAAAAAATTAAGAGCTCCAACCCATATTCAGTGTGCAAATTGAACAAAGAAAAACTCAAACCTCTTTTAGTTATGATATAGTGTCTGTCTACATTACACTACTACATAATAATAATTATAATATTAATCCCATGACAGTAATATACATGTATTGTAAAACAAATGCACTGAAAAATAAAATAAACTTTCATAATTAGTTTCGTACTAATTTCTATATAGAGAAACACGTGATCTTTTATTTAGACAGAAACTGCATCAAACTTTTATTTTGGCGGAAAACATGGTTTCCAAACGCGTCTCATTACAATTCTAGTAAAATGCGTAATCATCAACTATGCAGATGTGGAAATAATGTAATGGGTTCTACACTCATAGCCTTTAGGTGTTAAAATAGCCTAGTTTTGCTCACCACAGTCCTCTACACTCACTCATTTCTCTCCTGATCCTCCTCACTCCTCATCAGCCACTTGAAGGGCCTGATTCTTTTTTCACGATATTTCCCTGCACTTTTCTTGCGTTTCTTTTCCATCGCTCTGACGATTTAAACAGATACTGCCGGCTCGCTCAGAGCCCAAAGGGTGAGGTGTTTCAAGATGTGATTGGACCAGCCCAGTGTCAATCAAGAAAATAACCAATGGGCCGCTGATCTACGCGTTTCATGGGCCGGTCTGAGAAAAACAAAACCTACTGACTTTTTTTTTGTCCAATGCACCGGTACAAAGATCCCAGCGCCGCCAATTAATCAAAACTAAACGAATGGGCCGCCGTTTTATGGGTCGGTCACATTAAAAAAAAAAAAAAGTTTTTTTTTTTTTTTTTTTTTAGTTTGAGACGGATCGGCCCAAATAGCACGTCGGCCCACCGGGCAAATGCCCGAAATGCCCGATGGCCAGTCCAGCCCTGATCACTTCTCTTTATATCTTTAAATCATCCTTAATTACGCATTTTCAAACACACTGCTCGTGTTTCTGAATTGTTTTAGGTCTTATACTACTCACTGTCCAGAGTACTGTATATATGTGTGTATTTGTTTACAAATATGGATTGTATACTTTACTTTTTGCATGCAAGCAGCTATATTTATAAGGGGGTGTATTGTATGCTTATATGTACAAATGTCTATTTAAATTTTTTTTTGCAGAAGGATTTATTTACTTATTTATTTTTCTATTATCTTACTTTTTATTTTTTTTATTTTTTTCTCTTTATTATTTTTTTCTTCTTTTTTTTTTCTTTTCTCATACCTGGTCTGTGCATAAATTGTGCATCATTGGCTGGTGAGGGGGTGGGGGGCTAGTCTCGGGGAGCATTGTTGAGTGTGAGTGGGTGTGTGTTAATGTGTGTGTCTTTGTACTTATGTGTTTGAAATTGTCTTTAATATTTACTCTGTATCATCTTGTTTTGTTTGTCATTATTGTAAGGACCCCCTCGAAAATGAGATGGTACATCTCAAGGGGCTATCCTTGAAATAAAGAATAAAGAATAAAGAACCGACTGGATTAAATTGGTTTTATAACCTCACATCAACGCATGCTGCATTACCAGGACAGGTGTTTTTGATGTCGCGAACGTCTTCCGCGCACGTTGAAAATTTGTAACTCGGGTGAATGTTTAAGCGTCTAACTAGACGCGATAGACGCGTATTTGACGCTCTATTCGCGTTCGGTGTGAACACACCATTAGGTTACCTTGTTTCAGCAACGCTTGGTGAGAGCATGGAGTGGATGTTTTCGGTTCAGATGCTGATTCATTGCAGTCCTACTGTTGTGGTATGCCAGGTCTACTTTGCAGACACATTGCACCTAATGATCCCAAACTTTAGACATTCTCTGCCGTTTATGGACATCTTTACTCTCCGCCATCGCGCCAAATAAATTCAAAATGTATCACGCGATAGTATCCGCGTGCACGTCATAGGAATTTAACGAGGCTTCGAGGCAGAGCTTTTGCCTCGAGGAATTTTTGTAATCGAGTGACTCGAGTAACTCGAGGAATCGTTTCAGCCCTAAAACACACACACACACTCCAGCGTTGCAATCTTGACAGCGCAGCCTGTTCATTATGCTGCGTTCACATTGTAGTGGTCAAATCGCGATATTGCAGGCACTTACATTAGGTCACGTGAGATCAAACGACTACTCGACAACAAAGAAATTTGTCGACAATGTCGACTAATCGTTTCAGCCTTAGGTACTAGTACTGTATTCAGTAAAACGTTAGCACAGGTTCACATTCTTGACATTTACTATATTATTTGAATTCATTCTTAACATTAAAAGCATACATATAAGTACTAAATTTGCTCTTGCGAATATTGTATTATTTATTTTAATATTTTATTTATTTTAGCAAACAAAAAATATAGCCCATTGGCAGATACATTTTATAAGGAAGTCACATAAATTCCCCTTATAAAGGTAAAACACCTCTGGAAATCAACTCAATACAGGACCAGCTCACAGCAAATACTGAATAACGGCCGTTTCACACCGCAAGCATGAGCGGCACTTGAGCAGCGCATCAGCGTAACTACATCGTCACTGCAGCTGCAGACGCGCAAGAGTATTCACATTGAAAGTGTTTGTACAGTGTCACAGCAGCGGCTCCAAAGCTACATATTAATATTAAAAAAAAAAATATACAAAGCTACATATTTATTACATATACATACAAAGCGAGCAATTCTTTACAAAGACAACTATACATTTGTTTTTAGAAGTTGGTAATTTATAAAGTTGATAGTCTTGAAAGTTTGTTATGGATGAGGTGTACCTCATTCGCATTTTTAAATGGTAAACAACAAAACAACACAGAAAACTGCTCCAATCTTGTCGTTTCAGTCATACTTTCGATATGTTTACAAGAACAAGAAACTCTGCAGATAAAAAAAAAAAGATTAAAAAAAGGCTAGCCTATACTAGCCAGACTAGTTTAGCTGTCTGTGTATTCCATAAACTAAAGAAAGTTTTTATATAATATTTTCTAGCTAGTTTACTTCAGGTTTTTATAATACACCATACTTTCACACAAACTGAATAATTCAAAACAAATTTAAATGGGTAGCCTAAATCTTCTATAAATATTTTTGAGTCTTCATTTTCTTTTTTTGCCTACTCCAGTGCATATCGGGCACTTTTTGTGTGAAATCTATTTATTTTGTCCATCAAATGTGTGCTTTCACTTTAATTGAGCGTGAGCAGCGCAGCGCAGCAAAAATAGACTCAGCGCCGAAACCCCCGCTTCACTGCTGCTCACACGAAAGCTCCTGCTTGACGCTCACGCGCTGCTCCTGCTCCCGGTGTGAAGGCACTCATTGATTAACATGCACGCCGAAAAAAATACGCACTGCTCACGCGCCGCTGACGCTTGCGGTGTGAAACGGCCGTAAGACTATTGAAATGTTAAGCAAGTAAACTCCGGCTGCAGAAGCAACAGAGGTCAGTCAGCCTTGTGCCATGTAGATGTGCAATGTGATTGCTAGCAGATTGTGTGTTGACCTATCAGTTTGAGCCATGTACAGTTTCATGTCTAATTTAGTCATTTATACAAAATATAGCATGCATGTCCAACCTCTGGCGTTTAACTTCTGGGTGTTTCTTGATCTCCCTAAGGAGCATGTTGATGGGGCTGTACACATCGTTCGTCTGAATGCTGCGAACAATGCTGTTCAGTAGAGTTCGAGTCTCCTGGTGGTCGGTGGGGCTTAGAGTTCCCTTTCTTTGCACTGCACAACAAACACACTCACATTCAGTGCCATAAATGAAGTAGCTTAATGGCAATCCATTCATGAGGTTTCTCTACAATATTTATTATGTTTATTTAGATGTGCACATTAATGTATTTGATCCAAAAAATGTCAATGAACATTAATGTGTTAATGCTAATACTGAACAAATAAATCTTCTGTACTCACAGAAGGTCCTCCAGAGCTGATAGAGGGGCTCGGTGGGATCCTGATGTAAGTTGACATTGTCCCACAGCAGCTGCACATACACCTGCTTACTGTCCTGAGACAGAGATGTCTGCGGCAGCTACATAAGGAAAATAGAAAGCTTTATCATGTAGTTCAGTTCATCAAACAAGCAATTATGGGTTGAAATACACAAAATTACTCAACAAATATGAGGTGTATGATTTCATAAAGAGCTGAATGAGAAAGACATGATGGCTCATTCTGGGTCCGTGTTATGCTTCACAATTTAGTTTTTAGACCATACAGTGCAAACGTAAATATAAAAAAATGAAACTAAGAATTCATTTTTACTTTTGTTCAGTTACTTTATCAACGGATAATTGCCTTTTTGTTTCCCTTTTGCTAAATTCTGCCTTAAGATGTGACTTTTTTGGTGATGTGAAATTGTGACTTAAATGCTCTGTAGGCTGTTCCATTAGCATAGGGGTGGCATTTTGTGTAGACTAACTGTTTAGACTAACTGCATGGACGTAGTTTGAGAAGTAGTTTAAAAGGCGACCACAGAGGATGACCTTTTTCACACAAAGTGCCATCATTTTTATTGTTAAAGGGGTCATATAATGCCATTTTTGTACAAGTTAATATGAATCTTTAGGGTCTAAATGAAAACTTTGTAATATACTTTTATTAAAAATTCTCATTAGTATTTTAAGAAAACACTAATTTTTCCTGCTCAAAAACAGCTCTGTTTTCAGCAAGCCGTTTCAGTGCATATGCCTTTAAATGATAATGAGCTTTGCTCACCCCACCCCTCTGTTCTTTGGGGCGTTTTTGACACAACGCACGTGTCGTGGAGTGTTGCCTTGACAACAGTTGATGGTGTATTTTGGCGAAAGAATGGCAGCTGGAGTCAATTTGAACCGGAGTCGGACCCGGAACAAGATGACGGCCCCGAAGAAGTTCGACAATTAAGGCTCGAACAGGACGTTTCTGACGTTTTATGTACTGGCAGGGTAACGTTAGAGTTGTGAGATACAAACGCTATGTGTTTAACGTTATTAATGTAAGTTATAGGTTAGTTTGTTGACATATTTATGTTGAAAAACTTTTTTTGTAAATATAGGCTTGTCAGTGATGCGTGACGTTATCTCAGTGTTAGGTGAGGTCATGTCAGTAATGATTCTAGCAGTAGTTGAAGGATACCTAAGAATTTGTTGTATGTTTATGTTTAGTGCAGTACGAAAATGTTTTATGTTTTAAGAAAACTTTTAAGTACATCTATAGTATTGTAACTGCATTGATATTCCTGTTAATATTCCTGTTACGTTAACTGTAACACCTGTGTACACAGTTTTTAATAACACAATAACTATAACGCGTTTTTCATTATAAACGTGGGATTATGAATTATATTGAGAACGTCGTAACGTTACATAGAAATGCATTACATTAATTAATATAAAGGTTAATAAAACGTTACACTCACTTCTTCTGGAGTTCCAGCAGATACACAAATAGTTGGTACCGATTCCTCTTTCAGGAGCAGCTTCTTAGCAAAACCTGATTTATATTGACCCTTGTTTATAAAGCAGTCTGGTCAGGTGAGAAATGATTCGCGCAAACATGAGCGCATTGACGTTGCTCGTCGGGAATATTCCCTTCATAAACAAAACTTAGCCATTGCGTCTTCAGCGGTTCGGATTTAGGAACATTAAAATGACTGCTGTGTTCGTTATTACACCCAAGAACAGAACACCACAATCGCTTAGGCGCCATTCTGCTCCAGTGTATCAACAATGACGAACTATGATTGACATCTCACTCACGAGCGAGGGCGGGTCTGTTTTGAAACGCTGCTGTCAATCAACAATCGTGGGAGGGGCGTGCAACCTTGTGACGTCACACGCTCGAACGGCTCGATTTGAGGCAGGGGAAAACATATAAGGAGATTAAAACATAACCACTGGATGGATTTTTATCATTATATGATGGCTGTGTACAGGCACTGGCAACACACATTTCAGTACAATCAACTTGTAAAAGTCCATGTACAATTATATGACCCCTTTAATAACTGTGCTAAATTTATGGCAGACTAGGGATGGCCATCGGAAGGTGTGGGCGAAATGAAAAAAAAAAAAAAAAAAAAAAAACCCAGTGGCCTGGCTTCTAAATTTTCCCACTTCCTCGCTCACTTGTATCTAATGTATTTGTTATTACTTTTTATTGTTGCATGCATGATACACCCAAATGATTTTGGAATTCGCGATTTGATAAAAAATCTAAACAAACTGGTATGTTGATGACCACACATTTCCTGATCTCTCTTCGCAGCCTATCTGAGGAGCGCACAAATCCCATCACACCGGCTGCGGACTATAAGCCTATTAGCAATGGAGGGACCCTATGGACAAGAAGCCTTTGATGGCTACCCTGATCGCCAACTGCAGAGGGAAAATTTGTGGTCGTCATTTTCTCTGCGAGTCGGAGTGAACTGCCGTGCTAATAGAGCCTCATGAATGCCAATGGTCAAGGTGAAAACCCTATCGTATACCCCCAGCAAACATGAGATATATGAAACGTGTAACATCTGACCATGCTGTGATACTTTTGCATCTTTTTTAAAGCTTGATGCTGGTCACTATTCACAGCCATGTCTTAAATGTCTAATTTTTTGGTCTGTAGAAGAAAAAAACGCATACTGCAATAGAAGCCGTTCGCCAGTCATATGCTGCAAGACTAGTCAAGAGTAGTGGATTCATGATTCGTTTCAGTTTATTATCGAATGGCAAATTCCAAAATCATTTGGTGCATCAGGCATGCAACAATATAAAGTAATAACGAATAAGTAAATAAATAGATATAAACAAACAGGGCCACAGAATTTATTTTTGTATTTGCACTGTATGGTCTGAAAACTGAATTGTGAAGCATTCCACAGACCATTCTGATGCTGTCAGTAAGAGGACGGCAATGTGAATGAAGGTCAAGTACCTGTACTCCATTATTGCAGTGTTCAGAGGTGAGGATGAGTCCAGGCAGAATGCTGGGCAGGTCTAAACGCCGGAAATACCACACCAGGTTCCAGAAGATAATGGGGTGCTGACTGAGGAACTTATGGGTATAGATTACCTGAGAGATAATGGAAATGGATGAATCAAAGACAATACATACATAATGCCAAGCACATTAAAAGATAACAGGCTGTTATTTGAAGACTTGCTTTCTCGCTTTCTGTCTGGTTGGTACACACAACACAACTAGAGACTTACAGAGGGTTCAACAGTGTAAGTTTGCTACAATCTGGGGCTTTTTGCCACAGACTTAAAATGGGAAAGGGAAACATTTTAAGAATGTAACATCCATGGGGGACATGTTTACTGAACCATCAAAAGGTTGTTGTAAAGTCATGCCTGAATACCTGATCCCCCTCATTCTCTAACAGCGACTCCAACTCTTTGCGCAGGACCAGTGGACTGAGATACGGAACAGACACAGGTTTTGGGTTGGGCCACTTTTGACCCAAAGTGTCCTTGAACAACAAAATACAGAATCAATCAAACAACTGTGAGCAATAAATATGATTCTTGAAAAACTAAGAATATTAAAACTGGAAGATGCTCACTCACCGCCACCTCTTGTAGGCTGTTGGGCAGGCTTGTGGTGGATATGCCATGATTGGGTTTTTGGATCAAGTCCAGACTCTGCAGTGGGCCTCCCACACTGTTGCTCCGGGTTAAAGTGTTGCGTTTCTCAGCTTGTCTCTCTATGAGACCCAGGGGGTCTGAATGTACTGGCTCTGGTACAAAGCTACAGTGCAAAGTCATAAATCATAATGTGATCAGATATTATTATTTTTTTTTTAAATCACCAGTTAGCCAATAACATTACCACTTGACCTACTCATTGGAAAATAAATTCTAAATTCCAGCAACAAAATATTTAAGTTGTGGTTAAACAACACATTAATATCTTCAATATACCTTTATGTTTAATAATGAACCAACTAATGTTAACTAATGGAGCCTTATTGTAAAGTGTTACCAAACAATAATAATGAATCATAAAATGTTCAATCAATATCTAAGACATCTGTAGTCCAGACTCCAGATTAAAATGTAACAATGTTTAAGTTTTTTTTTTTAAGTCTTTAAGTTTTTGACGCTGTGATAAACACCATTGTGAATACAAAAATCTGAATGGCTGTTAAAAACATTTAAATATTGTTCAGAAACAGAAAGGTTTTGTTAACAGGGTAACCAGTGTAACGCCATTTCTGCTGTTCCATAAGCACGATCTGCTGTCAGAGAGTGAATGTGAATTTTCATTCAAGCACATCTTCTCCACTCATTCCTGCATGCTGCACATGAAAATACTGAATACTGAAAATAACTGACTTGCTAGGTAACTACGTCTAACCGTTTACAGGGTTCCTGCACACTTTTTAAAGTCAAATTTAAGGCTTTTTAAGACCTAAAGAAATAAAAATTAATACCGTACATTAGGGGTGTGCAATATTGACAAAAATATATTTCAATATTTTCAACGTTTTGTTGATAATAATTAGATGATATTTTACTGATTGTGTTTTTGTGCTGGTGCCATGGCTGGTTTAGGCCTGTTGTTGACAGCTGACTCACGAAGATATTAATATTTTTCATATTCTATGCAGTGGTCAGTTCACACTAGTGACAGAAATAATTTTTTTAATTATGGGGCAATATTTGCCCCCTTAAATTGATTTCCAGGGGCATTTTTTTACCTATATATGGACATTTTTTCTAAACTTATTTAGAGTTATGCATCACCTTTTATGTCAAATACTAACATTTAAATTATACAATAATTATACTTATTTATACAATAATACTTAATATACAATAATTATACAGTACCACTGTAACTGTTACCAGTCAAATTAATTAATTTAATCAAAATCCATCTTTGCAATGCAGAGGTGACACAGAAGTGGCATTAATATATTTACACTCTATTTACAATTGCATAAATAAAGATTTTTTTAAATCAATATTTAAATATGAAATGATTTCTAATTTTAACGTTTTAATTAAAGGATACTTTAAATATGAAACTAAAACCGCCAGTAGGCGGCGGCAAGTCCCTGTAAGAGGGATTCATTCATTCAACCGATTTGTTCAAACGGCTGATTCATTCGGGAAAGAAGCAAGTGATTCGTTCAAAACGCGGATTGCAGTCAATAAATAATCGTTGTCTGTTGCATTGAGACTCTGCTATGGTTTCATTATGAAATTCTAGTCTGCGAAATAAAGGGAAAACAAACAATATTGACAATATTGTGTCTAAAAAGTAACTCCCAATGTTAACTTATTGTTAATTTAACTGGGCCCGTATTCCTAAAGAATCTTAATGCAAAAAGAAGCTCCTAGTGACACAATTCTAAGAAAATTCTTAGAAATGTGGGCGTTTACTCTTAAAATTAAAGAAAAAATCCTAGTAAAGAAAAAAGTAATTCAGAAAGCATCTTAACCCTTAAAAGAGGTCTTAAGGTCAAAATTGTTAGGAGCACGGACGAGGACTTTTAAGAGGCTTAAGAGTTTCTTTAGCAGAGGAGAAAATGGCAGAAAGACAAGAGGAGAAGAAATGCGTGGCAGACAATGGATGACAGTGAGTTTGGTACATTAAAACCAACATTCAAACCACCACTTAAATAGACACACCAGTAATCAGTGTAATTGGAAAGAGTGGAACAATTTTTATCATTATAAGCCAAACAAATACCTTATAGGAAATAAACAGCATTGTAAATAAAAAAGGATTTATATACACACATATATACTATGTGTGTGTGTGAAAACGGTCAAATAGGAAAAATTATGCATGTAATTTCAAAGTGAAGGCTTAAAATAGGTGAAACTGGAAATATTAGAATATCGTGCAAAAGTTATTATTTTGATGATTAACTACAGCTTATGAAAACCCCAACATTCAAAATCTCAGAAAATTAGAATGTTACATGAAATAAAAAAAAATTAAAATAATTGTAAACATTCCACATCTTTGGAATTCTCTCCCACCTCACATTCGTCACCTAGACTCTCTTCTTCAATTCAAATCTCAACTTAAAACTCAACTGTTTAGATTAGCTTATTCAACATAGATTTTCATCGGGATTTCATTTTACTTATATTTTTTGATTGTACTTATTAATTTGATTTTACAAATGATATTATTACTAGTATTAATGTTCTGTTTTAAATTTGCTCTGTAAGGCGTCCTTGGGTGTCTTGAAAGGCGCCCTGAAATAAAATGTAGTATTATTATATTTATTATTATTATTAAACACAGAAATGTCAGTCCTCTGAAAAGTATAATCATGCATATGTTTATAGTATATATACTAAATATATTAGTTTCATCTTTTAATTTTAATTACTGAAATACATGAGGTTTTGCACGAGATTCTAATTTTTCCAGTTTCACCTGAATACTGAAATCACTAATTTTTTCCTTCTTGGACAACCAACCAATCACAGTCTTCAAAAGATTGTGTCATACATACAACGGGGTCAACCCCGTCTCCTCACTAAGATAAAAGTTTTTGTCTTTTCCTTACTCAGAGTTGCTCTCAGATCGATCCCGAATCGCTCTTAAGCTAAGACTCCTACGTAAAAGTTTTAAGCTAAATTAAAGGGTACCTATCATGGAATTTTGAAAATTACCTTTCATGTAGTGTGTAACATAGATCTAAGTGAACGAAAACATCCTGCAAAGTTTTAAATATGAAAGTTCACCGTATACAAAGTTATTATCTCTCAAAAGTAAGAGTCGACTCTGAGTCGTTGATTTGAATCGATAGACGAACGATGCACTTTCGTACGTCACTTGTCCAAGTTATTTGAATAAGATACGCCCACTCATTGCATTAGGAGACACCAGGGAAAACATCATGTCGACGAGACGCTGCTGTGTTTTGAAGTGCGACGCAAAAGCAAACTTATTTCATCTGCCCAGTGAGGAGCATTTGAAGACAGTGGCTACAGTTCATAACTATACCACAGAAGTATTATAGCCCGAACTCGTTCTGTGTTCGCGTCATTTTGAAGATGATTGCTTCACAAACCTAAATGCTATAAAGTATGAATTTGCGAGCCGGCTGATACTGAAGGAGGGAGGTTCAGTACCGAGTTTATTTGGATCAGCTTCCTTCTCCGAATCACAATCTGTAAGTAGGCTGTTGCTTTTATGTTTGTATCATGTTCTATAATTATTTTGTGTGTTGTGTACGCACAGGCACAGCGCAGCTTCTAGCAGCTAACTTAGGTCTTCAATGTCAATTGTATTGAAATATGTGAAGTGTTTGTCGTTGTTGATGGAGTTGTCACAAGGCTCTCGAGTGTCACGCATCACGCATTGAGCGTGACAGTCACTCATTTCGGTCTTTTGTCACGCTCTCCGGCCACACATTGTATTTCTCAAGCTGATAAACTATTTGTAATATATTTAATATGCCGCAGTGCCCAAAACTCACTCACTGTGGAACCGGCAGGATTCAAGCGCGTCTCCTCCAGTGTTGCCAGGTCCGTATGCCTGCACTGTTTCCGCGGGTTGTTTGTGTAGTGCACGCTGGTTGACGCGATTGTTTTATCCACTGGAACATGATTGTTATTGAGGAAACACCCGGGAACGCTATTTGAATATTTTTGGCCGTGATTGGGTTAGTTTGATGAGCAATTGGGCTGGTTTTGTTGTGCAGACCTGGCAACCCTGGTCTCCTCTGGTGTTGTTCGTCTGGTGTTGTTAGCCAATCAGAAAATAG
The DNA here is from genome assembly GCA_036326025.1 of Chrosomus eos. Taxonomy (NCBI): domain Eukaryota; kingdom Metazoa; phylum Chordata; class Actinopteri; order Cypriniformes; family Leuciscidae; genus Chrosomus; species Chrosomus eos. Next base: position 46,180,744 of record CM070818.1, on the reverse strand, counting down.
CACTGTTGTATCTGGGTAAGATCTAGCGCAACAACCAATGACACCCCGTCGGCTGGGTGTCTAACATATCACCACAGATTAGCGTCACGCAAAGGCGCGGTTTGGAAAAATGACTCGCTAAACGATTCATATGGGAGTCGGTGAGCAAATCAGGTAAAAATAAATGCATATTATAAGACAACAAAAGTGTTTTTTGTCATTGCATGCTTGTAAAACTGTTGTTGGGGACTCCCAGAACAATATTAGGAACATTTTAAATGCCATAATAGGTACCCTTTAAGAGTTTTCTAAAAGGAATCTTAGATTCTTTAGGAATACGGGCCCTGTTGTATAACATACGGTAAATATCACAGTAAGTTGCAATTGTGCATGGGAAAACGGAACTCTTGCTGATGTGATATTCTAATATAAGAACATAATATGATATAAATATAAGACAAAAACTAATTTGGGGCAGCCTACCTATGAACTGCACACAGCAGTGAAAGGACGATAGACAAATGTGATGTCAGCTCACAGTGCCTCGTACATAGTTAAAACAATGATTATAATAATATCATAATAGACAATACATATCGCACACCCCATAAAGAATGAACTTACAACTGAACTGACATTTACCAACTTTCTTCTTCTCTCCTCTCTCGCGTGCAGGAGACAGGCGTTATTCTGCCGCGATTCCCGCGAATGTGATGCGAATTGTCACGTGAAAATGCAAATCCACAAAGATAGAATAATAAAAAAGAATACGCATACAACGATAGCAAAAAAACAGTTTTGTAAAAATTATTTCAAACTCCACATTTAGGGGGGCCACAAGGGGGGCCAAGCTTTTTGTCACACAACTAGCCCCTGGCCTCCCTCTATAACCGCCACTGGTCACTGGAGGTGTCAGACGAGTTTTATCAAATATTTAGTAAACATCCAGTCAGACTTAAATAAACATATATGCATGTTCGCATGAAGAAAAACATATGTAACCATACACATAATGGCAGTATACATATGTGCAAGGTATTTTTTTAATCAGATTGTTGATCAAATTATTTCCAGTCAACACCACCCCTTTCAATCTGATCAAAATGTATTTAAGATTAATTTGGGTGCAATTAAATTAGCACTTTTGGTTTTAAAATCAAGTTTTTAATATTTACTCATGCACCAACAAACACAAAAATTAGTTATGGCCCATGTTACATTTCAGGATTGTGTTTACATACATCTTTGGGGTTCCACTTTGACCGCCAGGCATCTCAACAGGACCTTTGCTGTCCTCTGGAGATTCTGGGAAGCTCACGAGGTCTGAAGACTCACTAGGACAACCCACTTTCACTTCAGAGGAGCTAGAGGTGGCCGGTTGCGTGCTGGAGCTGTGGATACTGTCTCCTGATGTGCTAGTCAAGTAGAAGCTGTAAACCAAAACCATACATCAGTTAATATTACTTTATATTAATCAAAATAGCACAATGTCTATATGTATTAAGCACAACTGTCAAACATAAATCGATCTGGAATGGATTGTTGACAGGATTGGTAACTATATGCGCGCATACATAGCAGCGCACAGGAGAGCGCGAGAGACACTCGCAAGGTGTGTTTCCCTTTCTGTCGTGCGTGTGCGCGCGCGCTCTATGTTTGTTATGCGCGCAGTAATGTTCTGTCTCGCAGCGCGTTATAGATTCGGAGATTTGAATATTTGCGGGCATAGGGAGACGCTATCAATATGCGGAGACTCCGAACTTCCGGAGATTTGGATGTCTGGTTTGCATTTTCTAGTTGTGAATGCATAATGTGTACTGTAATAAAAATATGGTAAAACTTTACTTAAAGCCTTTTTGTATTTAAGGTGCATTAAAGGTATTCATAATGTATGTTACAATGCATGATATCTTTTCATAAATAATTGTAAACAAGATAAAATTTCTAATATATTTGAGCATTATAATATTTGCAGCATTCCCCTGTTACTAGTGTTGTCAAAAATATCGATATTTCGATAAATATCGATACTGAAATATCTGAACGGTACCAATAGGGCTGGTCCAAATACCATTTTTTGAGCTTCGAAGCTTCGGTAGGAATGAACATCGAATATTCGAAGCTTCGGAATCTCAATAGGCTACCATACGTTTCAGACATCCCAAGTCTCCCGCATATTGATAGCGGCTCCCTGATGCCCGAGATTTTTTGTTAAAATCTCCCGGAATCTAGCTGCTCGCGAGCTCCAAACCGTGTAGCGCACGCACGACAAAGAGAGGGAGAGACCTTGCGTGTGTCGTGTGTGCAAATGTGCCTCTTGAAGTGCATGCAAATGCGCATGATCATCATCAGCGCATGATTATTATTTCGAGAACCGTTCATCCAAACGACTTCACAAGGGAGTGCAGTGTATTTGGTGCAATATAGATGGACAGGCGACAGGCGACACATTCAGAATGAATGAACTTTTAATAAACTACAGAACAGCACGAGCGGGAAGCGGCGCGCCTCACGCGAGCAGAGCTTATATGCTCCGAGAACTGACACTGCTCTGCACTAGTGATATAAAACACACACAGGTCTGTAACTTAAGCAATATTTCTAATAAGGTAGGCTAGTCTAATAATCTCACTAACAAATTACTGACAAAGTAGGCTAGATGTAAATAAAGAAGCAGCGTGCCTCACGCGAGCAGAGAATGGACTCCGATATGCTATCTAATATGCTCCGAGAATGCTGCACTAGTGATATAAATCACACTAATACATACATTTATACATTTTAATACTACATACATTTTAATATATTTTGTTTCTATTATTCTATTTTCCACAATGTCAAAGCAATGCAGCTTAACCCAAAATACAAGCTCAGGCATTCACTTCTGTCCATACAAACTCTGCTGTTCTGCGCTAAAATATTCCCGTTGCAGGAACACGTTTAGTAGTCCAAGAAGAAGCAAATATCTATTTATTAAGTAGCTATAATAAATCTATATGTAAAGTATTGTATTTCACTAGATTTTATAGTGTAAAACATATACAAGCGCGAATGAGAACCGTTTCGAGGCGGATGCCAGGTTTGCAAAAAAACAAAAACAAAAAAAAAAACGAATATTCGAATGTCACATTTTCAAATTGAATACCAACCCACCGAACGAATATTCGAATATTCTGGTCCAGCCCTAATTTCCCGAAGTATCGATACTAGCCGAGCGGTCACTTTCACTTCTCTACAAAGGCGCGTTACAAACACCACACGTGACGCATTCATCTCATTCGCTCTGGTTAAATGGCAAAAGTGAAGTTAATGGAAGGACGGGACATAGAAAGGAAGAAGTAATGATTTCTAGATTAAGGATGGGTCATACAGGGTTAAAATCAACACTGGAATTAATGGGAAAGCATGGAAATGGTATGTGTGATGAATGTGGCATAATTGAAACAGTAGAACATGTGTTTTTTAAGTGTAGTAAATATGAAGATCAGCGTAGGGCTCTTTTTAGAAATATAAAGAACAGGCCAGTGAGTATTATGGACCTTTTGGGAAAGGGTTTGAGTGATAGAGAGAGGTTTAAGGAAGTGATAACTTTTTTAGAGCTTACAGGGCTAGATCACAGGATCTAGAGCCTGAGGAGGAGAACAAGTTTCTGATCACCCTGGAGGTTGAGGAGCTCAGTGTAGAAGCTGGAGGAGCTGAACACGCAGCGTCAGCTGATACATGAGCTCTCTGATACTATGGGATGGTACGTTTTTTTTTTCTTTTTTTTTTCTCCTTCCTAATCAGATCCATTAATCATGTACGTAAGGTATACAGTAGGTGGCGGTAATACTCCAAAGGAGTGAACGCCCATGAAACAAAAAGAGGAAGAAGAAGAAGAAGAAGAATGGAAGGACGGCGAGGGTTAGTGATGGGCGATACTGCAAATTTCTGTATCGATCCGATACCAAGTAAATACAGGGCCAGTATCGGCGATATCGATATCGATACCGATACTTTTTCATTTTAAAAGCATGCATTTGAACTTGAATGCACTTTCCTTTGCTAGAGCATTGTGTCATGATTTATGAGGTGAATGCATCATTAATATGCTAAATCTAAATCCGTTTTCATGACTTCTAGGCCTAAATATTTTGTGATTTGTGCTCTCAACTCGCCTTTAATTAGTCAGTGACTTTTACAAAACTACCCTAATTATAGTACTAGCCTACTACTAGCCTACTAGTAGCCTACTGTTCTAAAGTTTGGGGTCTGTAAAATTTTTCTTTTTCTTAGCAAAAACTTTAATATTACAATTGAACAAATTGTAATTGTAAACTGTAATTTATTCAAGTGATCAAAGCTGAATTAGCGGCATCATTACTCCAGTCATGATGATATTTCATTTTAATATGCTGATTTGCTGCTCAGAAAACATTTCTTATTATTATCAATGTTGAAAACAGTTTCATATTTTTGTGGAAACCATGATACATTTTATGCAGAATTATTTGATGAACAAAGTTGAAAGAACAGCATTTATATGAAGTCGATTTTTTTTAACAGTGTAAAACCCTTGACTGTCACTTTTGATCAATTTAATGCATCGATTTTAATTTCATTAAAAAAATCTTACTGACCTCAGCATTTTGAACCGTTATGCACACTTTTGGTTTGTAATTGCGAAATAACTCCTGATTGTTTCTCTGTCATCTAAGCAAGGCTTCGTTTCCCAAACGCACTGGGCCTGTGTGGGCTCAGCGAAGCACTAGCATTGAACGCTCTCTGTGATTGATTGGTTTCGTCTTGTATACAGATGACTAGGAGAAAAGTTCTATCCTACGCAATTACCCGCTAACATTTGCTTATTTCCCCACTTAGAAGCTTATTTTACGCACTGAATTGCGTGCTAAATTAATAAAAAATAACTGGTAAAAAAAATACACATTTGGATCGATATTTTTATGTGAGGATCGATCCGTTTCGATACCCCGTCAGTATCGAAGTATCGATATTTCAGGATCGATCCGCACATCACTAGCGAGGGTTGATTGATAAAGAACACCGCGATCGGGCATGTCGGAGAATAGCGCGGACACGAATTAAAAACACATCACGAGCAGGCATGTCGGAAAATAGCACGGACACGCGCTACACATCGCGAGCGAGCATGTCGGAGAATAGCGCGGACACGCATTAAAAAACACACCGCGAGCAGGCATGTCGGAGAATAGCGCGGACACGCGCTTCACACTGTGAGCATGCTGCGGGCACCCAAAAGATTGTTTGACTATCAATATCCCTCACATCACTCCTTTTTTAAAAAAAAAATATTTTAGAGGTGAAAACAGACTTAAGGAACAGGCTCCAGGGGTACCATTTAGCAGCATATATGCTCTGCATCAGGGGTGTTTGTTTTTTGGACAGACCTGCACCCACTGCTAATTAAAATCCTAAAGGAAACACTGTAACTCTTCTCATTTTAACTTTTCTGAAACATTAACCAAGATGGCCTAGTATTGTTGTTGATATGAGTCTGTGCTGTCTAGTTTTTTCACCGTTTTCTAAAAGTTAACATAATCTGACTGAGGAATCTTAGACAAGTAAATATTGTAACTGTGGTCAAATGTAAATTAGCTTGTGCCTATTTAACTTTATTCAAAAATTATTATTTAATTCTGCAATATGCCTTCATTAGCGATTATCATCAATTTGATTACACAGATACTAATTAAACTAAACAGACAATGGCATCTCTGAATTCAATAATGAAAATGTAATGTTTAATCTTATTATACATTACTGACAATCTATCCTCCAATTTGATACTGTTAAGTGCTTTATGTTACAGTATATTTTAATCTTTGATAACAGTAGGTTATAAAAATACAACGGATCATGTTAGCTCTGGTCCAATTAAAAAATATTAACAAATAGAACTCAGGACATTTTTGTTCATGTAAAATATACCTCATTGTCATGTTCTAGACTTGTTATATTTAGCTTTAAATAAACAAAATCCCCCTTAATATTGTGGCAGTTTTTTTCTCTGTGGTATCGAAAATGGTATCGAATATCGATATTTTTCAAGGTATCGTATCGAAGTTAGAAATTCTGGCATCGTGACAACACTACCTGTTACATCTGAAATTGGTGGGTGTCATGTGTTTTAATGCATTATACTTTTTTTAAAGGTGTGTTCAATGAATAGATAAGTATTATTATGTATCATAACTGTTGTTACAGCATGACATGAGACCATACAATGTATTATAAGGTGCATTGCGAGGCATGATTAATGAATAAAAAACACTTTTATAATGCATTAGGTTACATTAAGGCTTTAAGTAAAGTGTTGCCAAAATATTTCTTTATATAAAATATATATTTTGTTGTTATTTTTAAATATTTTTCCACATTTGAACACAGTAAAATCAAGTAAAATGTTTGCGCTGTATAGTTAAGCATCAAACGGACCTAAATCTTTAATAACTCACCCTGGTGTAGCGCGTAAGTCATGGAACTCAACATGGAGCAGAGGGAGAAAAGAGATTTGACAGAAAGGACAGGTGCAGTTGAGATTGGAGTCGTCAGCCGTCCAGCCCACCATGATCTCCTCATCATACACCAGAGCCTCACAAGACCGACACTGAGAGCAGCTGGACATTAGAACCTGCCAAAAAGAAACATGAAGTACGATTGTACTACTTCTGCTAATTCTGAAGTGATCTTGTATGTGAGCATCAGCAGAGGGCGTTGCTCTCACCTCTAAAGCACAATTCTGGTAAATGCTGGAGGTGCTGGCATGATGAGAGGAACTATGTTCAGACCTCTCCGAGTCTGCACCTCTCATTGAGCGACCTGGAGTCAAAGCTGTGAAAAACAAATGCAAAGAGAGAATTACTTTTCAAATAGAACAACAGGATGTACAGACTGTTAACCTTCCAATAATATAACGTTGTCTTTAGATTAGAAATAAAATGATTGATGATATGAATATTATTTATGAAGCCTCATGCTGATACATGTTTGGAGTGGAAACACAGTATAGTATGATGTATGTGTACTGTGTATGAGCCTTACGTGTCGACAGCTTTGCACGGCCGGTATCACTGCTATCACTGCTGCTGCCCAGGCTGGTATTGCTGTGTGTGAGCCCATTTGAGGCCAGACTGGGCATCAGCCCTCTGGGTAAAGTGTTCTCTGTGGCTCCCTCTGCAGATAGCAACTGCTCTTCTAGCCTAGCCGGGAAACTGTCTCGGGGCTGGGAGTTATCCTCCTGAATCACAGACATACAAATTATAGTACAGACTAAACGCATGTTTAACATTTACAATGAGGAAACCCTCGAAAGCTTAAGAGTTTAGCTTTGGTACTAAACACACACACAGGGAGTTTTGATGCTGATGGCTACGTTAAATCCAGACATATTGTTTATGAGAGGAACTAGTATTTTAGTCCCCTAAACCAAACTGGGGGCCAAAAGGATTGCTAGGACGTCTGCAGATTTAGATTTTTAACAAATATATTTAGATTATTATTATTTTTTCTTTTTTTACAAAATAGGTCAAAGTTAACTTATATTTATTAAATGTTTAATTATGATTGTTTTCTATTGACGACCCTAGTTTTTTACTGTAAGGGTCCAATTTTAACAATCTAAGTACATGGTCTAAAGTGAATGGCGCAAGTGGACTTAGGGCGTGTCCGAATCAACTTTTGCTAGTTTAACGACAAGAAAAATGGTCGGCGTGTATGGCACATGGTCTAAAAGGGTTGTCCCTATTCTCTTAATGAGTAATGGGTGTGTTTTGGGCGTAACGTACAATAAACCAATCAGAGTCTCATCTCCCATTCCCTTTAAAAGCCAGTTGCGCAGATTCGTTGCGTGGATTTGCTATTTACAGGCGGAATTTGCAAGCGGAAAGACTGAACGCCTCTCCAGAGAGGAAACGGATCTGGTCGTGCGCAAGGTTAAAGCGCGCAAGCAGACCATCTACGGGACAAGCCGGATTCCACCATATCTTTGTTTTGTGTGCTGCTGAGCGTCCTGTGTGTTATAAGCAGAGTGTACGCATGTTTCCCCCCCACCTATAGGCTCATATTATTAATGTGCCTTTTAAATAACAAAATAAATATTGTGCCATTGACTTTAGACTAGGTTTTTGTTGGTCAATGGCGCAGTCTATTTCAGTTGCCTCAAAATAGCAACGCGCCAACGATGCGTCTGAACACACCTTGTTTTCAGATCAGCACAACCATGGGAGCATAAATGGGCGCAAATGCATTTTCTATTTATACAACGTGGCGCAGGACAGTGAAAATGATAACTGCGTCGGGCTGAAACTAGCAAAAAACACGCGTCATGCCTGGCACCGCATTGCACCAGGTTTATGATAGGGCCCTAAGAAATACAAATAAAATATTTTTATTATTATTTTAAAGGTTTACTCATTCAATACTATAATAGTGAGTAGAAACATTGTATCTTAATAGGCTTTAAGCCGAGCGTCACGTGACCAAACCGGGAAACGGGTCTCATTACATCCGCTTGTCAGAGAAAGTGTTAACGGCCGCAAGAACTAACTACGATATCTATGGATTTTTAAGGTAATCAGCTAACCTACTAAGTTCACTTTGTTATTGGTCAGGGTTTCTGCAGGAATCTTCAAATTAAATTTAATGCCTTTTTAATGCCTTTTTAATGCCATTTTGAATTTTTTTAATGCCATACACGACCCATGACTCACCACGGATATATATAATATATATTTCCTGGAACACATAGGCGTAATTTGCCTTGGGAAATGGGAAATCGCCTTAACCATTGAAAGTATAATGAAACTGATTTTTTCCCCCATTAATATATATGATTGACCTGAAGAATGAAAGTTGTATTATATACTTATCATATACTTAATATCATGCTCATAGCCATGAGAAATAGCACTATATCTCAGACGGGCTGCAGTGTTGATTTATCGTGAAACAATTGTATTTTTTCAACAACAACAAAAAAAATATCACAATATTTTGAATTAGGGATGGACCCATACCACTTTTTGCAGAACGAGATACCGATACCGTAACTGATCCCTGAATTTTCACTGCATTTGTAATTTTTAAATGTATTAGTAATAATCATATTAGTTGGCTTAATTTGTTCATCAAATATATATTTCTTTCAATTATTTGAATGCTTAATTAAGCCTGCTAAAATGCATTGAATGGGCTTCTGTTACTGTACATTCTATTGCTCTATCATATTTTATCTTTCATTGAATAGCACAGCACATATTTAGACTAGAGCAGCTCCAGAAGGGTCAGTGCTGAGGATTGGGTCAGTGGTACAAATGTTTAGACACCAGTGAAATATAAATTATTTAATCCAATTTTGATACTACAACAAAAACTGCCAGCCTAATTAGTGTGAATTTAAAACATTATTAAAAGGTAAGCAGTCAGCAACAAAATAAGAATGAAAAATCAACGTACAAATAAATACAATAGAACAAAGAAAGGCTACGAATGAAATGCAGTGTTTTTAGAGTTTTTAGGGTAGATCTACAGGTACAGAAATTTGAATAAAGTAATCAAATGTGGAAAAATATTGCATAATGCATATTCATTACTGGATAAATTAAATATAGATGGATCTTTTGAAAGTTGAAAATGGTAGACTATTTAGTCAAGAGCAGTGAGTAATTTATTTGACCATTCATTGTTTGATTGACATTAAAACAGCAGTTTATTGAAGTGCTGCCCCTTTAAGACCGAACGCACGGACCCCATTTGAACATGGCTACGTTCACTTGATATACCTGACTTTGTTTACTAGGATACTCGCAAATATGGGCGTTTTTACATAATTTAGTGTGAATTCCTCCGTACAAGCGCAAGACGTAAAAGACAATTCAATTCAGTATTCGCGCGCTGAGACGCTGATTTGCGGGGTGCGCGCTTTGGATGTTTGCATTCATGGAACTTATTGACTGCAAACATCCAGTAATAATGTAGGGAGTTATACATAAATCAGGTAACAGGTCATGTTTTACTTTACTTGATTTAGTTGTCATCCAAATAACACGTGCTGAGTGAACGATTTAGCAATAACACGTGCTGAGTGGACGATTTAGCAATAACACGTGCTGAGTGAACGATTTAGCAATAACACGTGCTGAGTGGACGATTTAGCAATCACATTCAACAGAACTGCGCTCTCTCTCGTCAGTTAACGTTAATAATAAGCTACATGCCTTGTTTTATTTTCTTTGCCATTGACATCCGACTAAACTACAAACCTTCCATGATGTCTGTTTAAAGAGATGTGCTCGACCAGCTCGCGCGTCTGTGCCGCTGCGCGCTCAATCCACTGCGCGGTTTTCTCTGATGATCAGCTCGCGCACCACAATGTTACTATACGCTAAAAAATAGGTTTATCACACACTAACGTACATATTTTGCGACATATGAAGGCTATATTCAAATAAATGGATATAAAATTCTCTTCAAAACTATGAACATTTTTAATGCCTGTAGGAATCAAATTTAATGCTTTTTAATGCCATTTAAGGCCTTAATTTTCACAAAATCCATTTAATGACTTTTAATGCTTTTTAATGCCCCGCGGAAACCCTGTTGGTGTTTTATGCTATTTAAATATCTAAACGTTAGTGAGAAGAAGAAAAATTAAAAAACTTTTAAATATCAATCTGCACATGCGAGGGACATTGGTTATGCTCATTTTTGCATGCTCCTTTTAAGTTATCTTGAGTAAAACCGCAAAAATGTTCATGAAGCACATACAAAAGACCTGAATCGGAAGTGATGCGATCTGTTTTCCGGTTTGGTCGCGTGACGCTCGGCATAAAGCCTATTACATTTTTTAGTATAATGACAATATAAAAGGCAATTATTTAATTTAGGAAAAAAACATGTCTGTACAATATTATTTTTTTAACATTTTTCTCACACAGTACAAATCAGTCTTTAAATGTGAAAATTTATATTTATACTATGGGGCTGAACGCTTGATTCTGATTAATTGACAAATGTTCTAAGGTATTCAATTATTTTCAAGTAAACACAAAACTAAAGTAGTTCCAGGCAGGTCTTGATTGAGGAACTGCATTACAGTTTCATATCACTTCGGCAAATTATTTCAGTTATTTCAAAAGTTCTTACAGTCTATTACAATATCAAAATAGCCAAAATCTACAAAACACTGACCAAGCAAATTAGTGTTTTTCTAGGAGGTAATTCACACATGCTTAAGCAATCTATCAATCTGTCAACAAAAACTGTATTATTCTGCATATCAATGGCTGAGGCCTCCATTGCAAGCTCTAAAATTATGTTTTGGAATTAGCAACAGAGGCTTGGGATGAGACGAGTAAAAAAAAAACACACAAGCATTTTATAGACATTAATCTGTCTTTAAATAAAACATTTGAACAGTCTTGTGGTGTGGTGATCGCAGTATAAGCGGAATAATTGACTCTGGGCCATTGAAATATTAAAAAAATAATGCACACCCAAAGTGTAACAATCACACCATTTCTTGTTGTGACCGCATACCATCTCAGGTGTGCATTATTTTTCTAATATTCAACGGGCTGTTGTCAATTAATTCTTTACATATAGCTGCCTTTATATTTTAGGAAGAGGGTCCCTCACAAGAGGATCATCATATTTAGGGGGTGCTTGACATTAAAACGTTTAAAGGGGACATGAATTAAGAAATCAAACATTCACCCGTTATAAAACCCATTAATATTATACATACTCTAAGTTTCAGAACTTAAAACTTGCTTAGTTAGTTAAAAAATAGCTTCTATTGAATCCAAGCTGACAAAATTACTTGTTCTGGTTCTTGGTTGGTTGTTTTTTAGATTACGTAATAAAGATTACCATTACTTGTTCTTCTGGTTCTTGGTTGGTTCTTTTTTAGATTACGTAATAAAGATTTTCCACAAGATTGCATGCACAGACACAGCTGTCACCAAAACTCTTGATATAACCAATTAAGCTGTCTACACTGTGATTTCTTTTTTACATTGTGCTTGCACTGTGTTAGTTATGATGAAAGCATTCATGAGAGTGCAGAATCAAGTTGCAATAGCAAGACTCATGCTTTCAACATGCACATGACTGTGTTAGGGGTCAGTGTATCTTTTGGTCATTTGATTTCCTGTTTGGAATGGAATAACGAGAAATGAAATCCAGCTCGCTTATTCGTTTTTTTGTTTAGTTTAAAAAACGAAAAATTTGATTTTGGCTCGATTTTTCATTTTTCGTTTGTGGTTTACGGGTTCGATATTTCATTTGCACTCGTGGGCGGCGCTGAAATGCCGCTTTCATCTGATTGGTCAAACCGCTCCGCCTTCAGTACGAGCTTTTCTTTCTGTCAGGCAGAATAAGAGTCACGTGCTCCAATGACAAATGCACTTTAATAAAACAATGCACCACGCACAATATTTGAAGCAGAAATATGTTGCTGGTCACGTAAAGCGTGCTGCTGCGACTTGCAAGCGACCCCAGTAATGTGAGCCACAGTAGGCCTACATATGACAGATTATTTTAGCATTATGTATTTCCCATTGATAAATACAGTGCAAATAGTTCCGTATCTTTGGATAAAAGGGAAGTGGAAATAAAAATCAATAATAGACTGAACTGTACCATGATAAAATATGTCCGTAACATTAGATGTCCGTAGATGACCTCTCATAACGGTTACATTAGAGTTAGGGGATAACACAGTCTGTACAGTATAAAAATCATTATGTCTAAAGTTCCCAGAAAACATGAAACCCCAATGGGAATATATCCTTGTTGTGTAAAACATCCGTTCTTAATCTGTGATTACACAATTCCAATACAAATAGCACCGGGAGATGTCTGGAATAACTGTGCAATGATCAATCCGCATTTTTAAGCCAGCTAATTTATAGGCTAATATTCAGAATGTCCTTCTCGTATAACACACAAATGGGCTTCCTTTGTGAAATATAGCAGACCACCTTTTTTAAACTGTTATTTAAGATATATTTGTGCATAAATGTTTGCATCCAAGTTTTTAGTCAGTCAGACAGACAGACAGACAGACAGACAGACAGACAGACAGACAGACAGACAGACAGACAGACAGATAGAAGAAGATAGATAGATAGATAGATAGATAGATAGATAGATAGATAGAGATAGATAGATAGATAGATAGATAGATATTGTAAGATATTGTAAGATATGCGCTCGTCTTCACAAAAACTACATGCAGGGTTTTTAAACATCTCGTGTGGAGAAAATATAGTTGGGCAGTAAGCCAAGCCATGGCAAAAAGCAGGATAACTAGGCTATAGCCTTGAAATGAAACCAAATTTGCCGAGTTAAAACAGAGTTTTTGTTGTTGAATCATATTTTTTCTAGTACATCTTAAAATATAGAGCTCATGACAAATAAAAGTTCCAGATGGACTAATATTAAATGCAAAAACTAACAATATCTTAAAAGAAACTATAGAGTGGCAAACTTTGAAGTAGGGTTCAAGTTTTAATTAGTTTTACAGCTTGAAATGTAAAGCTTGTTCTCATACACAGATATGGCCTATTTATGAAAGAAATTCATGCTTTTATTTGTCATTTAAACTGACGCAAACAGGAAAAGAGTAGAAAGACGTATTATCCTGTCGCCCCCTCTAGTGGACGCATTAAGTATTACGCCTTCATTGCTCAGATAACGCAAGTCAATGGAATTTTTTGGGAAAGTAAGTCTGACCAGTTAGAAAAGATATAAGCGAGTCAGACCAGTCTGAAGGTCTGAGCAGAGTTTGGTGAAGCATTAAAGTTCTAGGCGGAGTCAATTTCTCATAAAAATAATAACAATGTTTATGCTGTCTTTCTCAAGCCAACATAATAAACAGAACTCCGAGAAACATCGACCAACTCAGTATGTAATAAAATTGTATTAGTTTTATAATAAAACTAATAGTCGTGCTCTTCAACTGACATGATTTTAATTAATCCCAAACCTGCTAATTTTGAAAGTATACGCTCTGTACGTTCACTGATTTTAGCTTCTCCCTTTTCTGTCTCTTTATTTTCATGTGAACTGAGTAGGCTACACATGCTTAGGCTACATTTATAAATATAAACTTTATTTCTATTCAATTTTCAAAATTAGGCATTTACTGTACATGTCACTCACACCTTTATGTAAATAAAAGACGAGAGTGGTAAATGTTATGAACATATTATCATGTTAGTTCAGCCTATTATTGATTTTTAATTTCCACTTCCCTTTTATCCAAAGAGACGGAACTATTTGCACTGTATTTATCAATGGGAAATATATAATGCTAAAATAATCTGTCATATGTAGGCCTACTGTGGCTCACATTACTGAGGTCGCTTGCAAGTCGCAGCAGCACGCTTTACGTGACCAGCAACATATTTCTGCTTCAAATATTGTGCGTGGTGGTTTCAGACATTGTTTTATTGAAGTGCATTTGTCATTGGAGCACGTGACTCTTATTCTGCCTGACAGAAAGAAAAGCTCGTACTGAAGGCGGAGCGGTTTGACCAATCAGATGAAAGCGGCATTTCAGCGCCGCCCACGAGTGCAAATGAAATATTGAACCCATAAACCGATTTGTAAACCACAAACGAAAAATGAAAAATCGAGCCAAAATCTAATTTTTCGTTTTTTAAACTAAACAAAAAAAACGAATAAACGAGCTGGATTTCATTTCTCGTTATTCCATTCCAAACAGGAAATCAAATGACCAAAAGATACACGGACCGTTAGGCTACAAAGGTCAGCATTGCAACCTTTTATGCAATGGGAGTAGATCTAAAAATAATGGTATAATCAACGCTTTTCACAATTAGTTAAAGGGATAGTTCACCCAAAAATGAAAATTCTATCATCGTTTACTTACCCTCAAGTTGTTCCAAACCTCTATGTGTTTATTTGTTCTGCTGAACACAAAGGAAGATATTTGGAAGAAAACAGATCTCATTCCCCATTGACTACCATAGTATGTATTTTTTTTCTACTATGGAAGTCAATGGGGATTGAGATCTGTTTTCTTCCAAATATCTTCCTTTGTGTTCAGCAGAACAAATAAACACATAGAGGTTTGGAACAAATTGAGGGTGAGTAAATGATGAAAGACTTTTCATTTTTGGGTGAACTATCCCTTTAATCTTGGAAGCTGTAATAGTAAAAGCATAGTACAAGTTTTCAAAAGAGTTAAACATGAATAATACTTTTTTCATATTATAAGATGTTACCTAATTATAGCAGTGGGCATTCAAGGAAAGTAGGAGACACACCCCTTTAAATGGAGCGTTTAAATCAGAGGGCTAATCAGGGTTTAATAAAATGGTTTTGATGAAAAAATTTTACTAACATGAGTGCACCTCAGGAAACATAAAAAATAAAATAAAAATTCATCAGCCTTTCACTGCCCTCAACAAACAGCAGGAAAGTAGGATTGTTGTATTGGCTTTTTTTTTTTTACCTTCCGTCTATCCCTGG
Organism: Chrosomus eos; assembly: GCA_036326025.1. Lineage (NCBI taxonomy): Eukaryota > Metazoa > Chordata > Actinopteri > Cypriniformes > Leuciscidae > Chrosomus > Chrosomus eos. Next base: position 46,165,246 of record CM070818.1, on the reverse strand, counting down.
CTTTCATTCATAACATCAGTAAACACCCTTGGAATGTATGTTAAGCAGTCACAATCAAGAATTCAAAAGTATAAGAATGTTACTAAAGCATAAAAGAGGTACTTTGTTCACGTATTTCCTCCTGAGATAAGTTTTTCTGTCTAATGTGGTCGATATTACTTTTAGATTTTGATCCATCTGTGCCATGATCTCTGATTTAGAAAACCTCTTTTGATTTTCTAACAACTTGTTTTCTTTTGGCCTCTCACCTCATCATCGGAGTAGGAGTAAGCTGAGGCCATTGCATCCCACATCTTACTGGCCACGTTGGCTGCCTGCTTCATGCCTGACTTAAGCATATCTACTTTTGGCCCTACCAGGAGAGAGTCCATCTTGATGCCTGATATGGAATTGATAACAGATCCCAGTGAGCTGCTCTGTGATGACTTTACAAGAGCGGTCAGCGATGATGACCTTTGACCTGCAGAGCCTGGGGTCTTGGGGGACTTGAATGCAAATGTCTTAGAGCGTGTGACGGCAGGGCTACGTTTTGGTGTTTCAGTTGAACTAGCCACTTTGACCGGACCAATCGGAAGGCTCGATCTTCTTTCTAAAGACTGCTTAACTGCAGGGGAGTCTGGACAGTTAATTGATTCGTGATTTGATCCCTGTTGCAACTCCATGCTGGGAGATCTACCACTAAGAGGTTTACCACTCATGTACATTTCAATCTCATCTGCCAGATTCCTTGACACCAAAAGTGGAAAGGGCTGTGTGGACTCCTGGCTCTGGATGGAGGTTACATCCTCAGATTCGGAGGCAAAGAGTGACAGAGGATCTGCCCCAACCTCAACATCCTCCCTCTCCACAGCTTTAGAAGAGGAGGAACCAGTGCTAATGGTTCTCCCAAGTCCTTCACTACCCTGGGGTGTTGCTACGTCTACTGAATCTTCCAGCTCTCTACTTTTCTCCACTTTCTCTTTTGCAGTACTGAATGCTTTGTGCTCCTCCTCTGGTTTATCTTCATGTTCCTCTTCCTTGAGGGCAGGGCTCAGTGTAGCCTCCATCTTAAACTCTTTAAAGGGAGCGATGGATCCAAAAGGAGGAGGGGTCAGACTGCCAGAGAACACTGCTGCAAGGATTTTTGCATCTGCGCCCATGTGATCAGCGCTGAGCTCCAGACTGCCCTTCTTTTGTAGCATTCCGGCTTTGCTCTCCGCACTGAAACTGCAGCTGCGCTCCATGAAGGCTTTCACCCTCTGCTGCTGTCCAGACTGAGAGACCTGTGAATCTGGGATTGCAGAATCATCCTCCACAGGCAGGGTGACATCTTCACTCTTTTTACGGGGCATGAAGAGCTTACCTGTACAAACACCTGCTGGAGACATGGAAGACAATGAAAGCAATGGTACTTATTTCATGAAGCACTCAATAAATGCTAGATTTTGCTTGTCCAGAAGGAAATATCAGTACTTGGCAAGGCAACAAAAGTTTTGTGTAAAATGAAATGCTGCATCAAAGAACTTGTACCTCGTCATTATTAATCATATCTGTATACATTTCCAGTCACTAACCAGTTTCTCCCCTGCCTGCAGTGCTGTCAAAGTGGACAGGGATCTCAGTGGACAGTTTAACAATGCTGGCTACACAAGGTGCCATCTCAGCAGGGCTAGGGGGCTCCGTCACAGCTACAACACTGTCCACAGAACTAGCAATATCATCCCCTGTAAAGAGACAAAAGGAGGAAACTATCTTAGAGAAATTATCCTGATGTCAATGTACATTACAATCTAGTGCTGTAAAAGGAACTGCATTGATGCATGTGATTAAAGATAATTAACAGTTAATTTTGAAAGCTGACGCTGTTAATGCATTCATTCAATTTGACATCTACAGTATTTTATTCTGTTTCAGTGATATAATTATCACAGAACCTCAACAAGAATAAAATATCACCCACTAAACAAATTGGTGTCATTTGTATAAACATGCATGACAATGGTATTATAGTACTTCTGTGGCAAGCACAATATTGTTAAATATTAAGTGCATTAAGTGTAAGACAATTGCATTATTTAATTATTTCAAATTTGCATTAACTTCAGTGCACTTCCTGTGCATTTTAATTAGCTATATAAAGTACAACAATCCAGTGCAGTACCAATTTGGGAGTTGGTTGCTTTGCTATTGCTGGTGTGGCTGGTAGACAGAGGAGCAGAGGTTATAGGTCCATCTGCAAGGTCCTGGGGCAGCTCATCCTTGGATCCATAACCCTGATCAGACTGACCAGCTTATGAAATCATAAACACAAAACATACTCAGTCAACAAAACAAAACAAAACATGGAAATGTTAATATAATTATATTTAAATTTCACATACATTATATTTGAATCACACAAGGCAACAATACCTGTACTATATTGACTGTTAATAGCGCCCTCAACTATAAGGCCATGGGAGAAGAGTATGTGTTCCTCTACAATAGGTTCATTTGAGCTGTCTACACTGCCATGACTCAGTCTGTCTCCATCAGCACCTGCTACTGTACCTGCTGAAAGCTCTGTATGAAAATACACACAATTTCACAGTCATTTCATTATGATAAGAACAGAAGATTAAACTAAATATGAGTAACTTTGTTTTTTTTTAATGATGTTTAATGTTGACAAATCAAACTTCACTCAATAAAATTAATTCTACATTTAAAATGCTTGTTGTATTACTTATTTGTCTCTGTCAGTTTAAATCTGGACTAAAAACACATCTCTTTAACTTGGCATACACATAGAAATGTATACATTCCTATTATTCAAATCAGAACCAGAAACACTTCCTATAGTTTGATTTCGGTTCACGTGGCTACGCTGAAGCAATACAATTCTGTATTATACATTTTAAGGTCAGACAAGTAGTTTGCTGAGGGTTAGATTTGTAGGGAAGGACTACATGCCTGCGCACATATAATTCAAATGCGCATACCTATAGAATGTACTCTTAATACGCATGTGCACGCCATCAGCATTCTCACAGGTTCGTGTTTTTAAAGTTTGCGTTGAGAGAACTTAAGAGTTTTCTGTTAAATCGGTGTCGTGTTAGCGGCCCCTAAGTTAATAACTAATGATCGTTGCGATGGAAGTGAATCAATTAAAACTAACTTTAGCTGGAAAATAACTTTATTCTAGAGCTGTTATAAAGCCAAAACAAACTCTGTTACTTTGATTTCCTATTATCACTGAAAAGCAGTTTTGGAACAATCTACATTGTTAAAAGCGCTATATAAATAAAGATGTTTAACATAGACTTGACTATAACACCCAATGTACTTGTTACATCATAAGAAAAATGGCATCTACGCTAATGTTAGTTTTTCTGTTTATTTCAAGGTTTAATGTAATCAGCCGGATCCAGGCCGTATCCAGATCAGATGGAGGACCTTCACCTAGACACAACCATAGACTGTAAAAAAAGATGGAAGACGCTCCTTAGCTCTTTTCCATTGGAGAGAACTGAAGCCGCCAGTGTGCCGATATGGCGCTGACAAATTGGAACTTGAGTCTGCGCAGTAGCATTTTCGGGACCAGTCATGCGCAGTCGGGAGCAGGAAGTAAAGCTGCGAAATCAACGCCCCCCCTCACTCTCGTTGAATTAATCGCAAGCACATGCCCTGCACTTTTCTTAAGTGGCCTTGTCTGCTCCGTTCCTCTCAAATTATGTCTGCTGATTGCAGTACCTCGTTAAAATAAGGTAAATACAACCAGAGCCATGGAGAGAAAGAGTTCCGACAAGTCCATAGACCGCCATAGTAACTTAAGAATGCGGAAGTAACGTGTGTCGTGGAGCAGCCATTAGTTCCAAAACACTGATAGTTCCAGCATTGAACCCCATTCATTTTCAGTGCTTCCGAAGTACGCTCGCTGGTAAATGAATGAAATTACTGTATTTTTATGCTTTTACACACATTAGCCGACCTCTCGTGAAATCTAGTCTGTAGTTATATGTTATGTAGCCAGGTTTAGTAAATGTTTATTGGAAGATAATAGGTTAATTGCAGCGATAGCTTACGTGACCAACACTTCACTAACGTTAACTTACGGTATCCTGATGTAAATAATACATCAGTAAATAATATATAATATTTTTAATAATATTATATATATATATATATATATTATATATATATATATATATATATAACACACACACACACATATAATATATATATAATATATATAAAATATATATATATATATATATATATATATATATATATATATATATATACATATACAATATTTTACACACACACACACAATTCATTTATTTAATTGGGTTAGGGTAATACATATAGTACTACATAAATACACATGCATTCATATGTGTGTGTGTGTGTGTGTGTGTGTGTGTGTGTGTGTGTGTGTGTGTGTGTGTGTGTGTGTGTGTGTGTGTGTGTGTGTGTTAGGGTTAGTCATGTGTGATTGAAACATGTGTACTGTACACAGTACGTACATGTATTTGTGTGTTTTCTGATGAATGGTAGTCTAAGATTAGGGTAGGATAAGGGGCACATTAGCCATACTGAATTTAGGAACATAGTTAATTCACTCCTTAACTATGTCTCCGGTTTCATTTTATGAAGTTAATATTTACCGAACATTGCTGTAAATATAGTCGTTGCTTTCTACGTTATGGGAGCAGTCTATTTCCCTCCTAAATCATTCATTTGTACACAGCGTAATTATTTATATTTTATGCTGGTTGGAATTCTGAACAGACTAATACGGGCCTCTTTGCGTGATCACGAAGGTTGGCTAATGGCTGAATCGGAATTTATACGCAAGATCACGGGAATCAATAGCTTAATACAGCCCAGTTGTGCTAAAATAAATATCATGAGTCATCCATCATTAGATGAATGACATGGAAAAGTTAAGTTAGAGCCGTTAAAGCCAGTGCTACTACCCATGCGAACATGCATGAACACTAAGCTTTTCCTTCCAAAAACATAGCCTAAAACTTATCTAAGTTGTCACCCTGACTCTCCAAATGCAAAACTGACATTAACAAAATGCACTAACAGCTTAAAAAATACTTGGGTGTGTGTTTTATTTTATATTTACCGTTTAATAATGAAATCGCTGCTGTCTGTCCATAGAAGAACATGACAGCCCGCGTATGTTTTGGAACTATTGGGGCTTCCATGAACCACGTGACAGCCGTCGCGGCGACATCAAAGCGTGTCGCAACTCTCTCTATATATATGACTCTGAATACAACTACTAAACACATAGTCAACATTATGAAAAAAAGTCCGTTGGTGCTTCAGTGACTACTTCGCACAGAGAACCTGTCAATCACAGCTGTCAATCATGATGTCACAGCACCGTTTTTATAGCATCAAATAACTAACTAAAAACAAACTTATTTTAAAAACAAACACTTGAAATTACATCAACGTGATAGAAACTACAGCAAATGACAGAAACTATCTTTAGAAAAAAGATATGTGAAGTGTAATTTAATTATTTAGTTGGTCTCACGTCCCGTTGAATAACATGGGGAGGCGGGGCTTATGACCTATACTAGGACCGGTCACCGAGGGGTGATCGAGACGTTTTGGCTTCACTGAGGGCTTGTTCGGCACGCTTGGACACAACGCATGATGTAGTCAGCCGGATACGGGCCATATCCAGATCAGATGGAGGACTGCACCTAGACATGACCACAACGCATCCTGAAGTGTCAGCAGAGATTGTGTCAACTAGACTCTGCCTGGAAGCCTCACGACACAGAGCAAAGAACTGATCTAGAGCTTAGATCGGGCCCAAAAAATCAAGCCCGACCCGACCCGAGCCCGTGCACGTTGTGTCCGAGCCCGGCCCGACACAACTGTAATTATGAGCCCGAGCCCGATTTAAACCCGACCATTTTTAATACGTTGGCCGTTACAACCAGGGGCGACGCCAGATCATTTTTTTAACGCAGGTGCTGAATGTATTGACAGGGGGAGCTGCGCATTTAGGCATATATTATATAATATATAGTAAATATAATATATTATATATATAATATATAATATATATATATATATATATATATATACACTATTAATACGTCTGCAAAAATTGTGCACTTAATATTTAATATTCAATTATTTTAATTATCACAATGAAAGTTTAAATTTTATTAAATTGAACAAGCACGACATTCAGCATTCAATCAAATATTCTTAAAGATTCATTATTATTAATAATGTTATCTCGACTTGTGTGCGTGCAACAAGCAAGATGTGCATTTGTAAATTCGGTGACAAGCGAGAATGCCGAGAATTTATTTAATTTATGATGAGATGCTCCAGTTCATGTGCTATGGTGACCGCGGCTCGCCGGCGCCCGCATGTCATGATCACTGTCTGCATTTATTGTTTATTAAATCCAGGCAATCGGTTAATGAAAAGGTTATTAAAATTAAGATACAATTTATACAAAACGAAATTCACGTTAAAGAAAGGTTTCTACAAGACAAAACATAATGAAGTGGTAAAAATCATGCCTGAATCGATGGATCGCAAATGGATCCGATCCGAATGAAGGATATTGAAGGCTGACTATCATCCTTTCTGTCATGACAAGCCTGCATGCGTCTGTTCATCGTCGAAGTCCACGTTTTTTTTGCTGTCATCATAGGCGAGCAGCGCGCCGCACTTTCACTCAACAAAGCCGACACAGATGTTGTCACTGCCCACGACTAGTTTAAAATATTTCCATACCTCTGACTTTCCTTCATACTTGCTCAAAGTTAATTCTCCTATGTCATTTTTTTTCTTTACTTCTTCAAGCTCCATGTTGCACTTAAGCTACACAATACAGCACAGCGTGCGAGTGGAGGAGACGCTGCGCGTGACACGTGACGTGCTTGATCAAGGGCCCGACCCGACCCGAGCATAGTGGCGGGAAATATCGGCCCCCGGGTCGGGCTCGGGTAGAGAATCTAAGCTCTAAGATCCTCAACAAACTCGTCTCCATACCCGTGATGACTCCGATCTTCAACCAGATGGAACTGGATAATAGTCTGATTGTTCCAATCCAATCTGACTTCTGACCTGTAATGCTGCCTGAATCATAATCATACAATGTTTCGTTTGTAGGCCAGAGGAGAACTGGCCCCCCGACTGAGCCTGGTTTCTACCAAGGTATTTTTCTCCATTCTGTCACCTGATGCCATTCATTGCCACTGTCGCCTTTACACCTTTGTTGTCATTGGCTTTTGGCTTGCTTAGTTGGGGACAGTTCATTTAATTTAATTTCATTTAATATTCAACAATATTATTGCTCTGCCTGCATTGACACCATTATATGAGAACTGAGTTGGACGATGAAATTATGGTTTTCTCCAGAGCGGCTATATATATATATATATAAACTAAATTAATAATTAGTTTACAACAAAAATTTAACATCACTGAACTTACTTAAGCTGAACTGTGACGCTATTTTCTTCTGGAAACAAACCCCCCCCACACACATAAACCTGTTTCTAACTACCCAACTATAGGGCCACAATGTATAAACATTAAGCATAAGAAGGAAGGAACTCGAACCTGTGGTTATCAGAGAAGGATCTCTATGAAGAGCTGTCCCACGCAATGCATGTTTAAACTGCACCACTCCTCGCACCAGGTTCCGCATTTTGGTCCACATGAAGAGTCCGCTACGGTTACAGCTTGGCCAATGACTTTCCAGGACAGCCTAGACAAAACGCAGCAATTGAAAGGTCAGGAGTAACCATGACAAATTGTTTCAACATGGTAACACATTGACATTTGTAATGCTCCTCTTCACTGGAGCAACAGGACCAGATCATTTCAGGACCAGATGCAAAATATTCAAGATGTTAGATGGAAGATTAAAAGGCATATTCTTTTGTGTGATATCTAAAATATTAGAATTTATAAACTCTCGAGTGAAATAATCCCATTTGGCAAAGAACATTTGTAAAATTGTTTGAAATGCACCTTTTCAGATTGTTCAATTAATGTATCTTTTAACAAATCTTGAGTTTTGCATGAACATGCCTTCAGGCTCAGAGGCACCAGAGGGAATCATTACAATGAACTCTGTAATTTGAATTTCAATCACATGTAAAACAATCTCTCACATTACTGAGGCATCTGAGCCAAGAGAAAAAAAATAAAATAAAATAAAAATGACAAATGTCTGACATCTACAAATTAACTTTTTTTTTTTTTAAGTAAACTCATAATTTTGCTAGCTAAAAAAAGATTATGTTTAACAGAAAGACACTTTGCAGTTTCAGTATGTAAGGGCGGAGTGGTCTTCACTGTGCTCTGTGGTTGTAGTGCTATAGTCCATGTTAAGTGAGTGAGCGTTTCTCACCTTGTTGTAGTATCCATAAGTAATAGCATTGGGTTCAACTCCAGCCTTTTTCATCTCCATTAAGACACGGACAGCCATGACTGGATTCCCCCACAGACCACACAACTGCATCACCACACGGTAACACACCTGTTAAACACACCATTTTTACTGTACGGTCACACCAAGGTCTACAGACACAAGTTATTCTTTTTAGAAATACATGAGTCAATTAGCCCAAGACTGGTTGCCCACTGGTTGCCCTCCTTCGGATGAGATGTTAAATCGAAGTCCTGACTCTCGGTGGTCATTAAAAATCCTAGGATGTCCTTCGGAAAAAAGTAGGGGTGTAACCCCGGCATCGTGGGCAAATTTGCCCATTGGCCTCTGTCCACCATGGCCTCCTAATCATTCCCATACCTATTGGCTTCATTACTCTGTCTCCTCTCCACTAATAAGTTAATAAAGTGTGTGGTGGGCGTTCTGGCACAATATGGCTGCCGACGCATCACCCAGGTGGATGCTGCACATTGGTGGTGGTGAGGAGATTCCCCCTTCCGTATTTAAAGCGCTTGAAACAAGACTATATAACCTCACGACTTGAGTAACAAGGTGAAGTGCTAAAAAAAAAACAGATTTTTTGAATTAATTAACCCAGGTTTGCTGAATTATAGTTATGAAGAACCAATGAATCATATTGGAGAAAAATTATGTAATGAAACATGTCACCTTTTTCATGCTTCTGTTTTATAAAAACTGTTGTACTTTTTTTGTCGGATGGGATTCTCTCTGAAATTGGTCAGAAATCCTCCCGGCCATGATTAAAGCATATTCAAAAGGCATTGTCTGTAGTCTGTCTGATTACTGGTGCTGTACAGCAGGCTAGACTCAAGAGATCGTACGCCTATTCTCAAGTGATAGTGTTTAGTGAAGGAGCACTACAGATCTTATTTCTATTCTCAAGTGATAGTGCTGATGCTGAAGGGGAACACTTGAGACTTATTCCCAAGTGATAGTGTTCATAAGGGATGAGATGTCGTCCAACTCTAAAAGGTTTTGAAGTGGAGATGCCCAGTAGAGTATAAATTTGTAGGTGTCAGGAAACCTGGTTTAACTTCAGTCATGTTTGTAGGGGAATTTCTACCACATTAATATACTCTGTTTTCTTCTTTAAACCTCTAAGACCGACAGGAGCGCCGGCGCTCCCGTTTGCGTGTGTCTGTTTAAAAGCCTATAGAAACTGAAACCAAATGGCTAGCTCAATCATTCTTTTTGCATACAAAACCAGAGATGTAACATGTTCAGATCAAGCCTCCTACATGCCCATGTTGCATTGTTTTCACCCTCTAATCAGTCTGTACAAACTGCGTAATATGCGTTTACAAAAGAAACACAAAAATGCAGTGCACGTCTTTGCACACGTTCTGTAGATCTGCGATTGATAGTTACGTCTTCCGATGGCTCATTGACGTATCACGTTCTGTGCACTATGACCCCCGAGTTTGTCGCATGTTGTGACATCACAAGTTGGGACGTCACAAGCTGCGTCTTTTGACCATGCGTTTGACTCCCGTTTGACTCCCATTTGCTATATTTTCCTTCTTATCGTTATTGTCTTTTTACCATTGCTTTATTTTATCATTTCTTTCTCCTTTAGACACTCACAAATACAAACACATTCACACACACACACACACATGCGCGCACGCATGCACGCAACGTTATGTCTAACCGAAAGTACACGGACGCGGAGGTTTTGGACTAATTGCGTCTGATGGCGATGAACTCTCCATCTGCTCATCTATTTATTTTATATTTTAACCAATTCAATGTTCAATCAATATTCAGAAGCAAAATGTTATCTGTTTGACCACAAATGTAATTGAATATTTTACATGGCATCCCCCCCCCCTTTTTTTTTTTTGAATGAGTGTAAAAATGAGTGTATCTTAAAAACTAATTTATGTAAACAGTTCAAATCAATTCCGTATAGTTTTAAATTGTTTTATGCACGTTTTTCACATTGACAAGTTTGAGGTTGACATTTATCCATTTTTTGTATTGAATAAAATATGTAAAAAAATGTTTAATTGTTTTTCTTTTTGTTTATTGCACTTTTGAGATATTTATCTAGTTATTGATTTATTACAAACATAGCCTTCAAACTGCGAGAGTAAGGATTATTTTGATGTATGGCATATGAAAATGCTCAAAAGAATGACAGCACAGCATGTAAAAATACAAAGATATACTCTGGTGGAATTGTTCTATGGCAGGTCATAAAGGGATAAAGAAACCACCTTAACCAACCAACTCCAATTTAATTCAGGTCACTTCAGATCCAGGCCACAGTTAACTTAAAGTCACTGTAAAGTCAAAACTAGGTATGTGTTCTGAGTTTGTCACACCACAGAAAAAAAATTGTTATTAGCCACCCAGCCAGATTTGAAAGATAAAAAAGCTGCCAAGTAAATAAAATAACTAAGCTATCAAAATCTCGAAAAATTAGCTCTCAAACACTGGGGGCGTGTCCGCTGACTGTGCTGAAACCATGCCCACTCGCAGGAGAGCTGCCGCCGCCTCACTCAACTGTCACCGTTACAGCCGGAATGGATGCTCCTAGCAGCTTAATTGGATTTACAAAGCCATACACGTTTGAGCCTCCAGAGCCAGAATAAAAAAGTTTATAAAACTATAAAAGTAAAATGATCACTACAGAGGCGGGTGTTGGTGGTGATCATCAGCTTTCCATCAAGGTGGCTCTTCACAATATGAATCCACCTCTTCTTGATATGAACGTTTTTCGGAAATTTAAATAAGGACACGATCTGTTTTGTAAGTGATCGCATCAAGGTAATACGCATTTCAAAGCATAGCTAGCTAGCAAACTGTAGGCTGTAGTAACTAATAGTACTGACAGTAACTTGCGATTGAGCAGCGAACTGATGCGAATGTGCTCTAGTTATATTGTTAGGGGAGGGGCCAGCCTCAGTGGCTCTAGGTCGAGCCACTGTTTTAGCCACTCCCAGAAAATCCTGAACACAGCAATAGTGAAAAACTGTTTAACGGTCTAACCCCACAGAACTTCACAGTTCAGTCTTTGTAATGCGTTTCAGAAATACATTTCTAACATTTATAATGCGTTTAGATTTTTTTTTTAAAACATGCAAAGATAATGAAAAAGCATCCCAGATACTTACTTTTACTGACATTTGCTATGTTCCAGGGTTTTTCCTGCATAGACAATTATGAGGCGGCCACCTCCGTCAAATTTCGTGCCGCCTCCGCCTCTCGACAAAACTCGGACAGACAGTCACGTGCTCATATACACTTTACCCACCGTGACATATTCTGTCGCGATTCCCGCTTTCGTTGTGTCCATTCTCTAACCGTGTAGTTTGCCGATAGTGCTGCACGGATCATAATCTGCGGGTCGAGCGGGCCGAGTAATAAAAACATTCCATTCAATCGAGGGTGGATGACAGCTAAATGAGTGTAATAAAGACACGGAACTCCCATCATGGTACCTAATGTACGGACGGTAACAAAGTTGCGCTGTTGAGTCTCGCGCAGTTATTTATAACATTAATTATAGTTAAGAAACAATATATAGGCTAACGTACACACGACCAGAGTGCTGTTTTCCTGAATGCCATTACGATTGAAACCGAGATATTAATGTCATAACAGTTCAATAAACAAATAGTTAAAATTAAGTTACTTACATTTTTAGACTGTTTTTGTTCTGTTTTAGCAGCGAAAATAGTTCCAAACAACAGAACCATATCGCTCACAGCAACACTCATTCATGATTCATTACTGAATCATTCAGCGTTTTGAACTAATCGCTTGAGTCAAAGATTCAGTTGCCCATTATTAAACCGCCTCATTCTGAATCAATCAACCGTTTGAACGAATCGTTTACATTAACGACTCAATGACTCGCTCATTAAGACGGCCGCCTGCCCCCTCCTACTGGCGGTTTAGTTTCAAAGTATCATTCTTTTCAACATTCCTTGCATATTCAAAAAATATTCAAAATAATCTCATTTAATACAGTTATAATTTTTCAATGTAAATTATTTAATTTGATTGGTAACAGCCTAGTGTCTTATTTTAATTGAATGTATTGATAAAATGTACGAATTTTAAATGAAATTTAGAGCATACATTAAATAAAATTAGGGGGAAAATGCCCTTTATAAAGGTAAAAAAAATATTCCGATAAGAGTGTTTTCAAAAATGAAACATTGACAATAAGTTTAAAGGGAGTAAAGCCTCTGTTTAGGCTATAAAGAAAATGTAATTTTGCCAAAAGAAGAACTTTTAATTTAAATAAATGTTAATTGTGTGATATGTTACCATATTTTCATGCTTAATTGAAAATGTGATGATCAGATGCAGATATCTAAATCAAAGAATATGGGTGGTTGGCGGGTGGATTATTATTTATTTTTAACAACAGATTCGAGTGACTCAAAGTGCACCAGATTAATGAATTTATCTTTAAAATGTACAAAATTTTCTCCCGGGGGGGGGCATGCCCCCGGACCCCCCTAGTGTTACAATTTTACCACCTCCGCCTCATTTTCAGCCAGGAAAAACCCTGTGTTACAAATAATTTTATCTGCTTACATTTTATAGCTTATATTTAGTAGCAGCCTACACTGGGTTATAAAAAAAAAAGTGTGAATAGCGAATTGGGACCAACAATCAATAAGAGATCAGAATCCATTCACAATTGATTTTATATTAAATAAATGCTGCAAAAAATACATAAAAATATATATATATTTTAAATCTTTAAAAACATTTATACACAGGCACTACCTTCTTGATATATACAGTACTATAAATAAGGTATATAATAAAAATAGGGATGCACCTTATGCATATAAGAGAATAAAGATGTCTATGAAGTAAATATTTAATATTTTAGCCTGTATAGCTGTGTGCGAGCTAATAAGGAGATTAAGAGCGCAGCGATACAGACATGCAAGCGTGTCATTTCTTTCTCACAGATGTTCTCTGAATGTTTGTAGTCCGATCAGATATGTCAATAGTAAAGAAAGTAAAACGAGAGAGAGAGAGAGAGAGAGAGAGAGAGAGAGAGAGAGAGAGAGAGAGAGAGAGAGAGAGAGAGAGAGAGAGAGAGAGAGAGAAGAGAAGAGAGAAGAGCTCAACACACTTTTGTTGAATACGCTTAATTGCTGATCGCTCACTCAGTACGCGACAGATGGATTAAAATTAAATTGTATATTGTATATGCCCTAGTAAAAAACTGTTACGTGATTTATGTATAATGTGGTTCCCTACATTATTACCGGAAAACATCATGTGATTACTGTGCCGCTGCACTGGCTAAATGTGTGCCATAGATGAAATACGAAAGAGCAATAGAATGAATAGTGAATAAAACAGAACAATAACAGAAGCTTGTACAATACATTTTAACAGGCATAATTAAGCATGAAAACAGCTGAAGGAAACATCTATTTTTAGATCTATTTATCTTTATTGTCACAATATGATTTATTCTTTTGGTTTCTCTACCCAAACTTTTTTTTTAATTACTATATTTTAATTGTTTAAATAATATAATTATTTATTTAAATTATTATATTTAAATTAGAAAATACAATTGCAATGAAAATACAAGTATCAGTACTCAGGGATTACCAAAAAGGAAAGTATCAGTATCGGACTCATTCTAGGAAAAGTGGTATCGGTGCATCCGATACATAAAACAGATGTATTTTTGTCAAATATTGTGTCCACGCACCTCATCAAGCACCTCCACCTCAGAGCTCCTCATCTTGAGCAGAACATTGAAGGCCTGCTGCATGGCGCGGGGTTTGGACTGGGCAGTACGCATGCTGGCAGGAAGACAGATGAACCACAGACTGTAGCAGTGGCTAAACAGACACTTTGCCCACTGGGGTGGATTGGAATAGAAACGCTTTGCCAACTTGTAGGCCAATTTGATTTCCTGTGTGGAAAAAGGTGTTTGAGTTTCAGAAATGGCTATTAAAAGGGCATTCTCTTAATAGCTTTCAGCTGCAAGAAACAAATGTAACTAACAACTCAACAAATCAAACCCGTGTACCCAGTTTTGTGCACTTATGCAGCATTTTTTTGATTAATAATATTAATTCCTTTAGTATTGCACGGTTGGAAAAAAAATATAGTTGAAAGACAATAAGTTGTGCAGCTTAGTCAAACCATTTAATAACAAATGGTTACTACAAAAGGGAAACTATCCCTTTTAATATCACATTTATTCCAGACTGGAACAAATTCATATAATTTCATTCTAAATGTAGTCACAACTGACTTACTAAAGTTTAGATGTAGGATTCAATTCAAATATCCTTGAAGATACTGTTTTCTAAGAGTCCTTATATGATCTAACATTTACATTGTGTGAATGTGCACGCTTTTATAAAATGCCTATAGCCCAACCCCTTGGCCCAGTACGTTTTATTTTACAAGCCATGTTTGTATTATTTTATACGGTCAGACTCAGGACTCTTGCCTATTTTTAAGCTATTGTGTTGCAGCATGTATCACTTTTCTGGTCCCGGACGAGCCCCCAATTGTCATGGGGCAAGAGTCTTGACAGTATAAAATATTACAAAAACTGAATTCTTTTAGGGACAATTGGTGCAGAAGTATTAGTCTCCTATACACCCATTATTAATGAAAAACCACTAGGGTATCTCCAAAGAGCACACAACCAGAGAAATGGCAACAACTGTGTTTGGGGAAATAATTTTGTGACTGGTTAAGATCAGCTGATTTTGGTTTAAATTTTAATATCTGCACCTAGAGCAGAGTCAGTAAGAGCAAGGTGCTACTCGACTCAGAATGCTTGAGTAAAGAAATAACTCTGTTGACATGGAGACACTCACCCACCGGCCAATTCACATACAGATGGTACTCAACCAGAATAATACTTTTTAGGGGTGTGACGAGACGCTTATCTCAGGAGACGAGACGAGACGAGACACGAGATTGGGTTCACTAGAACGAGACGAGACGAGATTTTTGCACAATTTTTCAGAAATCCTCAATGACAAAATTCATGACTGGAAAAATAGTATGCAGGTGCATTTTGCAATGTTTAACTAATAATCTTATTAAGTAGACCTGAAATGACATGCATTAGGAGTATTAATTATCAAATGCATTGAAAGAAAACAATATACAAGCACTGTAAAAGGTTTTTATTGACTGGCTTTTCTCCTGTATGATTTCACATTAGTCTCTTCAGACCTTACTGTACATTTAAGAGCTTTCAGAACTTCTGATTGAGGCTGTGTGTGACCTCCTAACTGAACTCTAGAAGTCTTATTAAGTGCAAACAATAAGTGCAAGTGCAACCATAATCAAAGTTAGCGCACAGACTCTTTATAATAGGCATTTCTTCACTACTTCACAGCTTCACTACTTCCTGAACTTCAGCCAGCCCTTTGTTTCCTGTCTGCCATTATTGGACAAACTGATTAATCCAGGTGTGCCTGATTATTGTTACTGAGGCCAGGCACACCTGGATTAATCAGTTTGTCCAATAATGGCACACAGGAAACAAAGGGCTGGCTGAAGTTCAGGAAGTAGTTAAGCTGTGCATAAAGCCTATTGTTTTGAAATTGCTGTTTTATTTTGCACCGGCAGTTATAGGGTTAATGCGGTGAGTTCGGGAAAGGCCGGTAGAGAAACGAGGCTGTTTGTTTGTCTCCACAGTTGTTCTTGCGTTCCGATTATAAGTTCAGAAACAGAGCCTCCCTTGTCTGTTGTCTTTAAGACATTACAGTAGCTACTCTCTCAATATTCGAAGTGCAAACTCTCCCAATATTCGAAGTGCAAACTGAGACTATAGCCGCAAATAAACAGTCCAGTGATGGGTAGCTATTGGGAGACGGACTATTGTATGTTCGCGGCCTAATTTGTGCGCAATGCACATCAGCGAGCTTGTGTTTTACTTTCACTTTCGTGATCACGCGTACTCGGTGTATAGCAGCGGTGCTGAGCGTGCATTCTACAAGATAAGATCAGACGTTTAGTCTCTGTTGCGCAACGAATCCTCCGCCATCCTCTCGCGATCAGTGAACTGTGATTCGTGCTGCACTGATTGCAACTGCAACTCGTGCTGGGTGAGCAGAGCAGACTTTTACATTAGTTTATAATGGTTTTCATTTAATTTTATAAAAACAGCAAAACGATAGTTTAGGCGAATATGAGTGTAGCGGTGGAATATTCTATGATAATAGAAATCGCGAGACAGCTTTTCACTCGACGGGAAATCTCGTCATGTTTTAGTCTCGCGAGATCTCGTGGCACGAGATCTCGTCACACCCCTAATACTTTTATTGTTATTTATTAAAATTCAGATGTGTATTTGCTGACTTTTACCGCTAAGAGGCGCTACAATCACAGACTTTGAAAGGTGTCCGTTTATTCTCTCTATTGCGTAATCTAACGCCACGCCGCGGCTCATTCAGAGTGATTGAAATCTGGTAACAGATGAATTCAAGTGAAAAATTGTAGTTAAACGAATTCATAATCACAATACTGAAATTAAATTGAATAAATAGTGAAAACATTACAACATAAAACGTTGCAACAGAAATATATTAGACTATCAATGAGGCTCTGGAAGAGTAGAAGACAAAATGTAATAGCTCAGTGGTTAACGCAACAACATGAGTCTCACTGCGCTTCAAGCGATCCGAGATCGAATCTCAATGTAGCCAACATTCTGTTGGCCGACTTCATTTATGTTTTACCGTACTTGATGCTTAAATAGGTACGCTAACTATTTACAGTGGTGTGAATAAGTGTTGGCACCCATGCTAAAGTTGCCTAAAAAGAGGAATAAAAAATCATCTTTTGGATATTGAACTTAATGCCTTAATTAGAAAAATGAGGAAAACTCCAACCTTTAAGGACACACATTTTCTTTGTGAATGAATAATGTATCATACATACATAAATGTTTTTCCTTAAAACACAGGGTGCATAAGTCAGTGCCCCCCTATGTTAAATTCCCATAGAGTCAGGCAGATTTTTATTTTTAAAAGCCAGTTATTTCATGGATCCAGGATAATAGGCATCCTGATAAAGTTCCCTTGGCCTTTGGAATTAAAATATCCCCACATCATCACACACCATTCACCATGCCTAGAGATTGGCATGGTTTTTCTTCAGTTAGCCTACTAGCTGGTTTGATTTGGATTGAAAGATGATCTTATGGAAAGTACCCCATGCCAATCTCTAGGCATGGTGAATGGTGTGTGATGATGTGGGGATATTTTAATTCCAAAGGCCAAGGGAACTTTATCAGGATGCTATTATCCTGGATCCATGAAATAACTGGCTTTTAAAAATAAAAATCTGCCTGACTCTATGGGAATTTAACATAGGGGGGCACTGACTTATGCACCCTGTATTTTAAGGAAAAACATTTATTTATTTATGATACATTATTCATTCACAAAGAAAATTTGTGTCCTTAAAGGTTGGAGTTTTCCTCATTTTTCTAATTAAGGCATTAAGATCAATATCCAAAAGATGATTTTTTATTCCTCTTTTTAGGCAACTTTAGCATGGGTGCCAACACTTATTCACACCACTGTATTAGCGAGTTCATTAACTGTTTATTTATTTAATGTCAAGCGTTTGTTTAATTATCAATGCCACATTAACTTAAATTTTCTACATTCCATGTAGAGCCGCTGCACGACAAAACTGATGAGGGAAATGAAAATAAATTAAAAAAGAGAGCTGATCGCGTCAGAAAATGAAAATAATGATGCTTGTCTTTAATCTGCTAAATTATTGTTTTGTGAATCATTCACGAAATTGAGTTGACTGACAGTGATACCTGGCCATAGCAACGGGAGACATTTTTCAAAACAGATCCATATTGAACAAATCAGAAAAGACTGATTTTGTTGACTTGACAGACTAACTAAATAGTATTACTTTCAATATAAAAACAAATGAAAATGTAAAAGAACACTAAAATTAATTAAGTTTGAAACCCATCGCAAATTTTTAAGGTTTAAATAAAGTGTCGGGAGAGTTTATTTGTTTAAAACAGGGTTACATTGAGTTTAGAGTTTATTTCCTTTACGATGCAAAATAAGAAACACAGAATCTTATTCTTGCAACATTTTAAATTTGTATTTAAATGCATAATGTCAGCCAAATTAAACAATTAAAACAGTACAAAACGAAAATAGTCCAAAGCCACATAAATTAACCCCCTGGGGACCAGAAACGCGCGTTTTGCTCCTTTTTTTCACATAGCAGACAAATAGACTTAAAGTACTACCATCATTTCTGGTCATATAGAGTTAAGACATATGAGAAAATAAACTGTTAAATGTCTACTTTTTTATGTGCCCACATACAATCGAAATAAAATATTGTGCTTTTGTAAAATAAAGAAAATTAACAGGGTGTGCGTTCTGCCTCCCCTTCACCGTCAAGTTTTTTTCTGGAGCACGTCTCTAAACATAAACAGAACTCAATGATTACTATTCACCCAGCCATAAGCAATTTATCTTTTAAATCGTTTGAGTTTGAACTTTTAAATGATCCGATTCAAAACTAAAATAAATATTCTCCGTTTATGTCATCTATATAAAAAGAGAGACGTGTCAGCCTTTCTAATTATCTTTCTCTCATCTCATTATTCTCTGTAATGTGACAAGCCCACGGAGAGCACGCTATTCAAACACTAATGGTCTGAAGCAACACATTGAGACGCGTACACGCCCATAAACTCTGAAAACACACTATATTTTTTTAGTCAGATTAATCTACTGTCTTGCGCGGCTATATGAGGAACAATCCTGGGACATTTACCTACCTCAGAACAAGTGCTGGTTTATTTTCAATTTGAGGAGCGAGGAGGATCCAGCTGAGAAGTGTGTAAGTTAAGTGTTTTGCTTGTGCTTTGTTCTAATCGCGATATAGAATAACGTTAGTGTCTGTAAATGGAAAAATAGCATACTGTTTAAATGTGAATCATGTTTCTCTCTCTGTGTGTGTGTGTGTGTGTGTGCTTGTGTGTGAGTGAGTGAGTGAGTGAGTGAGTGAGTGAGTGAGTGAGTGAGTGAATGAATGAATGAATGAATGAATGAATGAATGCACAGATACGCACTGTTACAGACGAAATAAAATACAACATTTTGTTGACTAGTTTTGGATAAAGTTTTTACTCTAAAATAGACATCAAATAAGCTTTTGTTAGGAGTTTCTGCTCATATGTTAAATATATAGTATGTTTTGATGTTTGTTATAGTGAAGATGTTATAGTGTTTGTTCCAATGGAAGCTATATCGAAATAATGAATCCTCAACTTTGAAATATGTATGATCAAACTAAGACATTTCTAGGAAAAGACAATTTTCTTTTCAAGATGTTTCCAACTCAAACTTTGAACTGAAATAAAACTATATATGGTGAAGGGTGTGTGATATAAGTGTCCAAACGTATGCACCCTGTATTTTAAAGAAGAACATTTAATTATTTGCGATACATTATTCATTCACAAACAATTCAAGGACATTAGGTTGGAGTTTTCCTAATTTTTTTAATTAAGGCATTAAAGGGATACTCCACTTATTTTGGAAATAGGCTCATTTTACAACTTCCTCAGAGTTAAACAGTTGAGTTTTACCGTTTTCGAATCCATTCAGCTGATTTTCTGATATTTAGAAGAATATCAGTTACCAGACAGTTTCTGGTCTCATTGACTTCCATAGTATATTTTTTTTCCTACTATGGAAGTCAATGAGACCAGAAACTGTCTAGTAACTGATATTCTTCTAAATATCAGAAAATCGGCTGAAAGGATTCGAAAACGGTAAAACCCAACTTTTTGACTCTGGGGGACTTGTAAAATGAGCCTATTTCCAAAAAAAGTGGAGTATCCCTTTAAGATTTTTTATTCCTCTTTTTAGTCAACTTTAGCATGGGTGTGTTCACTTATTCTAAGCAGTGTGTTGTGTGTGTGTGTGTGTGTGTGTGTGTGTGTGTGTGTGTGTGTGTGTGTGTGTGTGGTGTGTGTGTGTGTGTGTGTGTGTGTGAGTGTGTGTGTGTGTGTGTGTGTGTGTGTGTGTGTGTGTGTGTGTGTGTGTTTTTAAATAAATCCAAACAATCTGAAAGCCATTCTTTTTTAAATCTCCTCATTCTCATTCTCCTCATAATGATATGGCCTGATAGTAGGGTTGCGGCGGTGAGGAAAATTTCCCACCGGTTAATCGACGTGTGACAACACCGGTAATCCCGGTGTCACCGTGGGGGGCGGGGCGGGGGGGTTAAATAGCTTTTAAATGCGTGCGCGTTTAGGCTACTTTCACTTTCGAAAAAAGCGTCAATTGGCAATTCAGCGTCAATTGCTTGAATGGACCAAAAAAAAAAAAAACTCGCTGATAATAAAACTTTATTTATAGACAGAACTTTTATTAGCATAACGAATGAATAAAAATAACCCCATGCGCTGAAAAAAGTGAAAATCGGCAAACTGTGGGCCCAAACAAATAAGAACCGTAAAACGTTTTTTAACTAATAAGAAAAAATAGGCCTAAATAAATTACACAAAGTTTAAATAAGATAAAACCAAATAAATAAGAGACGAATATAAAATAAAAACTTCAAAAAGGACCTTAGCCTATATAAATGACAGCACTCTAAAAAACACTATAAATTGGCATTTATTAACATTGCTTGCAGTCTAGTAGAGTCAAAGAACATGACAGGTGAGACAAAGACAGACTTGCAGTCAAGAACATGTAGACTGAGTAAAAACTATTGCGAAATGACGGCGTTTCCATTAGGCTAACCGATGTTATGCGACTAAAACGTCCTTTTTTTCCTCTCGCGAAAAGTCATTCTAAAAATCATGGCAACGGAGGTTTATAGCCTATATCACAGCCACCCCACTAGACAAGACATTACTAGTAGTGTATTTTTCGCTACTATTACTAGTAGTATATATTTCGCAGCCCATTACTATGGCAGGGCTGCGAACGGCATATAGCCAGGAGTTTCTGGGTGTTTCTCCCTCATTTCTGCTCCGATGTCTTGATTTTGGCATTTCTTTGAGGTTTAGGCTATTCCTGTAATTATTGTTTCTTTTTTATGAATTTAATAAATATGTCTCGTATTCTGTCCAAACGGTCATAGGCCTACTTTTGTGTCCATTCGTTTTTCCTTTTTTAACCCG
This sequence comes from Chrosomus eos, assembly GCA_036326025.1. NCBI lineage: Eukaryota > Metazoa > Chordata > Actinopteri > Cypriniformes > Leuciscidae > Chrosomus > Chrosomus eos. Next base: position 46,143,656 of record CM070818.1, on the reverse strand, counting down.
TAATTTTGCAAAACAAAAAATGAACGGTTGTTGTATTTGCAAAGTTGAACACCAAAATTTAAATTAGAACTGTACACACCAAATGCTGCGCAATATATATATATAGCCTAGCCTATATTAACGGATTTTCGGATTTTTGTTTACGACTTTTACCCCTTTATTAAACATTTAAAATATTCACAAATTAATATGATTTTTTTTTAGATTTGACTGGTTTTCTAAGGCCAAATTAGAACCTGGAAATGATATTTTTCATATAGGCATATGTCTCTGGAACCACAGCATAGGCTACAGAAAGGTGATTTATAGGCTAATAATAAATCTGTCTGAAAAAATAACGAGGCATTTTAATTGTTTATTAATAAACTAGTGTTTAATAAACTAGTGTTCTAAACAGGGTCGGTTAAACATATCTCCATCTCCGCTGTAACGGATGCATCTTTCTAGAGAGAAATGCATCTTTCATTCGGATTAGCCTACATCATCAGAAGGTATTAGCTTTCGATTCGAATTTGTTCGTTTTAAAGCGGACATTTCAAGCTTTAGCCTAGGCTAGATATTTTGTTTCAGTTCTCGCGCTCCAGTTCACGGAGACCTTGAAACCGCGCCTGATTGTTTTATTTTATTTTACAAAAGCACAACGTTGTCTTGTTATTTTGAGTTTAGACAAATAAAAGTAGTTGCGAATAATATATTATTATTTTCTGTATGGCCAGAAATGATAGAGTATTTTAAGTTGTTTCCATGTTGATAGGAAAATGCAAGTGTTCACGCCCGAGCCTCCCTACCATGCAGTGCACGCTCCACACTCCGCATAGCAATATACGTTCTTTGGTAGGCCTATAGCCTAAACACTTGGATATGCGTACAAATCTTGTGTTTATGCGTACAAATCTTGTGTTTATTAACACAATAAACACAAATAGCAAAAACGAATATCCTACTTTAAAAAAGTCAAGACATCGCGGTGTCACGGTGGGAAAGTGATGTCACCGGTGATGGGGCTAAAAACCGGTAACACCGTCAACACCGTCTATCGCGGCAAGCCTACCTGATAGCACCTAATAGGGCCATTATGGGAGGGTCTTTGTCTTTCTCAGGTGTGAAATACCACACATATTAATGAGAGATCACGCCTCCTCGCATAAAGCTTTCTCAAACAAAACACGTCATACACATTCTAAAAGACTTTATTGACTTAACTGAATGAGTAGTCAGGATGATTTTCACATAGTTTTGGAGCAAATATTCTAGACTATGTGATACAAGTCTTGTGAAGAAATAATCAATATGTGTTTTGTGGCCTTATTTCAGAAACTTTTATTTTTAGTTTTTTCAATAACTATGCATAAATAATAATCTCTCAAAAATACAAACATGTACACACATGTTGCTCACATATTATATAGAGTGAATTTACACCTTTGCCATTAACATGTTTATAAATAACTGAAAAAAGCACAAATATCAGTGCATGTCAAAACATCCCAAGTGCCCCAAAAACCTCTTGGTCCCCAGAGGGTTAAGAACATGCGTTTTTCTTTGCCTCTCTCTCTCGCGCTTGATCTCTTTTTAGCAAGTTTATTTTGTCTCCCTCCCTCCAAAAAAAAAACGTAACAAATTATTTAGCCTTTGTTGCTTCAAAGAAAAAGCATGCCTTGTTGAATTCACTTTACAATAAAACGAGGTTGATCGCGAATTAAAGAGCTCTGTATCTGCTGTGAACGTGTTTCATCGACAGTTCATGTTTAGATAAACATTCTAAAACTCTATAAAAACCAGTTGAAACAACTGGATTGAACACTTTAATTGAGATTGTGTGTGAAAAAACTTTAAATACAAATATACAATATTTATAATTTAATAAGATATAGGGCCTACATTTGGACACACCGAGAGATTTATCCTTAAAAGAATTTAGCCTTTGCCTGCTCATCAGGCTGGCTATCCGACATCTCCATATGAAAGACGAACATTAACACCTATTGTGCACGCACGATAAAGCTAACCTGACTCCGCCAGATGGATTTGCTCCGCATATCCATCTGGAAACCTTCCGTTGAAGTAGTTTTGGTAAGGGGCGAAAATACTGGTTACTGATTGGCCTATGTTGGTGATAGACGGGCCAAATCAACCAATCAGATCAACGAAGCATATGAGAGCGACAACGAAAACACAACCACAAGCCAGGCTACTCTTGCTGCTGCAGGTAAAGGCTCGTTAGCTCTGTAATTCCGTAATAACTCTGTAATTCCGATAAAACTTGCTCGATAGCCACAGTGATGCTAGTTTCATCCGCTGAAGCCGCCATGTACTTAAGACTGAACTGTCGTGCTTCTCGTTGCGTCACACCTCAACCCACCTCAAAGCCAACGCTGATTGGACGTTCGTTTGGTGAACTGCTCCCAAATTTTCTTTAACGGAAAGTATCCAGACTGATCTGCGAGTGAAACCTTGAAAGCTCGCGAGATCAGGATGGTCCTCACGAGGCTACGATAAAGCCACTGTCCCTCGTCGTTTAAACGTGCCTGTTGCTTATCTCTATTTTATATATTGTATATGGTCTATTGGTGAAGTAGCCTATAGGGGATCCAAAAAATATATATAGGCTATATATATATATATATATATTTTTTTTTTTTTTTACAGAACTGCTTTTGAAATTACGATTGGTATTATTATACAGATGTAAAGTCATTCTGGTGGATACTATTTGTTCCAGTGTAAAATGGAAATGCTTGGCAATTTTATTTTATAAATATAAGCAAAAACTATATGGTGTAACAGAGTTTTAGAACTAGACAAATCTCTCTGCATTAATAATAGGATATAAAATGCATTAATAGGCTAATTTAAAATTTACAAAAGTCCCAAGTTTGTTCGGGATTTGAACCCGTGTCATCTAAATGATCGAACCGTAAGTTCTACCACTCGGCCATGAATTTACTCTTTGTGAAATGACCAAACGTTTGTTTCTCCAGTGTGTTCGTTCACATGAGTGAGAAAACGTTTTAATTGTTAGCATATTGTAGACCTTTTACAGTTTTAAAAGATGATATATTATCTGCATGACCAAAAATTACGGAGTAGGCTAGCCTTTTAAGTTCCTTTAGCTGTTATGAGAAAAAATAAATTCAAGTGAAAGCGCCGCCGCGTTTGTCGAACTCTAGTTCAACAACTCTAGTAAAACCAAATTTTAGAACAATGTGTAGCGCCACTCAGTGTGCCAAAACACTTAATTATAAACATCAATATTTCGTTCAAAAACATCTCAAAACGCTTTGTGACATTTTGAAAAGCCGTGAATGTATTAAGGCCACTGTAACCAGGATTGTAACAGAAACGCGCTGCATGTTATCTCTCAATACAGGAGCAGAAGCGCTGGTTCAGATTGTTGTTGTTTGTTGTTTAAACGTGCGTGTTGCATTTTTTAAAAATATATAATATATTTGATATGGTCTATTGGTGAATTAGGCTATAGCATTGATTACTGTGGAGGGGGAAATCCCCCACCAGCAAATCGCACCTTGTTTACACAACCATGTTTTTAAAAACTCTTTCTGTAGCCTATATGGAACCCCATGAAGTTTTTTTTTGTATTTTTTTTAACAGAAATTCAGTTTTAATTTTAAATTTAAATTCAGTCAATCTGTTGGATAATATTTGTTTCTTTGTGTAAAATGGAAATGCATGGAAATTGTATTTTATAAATAGCCCGTGTTTATTTGGGATTTGAACCCATGTCATCTAAATTATAGAAACCACATAAGTTCTACCACTCGACCACGACTTTTCTCACTGAGAATTGCCCAGCACTTCGGTTGTTCATAAATCAGTGTGCGCGCACACGAGAGAAGCGCTCTTCAATCCTCTCATTCCTCAATAGTTTAGCGTTATTGCACCTAATTTATTTCCACTGACTGCGAGAGAGGCCTATTTTAACTTTTGATTCATAAAATGTTCTGCTCTAAAAGTTTGTTATATTCTGTTTAAATGTAGGCCTACTTTTACTTAAAGTGTAAATTGCAGGTAAAATTTTTCACGAAGATAATGCAATGTGCTTACTAAACATAAAGATAAGAACCGCCTACCATTATTTATTATGTTTTTTATACCAAAATGCCGAATATAATATGAAAAGTTGGCCCGGACCGGCACATTAACTGTAATTATGAGCCCGAGCCCGGTTTAAACCCCACTATTTTTTAATACGTGGGTCGTTATAACTGACGTGCTCAACTACTTTCTTATATTACTTTCTCCCGACCATAACATTTATGTTTTGTCCCGCTCCCCGCCCGCAAAAATACTTTTTTCTGCACCTCCAAATACTTTCAAGTTAGCCTACGTGTCGCCACCATACACATCAGCATACATGCTCCTGATCAATTATTTGTAATAAAGCATTAACACACAAACCACTGTTATAACATAAAGCAAGCGAGCTACTGCGTGCATGGTTTGGCATGACTGCACGCAAAGTGCGATCCCATAATAATTGCTAAAAAGCTGACATCAGTTCACAGAGATCTCACACATCTCTGTTATTATCAATGAAGCTTTCATAATATATACACTATGTTTGTTATAATTAGAGGATTTGCCAGCAAACAGAATTCAGCACTGAACAAAAAGTCAGTTTTGAGCAGTGAGGGGAGTCCATCGTAAATGCTTCTGATTGGTCATTATTGCGTTCAAGAAATCAACACATATGTCTGTGATTGGCTACATCGCTCATCGCTGCAGATATGTTAGAAATAGAAACTCTGCCTGTAAACCGTTTCTATTTTGTTTTAGTTGTTCTTGCTTTTCTGCAACAGATGAATAGAAATCTATTAGTTTTTATGTTTTATTCATAGATATTTCTAGTTTGCGGGAGTCCCGCAAATCGTTTTATTCTCCCTCAACCCGCACACACAGAGTGAGTGCATTACTGCCCGTGCTCCCTGTTATGACGTCATCACACAGTTACGGTAAAAAACACGCTACCTTTGAAGAAACCCCATTTTAAGACAGAAAATTTTAAATATATACATATTGAGCACTTTAATTTACACATTAATTGGTTGTAGTGGTTAACCTGCAATTTACACTTTAAGTTTTGCTTTCGTTAAATTTAACCGAATCTGTTGTAGGCTAAATTATTTTTATTTTTTTTATTTTTTGTTCTAAAAGTTTGTTCTATTCTGTTTCGTTTGTTTATTTTTATTTTATTTTTTACATATTCAATCAGTCTCATTCTTGTTTTTTTTTTACAAGACCTTGTGCTGTGTTTTTTAATAAACAGATACAAACAGAAATATATAGCCTAATAGTTTGTACAAATAAACGTCTATATGTATAGGCTACTACTGTCAGGGTTTGTGCAGGTGCTGAAGACGAGGACACGAAAGCTTCAATATAAATGTTTTAATAACAAACTGAAAACTTTCCAAACTTAAACAGGAACAAAAACTCCAGGAAATCAGAAACACAACCACACATGGACGACGATCGACAAACACTGGGAGAAAACACAGGGCTTAAATACACATGAAATGATTGGATAATTAACAGAACACAGGTGATGAAACTGAACACAAACGGGAAAAGAGCGGGAAAACTTAACAGGACTAAACCAAAAACCACAAAGACAGGGGAAACCAAGATACAAAACAGAACTCAAACACATCAAAGCGTGACAGTACCTCCCCCCTCCCCGAAGGCGCGTCCTCGCGCCGTATAACATCCAAAGGGGTGGGAGGGTGGGCGCCCTGGAGGCTGACGAGGGCATGGTGCAGGTCCAGGAAGCCTCCAGGGCGGAGCAGGCTGTGGGCGTGGCCACGGCGGTGCAGGCTGTGGGTGTGGCCACGACGGTGCAGGCTGTGGGCGTGGCCACGACGGTGCAGGCTGTGGGCGTGGCCATGACGGTGCTGTGAGACTCTCGGGCGTCCAGGGCGGAGCTGTGAGACCCTCGGGCGTCCAGGGCGGAGCTGTGGGACCCTCGGGCGTCCAGGGCGGAGCTGTGGGACCCTCGGGCGTCCAGGGCGGAGCTGTGGGACCCTCGGGCGTCCAGGGCGGAGCTGTGGGACCCTCGGGCGTCCAAGGCTCTTCAGGTGGCCACGGCGGTGAAGACCCTTCAGGTGGCCGTGGTGGTGAAGACCCTTCAGGTGGCCGCGGTGGTGAAGACCCTTCAGGTGGCCACGGCGGTGCAAACCCTTCAGGTGGCCATGGCGGTGCAAACCCTTCAGGTGGCCATGGCGGTGCAGACCCTTCAGGTGGCCATGGCGGTGCAGACCCTTCAGGTGGCCATGGCGGTGCAGACCCTTCAGGTGGCCATGGCGGTGCAGACCCTTCAGGTGGCCATGGCGGTGCAGACCCTTCAGGTGGCCATGGCGGTGAGGACCCTTCAGGTGGCCACGGCGGTGAGGACCCTTCAGGTGGCCACGGCGGTGAAGACCCTTCGGGTGGCCATGGCGGTATAGACCCTTCAGGTGGCCATGGCGGTGTTATCTTTTCGGGTCTCCGTGGATCTTTGGCCGGCCACGGCGAAGGCGTATGGCGCCCCCCCAAAATTTTCTTGGGGAGGACAGGCTCATGATCGGGAACTGACTTGACATCAACGGGCGCTGGGTCAACGGGCTCTGGGTCAACGGGCTCTGGGTCTGGGTCAACGGGCTCTGGGTCTGGCGCTGGGTCAACGGGCTCTGGCTCTGGCGCTGGGTCAACGGGCTCTGGCTCTGGCGCTGGGTCAACGGGCTCTGGCTCTGGCGCTGGGTCAACGGGCTCTGGCTCTGGCGCTGGGTCAACGGGCTCTGGCTCTGGCGCTGGGTCAACGGGCTCTGGCTCTGGCGCTGGGTCAACGGGCTCTGGCTCTGCCGCTTCATGGGACTTGGAACTGGACGGGGCCAGCACATCGGGGGACTCGGAACTGGACGGGACCAGCACATCAGGGGACTCGGAACTGGACGGAACCAGCATTTCGGGGAGCTTGGGGCTGGGCTCAGGTTCTGGCGGGCAGGCGACAGGCTCAGGCTCTGGCGGGCAGGCGACGGGCTCAGGCTCTGGCGGGCAGGCGACGGGCTCAGGCTCTGGCGGGCAGGCGACGGGCTCAGGCTCTGGCGGGCAGGCGACGGGCTCAGGCTCTGGCGGGCAGGCGACGGGCTCAGGATCTGGCTGGATGTGGCTGACGTGAACCCCAGCCTTGGGAGCCTTCTTTTGGGCCAGTCGCACCGATATCAGTGGGAGATCAGTCATACCGGATATCAGCCGGGGAAGTCCAGGGACCGATCTGGCGGCAGGGCTGATGCGGTATGCAGGCTCTGGTGGGCAGACGATGGGCTCTGGTGGGAGCGTGCAGGTGATGGGCTCAGGCGTTGGCGTGCAGGTGATGGGCTCTTGCTCTGGCTGGCCGTGGAGATCGGGCTGGATGTCTCCCACGGTGAGTGAGGAACCACACACCCACATTGTACGGGCAATGAACTTAACTAAAGGGAGGTGGAGATCTCCCACCAACAGTATCTGAGCGAGGGTATCATCCATCCCACTCCAAAACTCGTGCGTAAGGGACTCCTCGTCCCAATTAAAGTCCCGGAGAAGATGGAGATATATCTCCGCATATTCCTCCAGAGACCGGCCATCTTGTGGGACACAAAGTTCGTAGTTCATTCCTTTTTTTTTTTGTTAAGGTCGATCGTTCTGTCAGGGTTGGGTGCAGGTGACCGAAGACGAGGACACGAAAGCTTCAATATAAATGTTTTAATAACAAACTGAAAACTTTCCAAACTTAAACAGGAACAAAAACTCCAGGAAATCAGAAACACAACCACACATGGACGACGATCGACAAACACTGGGAGAAAACACAGGGCTTAAATACACATGAAATGATTGGATAATTAACAGAACACAGGTGATGAAACTGAACACAAACGAGGAGCGGGAAAACTTAACAGGACTAAACCAAAAACCACAAAGACAGGGGAAACCAAGATACAAAACAGAACTCAAACACATCAAAGCGTGACAACTACTATGTATACTATAAATTGTATGATCATTTGTTTAAATAACATTAAAGGTGCATAACGCAGGTTTCTGAGTTTTTGCAGAACTACGGCCCCTCTGGCGACAAGCGAAACAGCAACCCAGAGATGTGCACGCTCATGGAGCACACGCACACGCACGCTTGCACGAGCACGAGCTGTTCATAACCAAAGCAGCATCAGCCGCACACATCTTTTGTTTACAGTCATAATGCCTTCAGATGTAATAAAGTTATAAATCTGCAAGTCATTTTAAATATATGAAAGGAAAGGCATTTGAGTAAATTACACACTTGTGTGTGAGAGGAAAACGGGGGTAAAAGAAAACTTCGGTTTTTGTTTCCATCTATCTCCATGTTGAACTGTTTTATGTGTTTACTGTATCCACTTATGATTGTATTATTATGGAAACACGTTCATGAACAATATAAGTTATTACTTTGTAAAAGCTCAAAATAATAATCATGCCATATACAGTTGGTCAACAAAGTAGCCTACACTCAAATGTCTCCAGGTAATAAACAATCAAATGACACTATAGCCGCTTTCCGACCAAGTAGTTACAGGAAATTAGTTATAGGAACTGTCCACTTCTAAACAGTTCTAAGAACGACTCTCCCCCAAACTCGGTCGCACTGGCCAGTGGCCATGGGAACCGAGGGGTAAGAGAGTGACGCAAGCACGGCGGCGGCGGCGCCACATACAACAACAAACCAGCATGGAGGAGGCTATCGCAATGGTTCTGTTCTGCCTCGCCGGGACCTTAATAACGGAGTACGAACGGCGGCGTTTAAAGACTATGCTTGAGTTCTGTTCAGAGAAACACAGAAGACGAAGGCTCCAGCGTAATATAATCTTAAGTAATATGCTGGAAGAAGAAGAGCACAGCGCAGGCAAAGGACACACGGCTAACGTTACCGGTAGGCCATACACAAAAACATAGTTATATCTTTTATGGGACATGTTTTATGTTTCATGTTGTACGATTCTTCCAAAGACAATTCCTAGTTTATGAACCTGTTCACTGACAATGGTAGTAAAATCAATTCTGATTGTACATTTATCTAGCTTACGCTAAAGCATTAGCTGCTACAATAAAGCATTTACGTATCGTCATTTGTTGTCATAGATTTGCCGTATCAGACATTAGAGACTGGGGTATATCTTACCGTTTTATCAAGAAAAAAGCCAACTGAGGATTCAGTTTGAGTCCTAGAGCACACCGGAGATCTATCCATTTGTTGAAAGCCTTCCCGATGCTGACTCGTCTTATTCCAACGCCTGTCTGACTCCAATTTTGCCCTTTTGGTCAATAACTAGACAAAAGTTTTCTTTGTCTTACGTGGAGTTTGCGTTGGGGTTTGGAATGAACTACAAGCCGGTCTCTTTGAATCCATCTTCTACTTTTGAAGTAGTTTAAAGTTGACTAAAGTTTTGTCGCTCAGTTGTCTTCGCTGATACGAGAATGGCGGCTAACAATAACAAACCTGCTGCGAGACATCGCCTGGTGAGCGTGAACGCGCATGACGTCACGCCCAGTCTCAGATTCGAGCCCGAATCCCTCTTATATATTTTACTGTACAGGATTATAGAGGCAATCTCAGTGAGCAGAGAAGGGCTCATTCATCCCATCAGGCAGTTCTTTAAGCATGTATACGATAGAAAACGGGTATTTTTAACATGAAAAGTTGCGCAATGCACCTTTAACAAAATTGTCTGTCTTTAATTAATAATAAAATTATTACTTTAACATGCAGTTTCAACTTCACCAAATCTTTGTTTGTTTCATTATTATAGCTTACAGAAAATGCAAATAGATCTTGTTTAAATTTTTCATGTGTTGTTGCTTATTTGGAAATTGCCATAGTTGTAGTATTTCATCCTTACTGTTAATTGACATTAGCCCAGCACTTACATTTCAAAATGCGGCAATTGCGGCTGTTTTGCTAAATGTCCCTTTGTGCCACCTGGCGGTCATTTCGCGAACGACTTTGAAATGCGACTAGTTTATTTTTGCCGCAGTGGATTTGCCGCGGCACGAGTCGCGGCGGTAATAGGCATTCTGGTTGGCTACCTACTGTAGTATCCACCCTAAAGTGTATACAAGATAAAAATTATTGCCAAAACTACTCTTTGATAAACAGTTTAATGTATTCATGACCTCAAATTGATGAATATTATGATTCTGATAAAGGCTTTTACATTAAAGACTCCTGTGTAAATATAATACAAACCTGTAGTGCACAGTATAAGCTGGAAAAGTCTGAGTTTGGACCATAAGTAATAGTATTTCAGAATTTCCAGTAGTCAGGAACTATAACATCCTGTAAAAAATCTTCACCTGTTTTGTTCTTTTGGCCAGCAGGGCAGGGCTGCTGGACACACTGGCCCCTGCGGTTCTTGTACTAAGCGCTGGCTTCAGCTCTCGCGGACGATCAAACAACTCCAACCGTAAACAAGGGAAATTCTGATAACTGTGGAAACACAGATGACTCATTATTAGAGGAGCACAGAATAAAATAACAATTTTAAATAAAAGTTCTAGTTAATACAGTACAGAAACACAATGTCACAGACAGTATACATATCATTCCCTCTACATTTTATTTACTTGTTGTCATATAGCATTTTTTTTTTTTTTACAGATGAAAGTCATTGTATGAAAGTACCATTCTGTTTAATCCATAGTTTTAGTTTATATCTGAGTTTTGCTGCTCAATATTTTCAATGTGTGAAACTTTTAAATTTATGGTACTTTTGTTTTACTTTCTTGCATTGCAACCTTCCCATTTTACTGTTCAGTTTCACATTTACATTCTGTAGACATTTCACAAACCCTGTTAAAATATGAACGTCTTTGTGTCATCCTGCTACACCTATAATTGCAACACAACACAAAATACAATTTTTAAAACAACCTTGGGATACAGAATGTTCAACGTTAGGCCAGACAAGTAGTTTGTTGAGGGTTGATTTGTGAAGAAGGACTACATGCCTGCGCACATATATATTCAAACGGGCATACCTATCGTCTGAACACGTGATGCGCATGTGCACGCTCTCTGCGCTTTCGAGGGTTTGCGTTTTTGAGGTTTGCGCAGAGATAACAGATAATCGTTTTCACCTTCGAACCTATTTCAGGGAGTGCGTTCTCGAGACACCAGGCACTGTTCTGTGCGGTTGGGCAGCCGGAGCGTGTTAGTTGTTTTTCTGTTAGAAAGGTGTCATGTTAGCGACCCCTAAGTTAATAACTAATGATCTTCACAACGTAAGTGAATCAATCAAGACTATCTTTAGCTGGACAATAACTTTGTCATAGAGCTGTGGTAAAGCCTAAAAAACCTGTTGCGGTAATTTCTATTATCACTGTAAAGCTGATTTGAAACAATCCATACTGTTAAAAGCACTTTATCTAAAACGACAACTTGTATGTTAGACCCTATACCGCATAAGCTACTGAAAGAGATGCTTCCAGAGGTCATAGATCCCCAAAATATCATTAATTCGTCTTTGTCTCTAGGATACGTACCAAAAACCTTTAAGCTGGCTATGAGTAAACGAAATAGGGCTTATTCACATTCTTTCCTAAATTTAGATAGGTGTGCAAATGCATTTTTGTCTCAGTGCATGCATTGTTTTAGTTTGACAGGGTCGGCGCTAGCTTAGCTTAGCACAATGAATGGAATCCTTTGTTGCCAGCTAGCATGTCCTGAGTAAAAGTGATTTTTTTTTTAAAACCCACGCAATTACTTCTTGTGGCCTGTGTATTCACAAAGAGTACAAATAGTGCTGCAGATTAACACTAGGTGATTTCCTAGGCAGATATTGACTTGGGACTATATTCGGGGGAAGCACAGGCGAAGCACTGCTGCTTAGGCGAAGCACTGCTACTTGGGATTTCATGTGTTGCGTGATATCTCTGCGCCCAAGTAGCAGTGCTTCTCCTGTGCTTCCCCCTAATATAGTCCCAAGTCAATATCTGCCTAGGAAATCACCTAGTGTTAATCTGCATCGCTATTTGTACTCGTTGTGAATACACAGGCTGTAACAGGATAACCGATGGCGGAGTCAGGAAGGAGGCAGGTCTTCTTAGAAAGTCTTTTGTTTATTTTTTTTTTTTTTTTTTTTATCTTTTCCACATATATTTTTTCAAATACGTGCAAGTATTTATAGTGTCAGAATAGTAAAAATACAAAACAAAAACTGTTCAAAAAAGAAAACAAATAGGCATTCAGTTGCCAGGCTATGTCTCTCAGGACCCTGCACACTTTACCAACCAGCACATACCATGTTATAGTTCTTTCTCTCTGCATCAACCCCTGAAAAACTGATCTCATGGGGCCTAATACAGCCTTTAACTAGCTGTAGCCCCACCCACTAGATTGGCCCATCGCTAACAAAATAATTAACTCTGTAATCACACAAAAATAACCAAATAATAAATCAAACAAGACACCAACAAATATACAAACACATACCAAATGTTTCTCCCCCCCACCAACATCACATTTGTAGAGAGAAAACCCATATTAGTGACAAACCAAAAACACCCCTGCAACAATGGTTCGCACCACCAATCACCCGCGAAACCCCTCTATTTCAACCTAGTGGAACATCCCCTCGGCTTCCCCACGCGAAACCAGGAAGTTGAACCGGGCTTCGGGACGGTGGTGGTTTAACTGTGTACAGAGTTGAAATTACAAAGTTTTAACCCAATAAATGAAAAATTTGACAGCCAATGTGGATATTTTCACTACTTGATACCAGAAGACGTTAATACAGATGGGCAATAAGAATTACAAGGTAAAGTTTGCGTAATATATGTTTTGGAGTCATGCACAAATATTTGCTACTTAAGAATGCCGGTGCCTTTCCCTGCCCCTTAAACAAACATTGCATGCTAGCTGGCATTTATGGCGTACTGTGGTAAATGATACTATGAATAATGAACCTGGAATAGAACAGAGCAAACGGCAATGATATTAACATGACAATGAGAGTAGCGGTAGGACAGCTCGAATGATAGCGCCAGCGTTTGGCTGGCTGTCCGCTGCGTGAGCACGTCACGGCTCAGTCCGTGACATTTCCCCCCCCTTCTGGAGATGCCCCCTGTGGCATCCTAGACAGGAAGTCCGCTGTACAGTTCAATTTCCCCGCCCTATACAAAACATCAAAGTCAAATGGCTGAACTGCCAAGAACCACCGTGTGATCCTTGCATTAGAATCCCTCATTTGTCCCAGCCAAGACAATGCTCGGTGATCAGTCTCCAGAACAAATTTGCGCCCAAGCAAATAGTATCTGAAGGAGTCCAATGCCCACTTAATTGCCAGGCACTCTTTCTCCACTGTGGAGTAGTTACACTCTCTCGGCAGCAGCTTACGGCTAATGTAGGCCACCGGTTGGAGTTGTCCACTGTCCCCCTGCAACAGAACCGCCCCCAACCCTCTCTCCGAGGCATCGGTCTGCACCGTGAAAAGCTTCTCAAAGTCTGGGCTGAGGAGCACAGGCTCCTTGCACAAGGAGCCCTTCAAGTCTTTAAAAGCTGCCTCGCACTCCTCAGTCCAATCAACCTTATTTGGCTGACATTTGCGGGTCAACTCAGTCAACACAACAGCTTTCTCCGAAAAGTTTGGAATAAAGCGTCTGTACCAACCCACCAGCCCTAAAAATGAACGCACCTGTTTCTTGGTGGTTGGTCGCTCTGCAGCCATGATGGCCTCCACCTTCCCAACTTGAGGGCGGATGACACCTCGGCCCAGCACAAATCCAAGGTAGGAAGTCTCTTCCTTGGCCAAGGCACATTTTTTCGGGTGGATGGTCAGGCCCGCCTCCTTTACCAAGGAGAGGACATGTTGTAGATGATTCAAATGTTCCACCCAGCTGGCACTGTAGATGACGATGTCATCCAGGTAGGCGGCGGCAAAGCCCTCCGTCCCCCTGAGGACTCTGTCCATCAGGCGCTGGAATGTGGCTGGCGCTCCATGTAACCCAAATGGAAGCACGGTGAACTGAAAATGCCCAAACGGCGTTCTGAAGGCCGTCAGCTCCTTGCTCTCTTTTGACAAAGGCACCTGCCAGTAACCTTTGCAAAGGTCAAGGGTGGTCAGGAACTTTGCCTTCCCCAAGCGCTCCACCAGGTCATCAATCCTTGGCATGGGATAAGGATCGAACTTGGCCTGGGTGTTGACCTTCCTGAAGTCCAGGCAGAACCGTAGGCCACCGTCCTTCTTAGGAACCAGGATGATTGGGCTGCTCCACTCACTAAAGGAAGGCTCAATCGCCCCAAGCTGTAGCATCATGTCCAGCTCCTCCTTCAGGACCGGTAGCAGGCGTTCTGGTACCCGGTAGGACGACTGTCTCACCGGCTGCTCGTTCTTCAGCACAATCCGGTGCTCCACCAACGCTGTCCGTCCTGGTCTCTCTACAAAGAGGTCTTCAGGTAAGAAGTAGCTGAGCTCCCGCTGTCGACCCTCTGGCAGATGACTCAGATCCAACTTGCTCTTCTCCTCATGGCCAGGCAGGTACTGCTCGCTGTACTCCTCCTCCTCCTCAACCGCACGGATTAGCATTGCAGACACTGTCGGCTCCGGCCTCTCACTCCACTTCTTTAGCATATTGACGTGGAAGACCTGATGTTTCCTGCGCCGGTCTGGCATGTGGACTTCGTAGGTCACCTGTCCCATCTTCCTGGTCACAGAATAGGGCCCCTGCCATTTTGCAAGCAGCTTGTTGTCTGAGCTTGGCAACAACAGCAGGACCTTCTCACCAGGCTGGAAACAGCGGGTACGGGCTGACCGATCATACCATGCCTTCTGCCGACCTTGCGCCCTCTGGAGGTTCTCCTGAGCCATAGCAGTTGCAGCTGCAAGCTTCTCCCTCATCTTCAGGACATAAGAGATGATGTCCGTCTTGCCTGCGGTCTCTCCTTCCCAGGTCTCCTTCAACACATCCAGTGGACCTCGAACCTGATGTGCATACAGGAGCTCAAAGGGCGAGAACCCTGTTGATGCCTGAGGGACCTCCCTGTACGCGAACAGCAGGTAAGGTAGCCACTGGTCCCAGTCCTTTCCAGTGTCATCCACAAACTTCCTGAGCATGTTCACAAGGGTCTGGTTGAACCGCTCAACTAGTCCATCTGTCTGTGGGTGGTAAGGAGTGGTTCTGACTCTTTTTATCCCTAACAGATCATACACTTGCCGGAGGGTTTTGCTCATAAAGTTGGGGCCCTGATCTGTTAGGACCTCCCGGGGAATCCCTACCCTGGAGAATAGGTTTAACATGGCCGTAGCAACCTTCTTGGCAGTGACCTCCCTCATCGGAAAAGCTTCTGGATATCTGGTCGCATAATCACAGATAACCAAAATGAATCTGTTCCCTGACTTGCTCTTCTCCAGGGGACCAACTATGTCTATTCCTATCCGTTGAAAGGGAGTGTCTACCACCGGTAAGGGAATTAAAGGGGCGTGGGCAAGGCCTTTGCCTCCCGATAGCTGGCACTGGGGACAGGACTTACAAAAGCTCTTTACCTCTCCAAATAGCCCTGGCCAATAAAAACGCTTGCCTATTCTCTGCAGTGTTTTCATATAAGCCAAGTGTCCAGCCCATGGTATAGTGTGACCTAGCTCCAGCACCTCTTTTCTAAATTTATGGGGCACCACTAGCTGAAGTCCCTCCTCACTCTGCCTATAAAGGAGGCTATTCTGCAAAATGTACCCTTCTTTTCCTAGTGCAGGAACAAAACAAAAACCATCCTCTGCTTTCTTAAACAATGGGCTCAGGGTGGGGTCTGCCCTCTGTTCTTTAGCAAGATCAACCCTAAAAGTTACATCCGCCTCAGACAAACTTGGGGAATCAACCTCTGACTCTGGCTGCATGTGAGAATGTTCTAAAATCTCTCCAACCATTTGTCTGCGCCTATCATACCTCTCTTCCCTAGTGTATGTGGGCTGTACTGGAATATCTTCTCCATGATATGGCAATTCGGACAGGTCTTCTTGGTGTTGCTCCCTGGCCATAGCCCTAGTGACTACCCCACACCATGCAGTCTTGCTCACTAGTTCCGGCAGTACCGGGAAATCCTGCCCCAACAACACTGGATAGGGGAGTTTAGGGACTAGTCCTACCCTAAGTAGGTATGTCTGACCACACACTCTAACATACACATCCGCTGTACTGTGCTCGGTCTGATCACCATGAACACAAAAGACAGTAAGCTTGTCATTAAAGTTCTGGGACTCCTGGGGGACTAGATCAGCTTGCACCAATGTCTGTGAACAGCCTGTGTCTATAAGAGCTGTGACCAGCTTCCCATTAAGCTCGATGGGTATAACAGGCTCCCTGTTCTGCTGGGTCTTCAAGGGTGGGGTGGGGTTGGGAACATAACACATGTGGGTGTACTTAGATTTCCTGAGGGGGCAAGAGGGGCTCTTATGACCTTCCCTACCACAATTAAAACATGATATGCCCTGGGGCTTGCTACTATCTGGGGGAAGGGGCAGTGGGTTTCTATTGTGGCAAGGGGTAGCTTCAAATCCACTCCTCTACCAGCCCCAACAGGCTTACCCCCGACTTGTCTGTCCAGCAATCCAGCATAGCGGTAGCCCCTGGGGCCTCTGTGTGCCGCCACAAAGTTCTCCACCAGTCTAGCTGCCTCAGCTGCAGTTGCTGGGTTGTGCTCTTTGACCCAGGTCTTCACCTCTGGATAGAGGACTCTGAGATACTGTTCCAGCACCATAGTTTCCATGAGGTCCTCCTTGCTGCTCTGGTCGTACTTGACCCACTTGTAGAAGAGATCCTTCAGCCGAACGTAAAGCTCTTGTGGCGTCTCCTCCGGGCTGGTCTCCAAGGCTCTGAACTGCAGGCGATAAGTCTCTGAGTTGATCTCATATTTTTTTAGCACTGCCTCCTTTAGAAGGTCATAGTCCAAAGTGCTCTCTGGATCCATAGCTACAAATGCACTCCGGGCCTTGCCAGTCAGGAGCGGAATGAGATGAATGGACCAGTCCTCCCTTGGCCAGTCAAAGATGGTTACGAGCCGTTCAAAGGTGGTTAGGTAGTGCTCGATGTTATCGGAGTCTTCCAGCTTAGCCATCTTTGGTTCATAGCCTCTAGGCCGTCGGTTGGGAGTTGATGGTGGCTCAGGTGTAGGCTCCTGTAGGTCCAGTGGAAGCGGTATGGTCCCCCGTTCCCGAGTTACCTCCACATCCAGCTGTAGCTGAGTCACCTGATGGGTGAGGACTTGGAACTGATGGGCTTGCCTGGATGACTCCTTCTCCAGCCGCTCATCTCTGGCCCGTTGCACCTCCATAAAGGATTCGAACATCCTCGCCATCCGGTTGATAGCAGGATCAGTTGTAGCGGGTTCTGGCGTGGTCCCTGTATGCTCAGTGTCACCCCCTATCGCCCCATCTTCTTCCGCCTTCTTCTTCTCCCTTCTGTTGGACATCTTGGCTTGTTGTAATACTTCACCTCCGCCTGACTCCTTATCCCACTTCTGACACCAAATGTAACAGGATAACCGATGGCGGAGTCAGGAAGGAGGCAGGTCTTCTTAGAAAGTCTTTTGTTTATTTTTATTTTTTTTTTTTTTATCTTTTCCACATATATTTTTTCAAATACGTGCAAGTATTTATAGTGTCAGAATAGTAAAAATACAAAACAAAAACTGTTCAAAAAAGAAAACAAATAGGCATTCAGTTGCCAGGCTATGTCTCTCAGGACCCTGCACACTTTACCAACCAGCACATACCATGTTATAGTTCTTTCTCTCTGCATCAACCCCTGAAAAACTGATCTCATGGGGCCTAATACAGCCTTTAACTAGCTGTAGCCCCACCCACTAGATTGGCCCATCGCTAACAAAATAATTAACTCTGTAATCACACAAAAATAACCAAATAATAAATCAAACAAGACACCAACAAATATACAAACACATACCAAATGTTTCTCCCCCCCACCAACATCACATTTGTAGAGAGAAAAACCCATATTAGTGACAAACCAAAAACACCCCTGCAACAATGGTTCGCACCACCAATCACCCGCGAAACCCCTCTATTTCAACCTAGTGGAACATCCCCTCGGCTTCCCCACGCGAAACCAGGAAGTTGAACCGGGCTTCGGGACGGTGGTGGTTTAACTGTGTACAGAGTTGAAATTACAAAGTTTTAACCCAATAAATGAAAAATTTGACAGCCAATGTGGATATTTTCACTACTTGATACCAGAAGACGTTAATACAGATGGGCAATAAGAATTACAAGGTAAAGTTTGCGTAATATATGTTTTGGAGTCATGCACAAATATTTGCTACTTAAGAATGCCGGTGCCTTTCCCTGCCCCTTAAACAACATTGCATGCTAGCTGGCATTTATGGCGTACTGTGGTAAATGATACTATGAATAATGAACCTGGAATAGAACAGAGCAAACGGCAATGATATTAACATGACAATGAGAGTAGCGGTAGGACAGCTCGAATGATAGCGCCAGCGTTTGGCTGGCTGTCCGCTGCGTGAGCACGTCACGGCTCAGTCCGTGACACAGGCCACAAGAAGTAATTACGTGGGTTTTATTTTATCACTTTTACTCAGGACATGCTAGCTGGCAACAAAGGATTCCATTCATTGTGCTAAGCTAAGCTAGCGCCGACCCTGTCAAACTAAAACAATGCATGCATTGAGACAAAAATGCATTTGCACACCTATCTAAATGTTGGAAAGAATGTGAATAAGCCCTATTTAAAAAAACGGTGGAGTGTTCCTTTAAAAAAACGCAACTTGATCCTACAGAATTAGTCAATTACAGGCCAATCTCGAATCTGCCATTTCTGTCAAAGATACTAGAAAAAGCAGTATCCTCACAACTGTGTTCCTTTTTAGAAAGAAATAATATTTGCAAGGATTTTCAGTCCGGATTTAGACCGTACCATAGTACCGAGACTGCTCTCATTAAAGTCACAAATGATTTGCTCTTATCATCCGATCGTGGTTGTATCTCTCTATTAGTGTTACTCGATCTTAGTGCGGCATTTGATACTATCAACCACAACATTCTTTTAAATAGACTAGAAAACTATGTTGGCATTAGTGGAATTGCACTAGCATGGTTTAAATCATACTTAACTGACCGTTTTCAGTTTGTAGCAGTAAATGAAGAGATGTCTTATCGATCACAAGTTCAGTATGGCGTACCACAAGGCTCAGTACTAGGGCCGCTGCTGTTCACTCTGTACATGCTACCATTAGGAGATAGCATTAGGAAATATGGAATTAGCTTTCACTGTTATGCTGATGATACTCAGCTGTATATTTCTTCAAAACCTAACGAAACTTACCAATTCACAAAATTAACGGAATGCATAGCTGATATAAAAAATTGGATGACCAGTAATTTCCTACTACTAAATTCTGAAAAAACAGAGATTCTAATTATTGGACAAAAAACTTCCACACGTAATTACCTAGAATACTGTCTAACACTTGATGGCTGCTCTGTTAAGTCTTCGTCGTCAGTTAGGAACCTGGGTGTGCTCTTTGATACCAATCTTTCATTTGAAAGTCACGTGTCTAGTATCTGTAAAACCGCATTTTTCCATCTTAAAATATATCTAAATTACGTCATATGCTCTCACTGACAAATGGGGAACAATTAGTTCATGCGTTCATGACCTCAAGGCTAGATTATTGTAATGCTCTACTGGGTGGTTGCCCTGCACACTTAATAAACAAACTACAGCTAGTTCAAAACGCAGCAGCTAGAGTTCTTACCAGAACCAGGAAGTATGACCAAGTATGATGTTCTGTCAACACTGCATTGGCTGCCTATTAAACATTGTATAAAATTAAAATATTGCTGATTACTTACAAAAGCACTAAATGGTTTAGCTCCCAGTACTTGAGCGGGCTCTTAACGCATTATAGTCCTTTACGTCTATTGCGATCTCAAAATTCTGGCCAGTTGATAATACCTAGAATATCAAAATTGACTGCTGGCGGTAGATCCATTTCCTATTTAGAACCAAAACTTTGGAACAATCTTCTTAACATGGTCCGGGAAGCAGACACAGTCTGTTAGTTTAAATCTAGACTAAAAACACATCTCTTTGGCTTAGCATACACAAACACACTATAGACTTCTATAATTCAATGTAAGGCTGCGTAGTTTAGATCAGCGGAACCGGGAACACTTCCCATAATTACTGATGAAGGATGGCGTCTACGCTAATATTAGTCTCTCTGTTTATCCCGAGGTTTACTGCAGACCACCGGATCCAGGGCATATCCAGATCTGATGAAGGACCATCACATGGACACGACGACACGCATTATCAGGGCTGTGAAAGCCCATGGACACCTCAACACACTCATCTCCTCACCGGCGGGATGACCCAACCCCTAACAAGATGAACTGGATAAATATTGTGAAAGTTCTGATCCCATCTGACTCCTGACATTATGCTGCCTAACTCATAATCATACACTGTTCATTCGTTGGCCAAAGGAGGACTGGCCCCCCGACTGAACCTGGGTTCTCCCAAGGTTTTTTTCTCCATTCTGTCACCTGATGGAGTTTTGGTTCCTTGCCACTGTTGCCTTTTTCGCCGCTCTTCCCCTTTGTCGCCATTGGCTTTTGGCTTGCTTAGTTGGGGACATTTAATTTTGAATTGAACAATACTATTACAACATTGTTTTCCTGTTATCTCTGTAAAGCTGCTTTGAAACAATTTGTATTGTAAAAAGCGCTATATAAATAAAGGTGACTTGACTTGACTTAAATCATAATCATTCACTGTTCGTTCGTTGGCCAAATGAGGACTGGCCCCCCGACTGAGCCTGGGTTCTCCCAAGGTTTTTTTCTCCATTCTGTCACCTGATGGAGTTTTGGTTCCTTGCCACTGTTACCTTTTTCGCCTCTCTAACAATACTATTATAACATTATTTTCCTGTTATCTCTGTGAAGCTGCTTTGAAACAATTTGTATTGTAAAAAGCGCTATATAAAAAAAGGTGACTTGACTTGACTTTATAAATGAAGGTGACTTGACTATTCTTCCAGCATCTACCATCGCATCTACCTATAGGGCTGCAACAAACGATTATTTTGATAATCGATTAATCTAACGATTATTAGAACGATTAATCGACTAATCGCAGATTATTCCGCCTGCTAATCAGTAAGTTGGAACGATTATTCAGCTTTTTCAATTAGTTAAAACATTGAGTTATACATATTCTAGGGGTGGAATGGTACACAGAAGTCACGGTTCGTTTCAGACATCACGGTTCGGTACTGGTTTCGGTACAATGGTGTAAAAAAGCAAAACAAAAATGCAGAAGGCCTTCTGCATTTTTGTTTTGCTTTTTTTTTGCTTTTTTATTGTCTTAAGCCTTGTATTTTTTCGAATAAGTTTTATTAATAAAGGCATAGAACCAGTTTATTTGTAATGAACCGACAATAGTTTTATTTACAAAAATACCTTGCGATATGTTTGGTAATTGTACCTGAATTAAATTAAAAATAATTTGCTTATTTCAGATCAATATATTTGTATTTCCTTAATTTTAATTAACCCTAACTTTATTCTCATCTGAATTATAAATGATTAATTTCCGTATAAAATAAAAACACATTTGATTTTCTTTTTTAATCAATGTAGAATGTGTAACTTAAAAATAAACAGATTAGTGGAACTCCGAGGACAAGAAATAAAAACCAATACGATATGTTAAATGTCCAAAAGATGGAACCCACAGACTGTTTTGAAATGGGGTTGGATAAATGTTTTGCTTTTAAAACATGTGTGTGTGTGTGTGTGTGTGTGTGTGTGTGTGTGTGTGTGTGTGTGTGTGTGTGTGTGTGTGTGTGTGTGTGT
Source organism: Chrosomus eos (assembly GCA_036326025.1). NCBI lineage: Eukaryota > Metazoa > Chordata > Actinopteri > Cypriniformes > Leuciscidae > Chrosomus > Chrosomus eos. The sequence continues at coordinate 46,121,757 of CM070818.1, read as the reverse complement.
GTGTGTGTGTGTGTGTGTGTGTGTGTGTGTCTGTGTCGTGTCTGTTCTGTGTTGTGTCTGTGTTGTGTGTGTGTGTGTGTGTGTGTGTGTGTGTGTGTGTGTTTGGTTGGGTGACAGTTGTAGGTTACAGTTTGACTAGAGTTTAGAGTGTGACAAAAGCACAATGTTGTTTTTTATTGCGAGTGTAGACAAATATAAGTAAACAAACACTTTGCTGTTTGAATGATGTCCTGTGAACAAAATGACGGAGTATGTTTTTATGTTTCCACTGTTCGATATCGCCTCGCACAATTTTTTATTGTCGACAATGACGACTAATCGTTTCAGCCCTATCTACCTACACTTTTAAGTGTTCGTTAACTGCGTAATTGCGTCAATACATAATAGGTCTGAGCATGTCTGAAAATAATACAGTATATGATCACCAAAATTATATTATACGACAAAAAAACATTATAGTTAAAACTTATATTTATTTATAATATAATATGGAGAGAGTAATGGAAAGTTCCAATAACTGTCAGCAGGCTGAATGGCTAACACAAGCCAGAGTGCTTTGTTAAAAGGAAAAGCTAAAAAATAAAAAATAAAATAAATAAATATATAAAATTGTTGTGGAAAAATTAATATTTTAGTTTTCACTTTGATAATGTATGGGTTTTCCTGTAATTCAATCTCTCCTGGAATATTTGCATATACCCAGCAGGAACAAAGGGTCACACACACACACAGCATATGGAGACAGTAAAAGCCCAGGAGGGCTGGAGGGGCCACTATAAAGATCATTGTATTACAAAGCCTTTTGACCTCACAGGTGGGGGGACGGTAAAGTTGAAGAAGGGGGGTTAGGAAGGGCCATTGTACCTCTAACAAACCTGCTTTTACTGGTATTTCTGGGGAAAGGAAATTTACAGGAAAAGGGATTCTGAAGGGGGTATAAAGACTGTATGCTTCCTGTGTGATTCAGGTCTGTTCCTACCTGGGGTAGCTGCCATGTGAATATTTTTGTGAACACTTCCTTTAAAAGAATAAACTTTCTTTTAAAGTACAATTTGAATCTGATGTCTCTTACTAAGATGCTGTTTGTTAATTAAATTGTTTTTGCCACAACAATATATATCCCCGCCCCCGCCCCCTGCCCCGCCGTATAATATTATAATATATAATATTATATATTATAATATATAATATTATATATTATATATTATATATATATATATATATATATATATATATATTGTTGACCATATTGATCAGCATTTTAATTCAACTCATGAGGTTTTGAAAACATTACAGGAGGTTCATGTATAAATACCCTTTTAAACAGTCTGAAATTTGAAACAATAATGACAGTATTTAAAAAGTAAATCCAATTTTACAATTTATTTTTGTTTTTAAATTAAAGTGTATTTTGTAATACAATTTAACTTAAAAACTAAATTAAATTGTAAACCTGGAATTTACTTTTAAAATGCATATCACGGGTCGCATTTGCATTTCTGACGGGCCGCAGGTTGAGAACCACTGGTGTCAGACATATTAATTTTTGCTTTGGTACTGAACCTGATATCATGACTCATAGGATTTCAATTACATTGTGACTGAAATGTTGGTATTATGACATCCCTGTGTATGTGTACCTGTATTTGGGAGGGGGGTCAGGACCATCATCCAGAGGGGGTTCAGGAGGCATGACGAAGACTGTGTGCTCGCTCTTCTGCGACTCGTCCAGTTCCATCAGCCTGGTGTCCTCAGACGACTCACCTTCGACCTGTGCAATGCAGTTACAGTTTAACATTTACAAGTAGGGGAAAGTGGGGTGAGTTGTGCCAGTTTTTACTCAAAGTGACTTTAAAGTGAGGCCATGACGACAGTAATGCCTTCAACTTAAGGATGCACATATATTTCAGGATGTGGTGCATCCATGAGAACAATAACTTTGGGTCTGAAATAAATAGTTTCAGAAATATAGCTTTTTGGAAAAAAGTGGTCTCATGGCACAACTTGCCCCTGGTGCGGGGTAAGTTGTGCCTTTGGGGGTAATACGTTGGGGTAAATTGTGCCAGTGATTTCTGAAGTAAAACAGAACATTTTAATGTTATGAACTGTAATGCTATATGAAAGCAAGACAAATTCAATACAAAATTACTAATTTAAGGTTTATTTGGATATTGTCACCCTATTAAACTGTTGGAATAAGTCCACTTAAATACACAATATATGATATTTGTGAATAAAGGCTTTGGCAATAGATGCCTGTTGACATACATAGAACGGTGTCTGTCAATTATGTAACATATAAGAATAAAGTGACTAGGCTAATTTCTAAACATCCTATTGTGACTTAGGCCACTTAAAAATACGTCTCTTTAATTACATAGTGCAAATTCCAAACTGAAATCAGTGTTAGCTAAATTATACAAATGGCAGGTAGGCCTAAGTCAAACACTGATGAGGCATGCCGATGCCCATCTCCTCACTTCTCCAGATTATCCCCTGTGAGTGTGTAACCTTGATCTGGCCTACTACTTAACATCCCACTTGTCAATGCTGCAGGGGAATATAAACTTCTGCTCCTTTCTGGCTGTACCACCAAGTTTAGGTCTAAAATTAAGAATGTCACATAGTTTAAGTGCTTAAATGTAAGAGTGCAATGTACAATTACAAATTAATATGTTGAAAATAATTATAAGTGGAGGTGCCACTGGCACAACTTAACCCATGCCCTTTGGCACAAATCACCCCAGACCTACATGTTTGAAAAACTAGCATGATCCAGCAGTTAAGAGCTAACATCATGCTAACTCTATAGACTCATTGTGTAGCCTGCTAAAGCCCTAAAACATGTGTGAAATGTTTTCAAACTTGTCAATAATTGTTCAGACACTACAATCAAAAAACCTTAATCATAGAAATTTTACTTTGAAAGAAGAAAAACAGTTTTTTGAGCTAAAATGTGACCGAACACGGAAACCAGGGACACAAGTCGGCAGCACAACTTGCAAGGAAAATGAGAAAGAAGCGTTTTTCCAAAATTGGTGATTTCCGCTTTTTTGCAGAATCTGTTAGTTGAGATCATGAAGAAGCCTCTCCATGTTTGAGATAACAGTATTTGGTATATTTAATAAGCGTACATTTTGAGGTTAAAATGTAAATCGGCTTGTTTTTCGGAGATTCTATCATGCAGTAGGGGCGTGTCATTGTCTGTGTGTATTTCCATACTGAATAGCCGCCGGCGCTTTTGCCCCTGCCCCCAACAGCGTGGCTACTTATTATGCAGCGCTCTCTGCTCCTGCTCAAAATTAATGAAGATTGACGCCGCAAAGATTGTCGCAGACGAGCTGAACTGTGGCAGTTACACAGAAAAAGTTTTTGAAACGTAAGTTAAGCTTCATTTGCTCTTTAGTCATTATTTAAGATGCTGAACCTGCTGATGATATAATGTGCTTGCGGAAATTTCATTTGTGTGTGTATATGCACAAAAGAAAGTGGTGTAAAGAGATTTGCAACAGTAATTTGAGGAGGTGAAATATGATTATTTGGAAAATTCCTGTCATGACTGCTTAAAGAAAAATGCCAGCAGGCATTTGCCTCCTGCATAAACTTTACTATTGTTGACATTTTGGGCACACGCGCATTGCGCACTATTTGCGTTATATGTAGGCCTATGGCTTATTGGTCTTTGTGTGTTGTTGCTGGTTTTGCGTTATATGTAGGCTATGGCTTATTGGTCTTTGTGTGTTGTTGTGGTTTTGCGTTATATGGCATGTTATTGGTCTTTGTGTGTTGTTGTTGGTTTTGCGTTATATGATGCATATAGGTCTTTGTGTGTTGTTGCTGGTTTTGCGTTATATTATATGGCATATTGGTCTTTGTGTGTTGTTGCTGGTTTAGCGTTGCAAATAGGTAGCAATTGGTTTTGCTGGTGGCGAGTATACTTGCAAGCTAGGGGGTGAGCACAATTGTTTTTTCCGCACTAGACGGCATGTAGTTGTAGATTCCCCTCCTGTGGGTTATTATCTCAGAAAATAAAAGTGTTAAAAGGCTTTACAGGGGGTATGGCTTATCTAAATGAGATGTAAATGAGCCCTATTGTCACTCCCAGCAGCAGAGAGAGGTGAGAACTGCACATCTTTAGAAGCAGTTTTCTACCGTTTGAGCTTTTTTAAATGCCTACCTTCAAATGGCCACATTTTCTCCAAATATTATCAGATTTCTATGTGTTACGCATCGTTGGAAAGCTTGGAGACTACACTTTCAGAATCTGTGAATAACTCAAAATGCCCCAGAACCAATTGTGTCCCTACTTTTGTGTTCGGTCACAATTGTGCTTACATCTCATGCCATGTGTCTCTCTTCTTTGGAGGATAAGTAAAATGGATGGCTTTTCAAAATGATGTGGTCACATGACTAATTTCTTCTATAGTTTTCCAGAAACAAGGGGTGGATCAACTCCCCCCCTGGCACAAATCACGCAGTTAAAACACTCTCCCCTACTGTCATCAAAGGGGTATTATACTAGCCTGACTTCGTCATACTCATATTCTAGTCAGAATGTGAGTCTGATACTGCTCCATAGGGCTTTGATTATGAGGCGTGTCTTAACCGAACCAGGAAAAAACAACAACTCTGCACTCAATTGGATAGACCTACAACCAATCAGAGCAACGCAGTAAGTGACGTATATTGAGCGAGGCATAGTTGTCAACAGAACTCAACTGCACGCACTCTGGAAAATGTATCAAAACAATAATAATGAGTGTTAACGATCTTTGCCGGTGTTGCAAAAAGAATTTAAGGATTCGCGGAGTACTTGCGTAACACGAAAAGCATTTTTGAAAGAAATACGTTTGATGACGGGATGATTACGTAATTGGATGGATTATCTGTCCATCATCGTATAAAGCCCGCCCTGGCAATTTGATTGGCCCGACGATTTCTGAACCGAGCATAATTACTCAATGGATCGAGTCCAGACCGAACTTCCCGACCAAAAATGTGGGCGGGGTTCGGGCTGGCATCCAGGCTAGTATTATACATGAACATCCCGTAATATTTTCAAGCCCTCATGAGTTTGATTGAAATGCTGATCAATATCTTCAATAATATATATATATATATATATATATATATATATATATATATATATATATATATATATATATATATATATATATATATATATATATATATATATAAATTATTATTATTATTATTATTATTTTTGCTTTTCCTTTTAACAAAGCACTCTGGCTTGTTTATCTATCAGTTCTTGGAACTTTCCATTACTCTGTCCATACTATTCCCATGCTAAGATTGTTTAGATAAATGATGTGCCAATGCACCCAACAGCAGATGGCAGAGTCAATTATTTACTCCACTAAACCAGTTGCTCAATGTAGGAAGAGTAACGGCCATCTGTTCCTACATTTCCCTTAACTGTAGAACTAAGACTAATGTCTTTTATTATAGTTTTTAAAACTGCCGTTCCAAAACAGCAGTAAAGTAAGGTCAGTAAAACAGAGGCCACATTAATCACCAGCTCCATCTGCTGCCATCAAGGTTTATACTTTAAACATCCTGGGCAGTTTGTGTTTTCCTTTGCTTTGCCTTACATTGGGTGTAACACTAATCTGATATCAAGCATGACACAGTAACACCTTACTGAAAGGAGCGGCTCACCTTTGTACCCTTGTCCGTTCCTTTGTCGGAAGGAAAAAGCTGAAAGAGAGATGTGGGGAAGAAATTCAATACAAGGAAATTTTACATCCTCCGTTCTTCCCATTGAGCGATAAGCTTCAGAAACGAAAATACTTTTTTTATAAAAAAATGTTTTTTAATTTTTTTATAGCTAGATTTTTTTTTAAACATTTTCTTAAGAAAATGTGAGTGGTGCCAAGTGGTGTCTACCAAGCCACTGTATGATGTTGGATGTTCAAGGTGGTACCCATCAGAGTACAGTATGTGAGTGGAGAGGAGCGGCAACATTGTCCCCTCCGCGCTCCAAGCATTTAATAATCACTCTGCTCCAGCTCCGCTCCGGGTTCACCATTTACCGCTCCCCGCTCCCACTCCTCGCTCACTGATATCAGGAACACCGCTCCGCCTTCGTCCCCGAGGAAATTGCAAATAAAGTATTTTAAGTAGGCCTATGGTTTGAAATCTCACAAAATTTCTCCTCTCATAATATATAGGCATATTTTTTTTAATTTTTAAAAAAAAAAAAACATCATTAGGAGAATAGTTTCATTGTGGTTTATTGCACAATGTGCACAGTGTGCACAGTTTATTGCACAGTGTGCAAACTTTTCCTATGACATGCTATGCTTATTACATTATCAGCATTATAAGTTAAAGGATAATTCCGGTATTTAACACTTTAAGTCTATTTTCTAGTTTGTTTTGGATGAACTAGAGTGGTGGACTTAGAAATTTTGACGATGGGTCCTGTCTCGAGTTTTCGACTATTTTAGGATAGCCTCTGAGTGCTTCAGAGTGGTTGTCTACGAGCATACTGAAACATGTCCTTAAAACAACACTTAACATTAGCTCTCAAAACTGTGCAACTCACCGAGTGATTAGTGGTGTTCGTTGATGATTAAAAAACAAATATATCGGCGCAATGTATGCTTTCAATTCGTGTTATTTACTATAGTGGAACTATATTTTCAGATACCTCACAACCGCGTATAAACATTCCGCTCGATATTTGAGTCTGAAGCGTTAGCACACTCCCGACCACTTGATGGCGACAACCACTTTGCCGCAGTTGCTCTGCTCAAATAGCCTTCTGAGAGACGGAGAACCGAGCGAAAAGACTACAACCAAATGTAAACAGACCCCTTTCGGTCTCCGGTAGCGCAGTAATATCAACGAGCACTGAGGCTCCAACAGACCTCAATGGAATTTTAAAAAATGGCAAATAAAACACGACAGAAACTGCATTTCGCTACGCTACTTGTTTTGGATCATCAACGAACACCACTAATCACTCGGTGAGTTGCACAGTTTTGAGAGCTAATGTTAAGTGTTGTTTTAAGGACATGTTTCAGTATGCTCGTAGACAACCACTCTTAAGCACCCAGAGGCTATCCTAAAATAGTCAAAAAGTCGAGACAGGACCCATTGTCAAAATTTCTAAGTCCACCCCTCTAGTTCATCCAAAACAAACTAGAAAATAGACTCAAAGTGTTAAATACCGGAATTATCCTTTAAATATCATTGCTGCTTTTTGCAGAGCATATTTTGTTTGGAAAGAAGAAAATAACGTTTTCATCAGTTATTTTATCTACGGGTCACTACATTTCTTACAGATTTCTGCTTGTTCGAAATCAAACCAACAGCACTGCAAGATTACATTTGTTTGAGTGCAATGCATTGAGACGCAATCGTGAGAAAGCGATTGCCTGTGTGAATAAGTGTTACCTGTTTAAAATGTGCTTCACCCGATCCAGCTCGATCTCATGAAAGTGTGTATCTATAGCACACATTTTATTTCTTGTGCCATTTATACGCCAAAAATTGTTTTTGCTTGCATAGCCTAGGATACGCAGTTTTCGCGTGCATATGATACGCACTTTATGGCGTGCACGCACTTCACACACCTAATCCTAACCAATGGGTTTAGTGCATTTCATTTGCACGCAAAAACAATTTTTTGGTGTATAAATGGCTCAAGAAATAAAATGTGTGCTATAGATATGCACTTTCATGAGATTGTGTTGCCCGGTCATATTCAGAGAGAACTATAACCTCATCCTATCATCCGTCATCATATCCTTCACATTTTTTTCTGATTTGAGTGATCCATCTGTATCATGCTAGCGTAATGTGTGAATCCTTACTAAAAATGCAGATCTATGATGAGCCTTTGCATGAATTTACTCGTGATGGAGCGGTAGTGGAGCGCTCTCGGAGCGAGTGAAAACCACGACGCTCCGACTTTTAAAAAATCCGCTCCTCACTCCATTCAAAATCACACCGCTCCACTCCTCACTCCGCTCCGCTCACATACTCTGGTAGCCATGTTGTTATGTGGTTGCTCAGGTATTTTATGAGTTTAAACTCATAAAATGCACTGTTGGGTGCATTTAAACTCATAAATGTTGTTGCTAGGGGTTCTAGGTAGTTTCCAGTGCATTGCTATACATTTGCCAAGGTGTTATGAGCCATTGTTAACAAATTGCTTGGTGTTCTAGGTGGTTGCTAGGTTAAAAGAGTCCACCCCTAAAGTCTCCATTATATTCTGATCCCTAGGGAAGACTCAGGTTCTTCCTTTACTGAAATCTATGGAATATTCAGGTTGTTTTATTTTCCAACAGGCAAAAATTGTAGTATAAGCAAGTATGAGCAACAATAATGATACCTAAGAGTGCACCACTAATAACAAAAATATATTTTAGTCTATATTGTATTATATTACAGAATAGGATTCTGCATATGTGCATTGTTTTTTGCACATCTTACTTTTCCAATGCAGTCATCGAAGAAAGCCAGGCCGGTGTCTTTGTCGCTAACAAAAGTACATTCCTCAATGAAGCGGATGAAGATCTGAGTCTTGGTGAGCTGAGAGTAGAACTTCTGATGAGCACGATCTCTGCTCTTCAAGAATCCTAAAGGAAGAGACATCAGCGTTAGTCAATGACAATTCAGTTACAGTAGATCATTACTTTGGCAATAATCACACTTTACATAGGCACATATAGTGACATGTCTTGCTATGAATTTTAGTCCATGTCTCTTAGCTTTGAGAGCATCTGTATGCAAGCGTAGTCCTAAAAATGTAGTTCTTGAACTGCAGAAACAAACGGATCCAAACATGTTGGACAAAATGAGTGCAAGAAAAGTGACCAATCAAAGGCTCTCTATAATAAGAATGTCCCTCTCTTTGATACCACTTGACTAGCAATTGCAAGTAGCAAATCTTGATGTAAACTAAAATCTATTGGTTATTACAAAAAGGGGAGAAGCAATGGGACATCCTACTGGCTTGTCTCGCCAGCACAGCACGTGACACTTGTGGAGCTTATTCAGACACAAAAACAAGATCTCATGTCACTACACATTAGAGTTGCTGAACTCAACACATTGCTTGCTGCTGATCAATTGCTCCTGTCTGGCTTGCTGCTGGTTTGAGTCAGTAAGCTCTGTATAGCTTTCTGTTTTGAATCTCTATTTACTATCACTCCTTTTTGTTTATATTGCTGAATATAACTTACTCATCAGCCATCAACATATATTAGATATAGTCTAATATTCTAATATATATAGTCTAATAATATGCCCATGGATTAGTTTTCACTGTTATGCTGATGATACATCAGCTATAAATTCATAATACCCGCTGAAATGGGTTGGGTTGTATGACGTTTGATCCAGAAAGGCGTGTTAGGGGCGGGGTTTAGGGCGGCGCTGCGGGCTACTGGCCCGGCAGTGGAAACGCAAGCCTGGTGCTTGAGGCCCGAGACCACTGGCTCGGCTTGGCTCGCCGTTAGCCCTGGCCCGGTCCTAGCCCGGCAGTGGAAACGCGGCTACTGTTAGGCTGCATAGATTAGGTCAGCTGGAACCGGGAACACTTCCCATAAATCCTGATGTACTTGTTACATCATAAGTAGGATGGCGCCTACGCTAATATTAGTCTCTCTTTTTATCCCAAGGTTTACCGCAGTCCACCGGATCCAGGCCGTATCCGGATCTGATGAAGGACCTGCGGCTGGACACGACGACAACGCAGTCCTGAAGTGTCAACTAGTCTCTCCACTGTGAAGGCCTCCTTCCCTTTACCTCTGTACTGTTAAAACATTGTCGGGATAATACCGGTTCTACGCGGAAGCGATACAAAAATCTGTATTATAAATTTTTCAAGGCCTGTACCTTGGAACCAATTTCATGGTTTGCGTTCTTGAGCCACCAGGCACTGTTTTATGCAAATGAGTTGTGGATCGCATTAAGGGTTTTCTGTTAATAACTAATGGTCGTTGCAACGGAAGTGAATCAATCAAAACTAACTTTAGCTAGACAATAACTTTATTCTAGGGCTGCTGTAAAGCCAAAGCAATCTCTGTTAATTTAATTTCCTATTATCGCTGTAAAGCTGCTTTGAAACAGTCCATATTGTTAAAAGTGCTATATAAATGAAGGTGACTTGACTACACAGGTCCTCTATTCAGCTTTAGGACTTACCTTGCAGGTCATAGAGTGAGTCTGCAGCAGTAGCTTTATCAGAAGGTGCCTGTGTGATGGGTTTGAGGTAGGTTCGGTAGCCCTTCAGTATGGAGGCCATAAAGCGCAGGAACACCTCTTGGATCTCCATCTCCAACTCCGTCTTTTTTTTATGCCAGGTGAAGTCTGCCTCGATAGGGGTCATCTCCACTGCCAAGCCTTCAAGTGCTTCACGCCGAACTATATGGAAACAAACGCTCATTTATAATACGGCCAAATCATTAATTTAAAAAAATATATGATATTTTTGAAATGCCGCAGAGGGCAAAATTTTCAGTGAATAATAAAGCTATAAAAGGTCAAAGGAGATCTTACCAGTGGCAAGCTGTTGGTGCAGGTTTCCTAAAGAGTTGATAAGACTTTTGCAGGGCTTCTTTGGGAGATTCTTCCAGTTACTGTGTTTTTTTTCATCAAACCTAAAACAAACACATTGCAAATATGAAGGAAAAAAGGCAGAAAATAAGCATGCCTCAAAAAACAACAAACAACCACAAATAGAGCAGTAAATTCCCAAATGTTAAATCTTATAGATTGAGGGTGCTCACAAGTATATAGTGTTGGTGTCCAAGTCCACACAGACCACATCAGGTGGGGGATCGTAGAGGTCAAAGTATCTAGAGTCAACACCCACAATGAAGGGACATGGTGCGTTGAGGACCCCCGCCAGAGACAGAGGGCAAAGAGGGATATACGGACACTGCCACTGGAATGGGAAGATCATCTGGAAGGAGTATGATAATGATGATGATGTCCTATTTATTCAATAATATAACAAATAATAACAAACACACATATACATATTATATAATATATATATATATATATAATTTGCTTTGATAAATTGTTATTTATATATATAAATTCATTTCAATCCTGATTATGGAGGATGCAGCAGACTACCATAATCTGGCATACTTTACTAGGACTATACAGCATCACTCCACCACTGTGATCAGGGTACCTAGATCTGAATCTTCAGAATGCTTTATAACAATAAAATGCAAATGTTTTTTTTTCAGTGACATATTGTAAAAGTGTAACAGTGGCCCAACTGTTCAGTGAATTTACCCTCAAGTATTTTTTTTCCCCAAACACTCACCGCCACAACGGCCTCAGCCACTCCAGTCAGTACAGCTGGTCTCAGAGAGTGCAACAGTATCTTACTTTCCAGCAGGACAAAGTGTAGCAGTGTGGCACAGTTTTCTGGGCCCAGATTCATGAGCAGTGTACCGTAGTCTGCTCCACTGATAATGGAGAAGAGGAAGAGAGAGAATGGGAGTCAACGTAACCAAAAAAAGCAGATGCTAATTTTACAGAAGTGGTTTTAATTGGTGGAAGAAAGACATTTTAATATACACATACTTTTATAAAGTTTAGATTGTCATTCTTCTGAAAGGAGAACATTCAATAGTACTATTATATATTCATACTTCACTCCAGAGGGTTTAAAAATAGAAATCTCCATTTAGATATTTTTGTTATATATACATTTTTATGTGTTATTTGAGTTGTAATGTTGAATAATAATCTTTTTACTGGACCGTTCACACAAAGGACAATAATAAAACAATAACTATATTAGCACTCACCAACTGACACTAACATGTGTTGCAGTTATGTCTCCTGACGCTTTAAATGCTCAATCTCTTTAAAAGGTGGATTCTGATTTGGCTGTTCATCAGCTGTAAAAATCATTCTGAAAGTGATTCCATTGATATCGTTCCTCTGTGTCCATTATCGTTACAGTTGTGAGATAGAATTCCATATTTCCATGGAATTTTGGGATTATTAAAAATTTATCGACCTTAGTTCACCCAACAATGAAAATTCTATCATCGTTTACTTACCCTCAAGTTGTTCCAAACCTCTATGTGTTTATTTGTTCTGCTGAACACAAAGGAAGATATTTGGAAGAAAACAGATCTCAATCCCCATTGACTACCATATACCAATGGGGATTGAGATCTGTTTTCTTCCAAATATCTTCCTTTGTGTTCAGCAGAACAAATAAACACATGTTTGGAACAAATTAAAGGTGAGTAAATGATGAAAGAATATTCATTTTTGGGTGAACTATCCCTTTAATGTGAACAGGCGTTAACAGTGGAACTCCTGTTCTAGGAAGAACTTCTGATGATGTGCCGCCAGTGTAATTTCGGTGTTTGGAGTTTGCTCCATGTAATCAGTCATTTGTAGTTATGCATTGTGTGAAAGCTACCAAGATTACTGGCTATGACTTTCCACTGACAAGAATACGCAATTTAATCACACTAGTCTCATGTTAACATGCATAATGTTTCATTCATGAGACTATTTTTAAAACCTTTTTAAGTTCATCTCGATGCAATGCTTGCCCCATAGACTTTCACTGTAACACTTACAGTAGTTATGAATACAAATAATTTGTTAAAGCAATGCTGACAATAGAATTTAAAGGTGCCTTACAGGAACTTCAGTGGTGGAGCCAGATGGGTGTCCAGTGTGACACTGACATCTAATTGGCTACCACCACAAAATGTAATTTGCTACAGACAGTTTGATGCTGATTGACATTTCACCTCGTTTTGATATGCGGCGGTGCGACACATAGTTAATGTATATTAACACTGAATATTAAGAGTATATTAACAGTCACAGTGTCACAAGTAATGGTATAGGAATGTTTAGATAATGTGGACCACACAATCTACCACATTGAAAAACTGATTATGTGAATTATCACCTCTACCTCTAATCAGTAATCACAGGATTCATTCATGCTTTTTTGATGCTAAGTTAGGGTTACACTCAAATTTTCTTCCATGATCTATGGGCCCCCTGAAGTAGTAATGTGTAAAACTACAGTTTAGCCACTGAGCACCATCACCTTAATATTACAAAATATTGTGTGATGTAATCTGCAACACTCTCAAAACTGTGGGTTTCATGATCCTTTTCACTTACATTAGAAAACTCGTTTAAGTGGTCATAGAAGTTCATGGTCAAAGTCATGTTTTGTTTTTTTGTCCATACAATGTCAATGGGAACTGAAACTGGTTACCAACATTCTTCATAATATATTCTATAATGTTCCACAGAAGGAGAAAATGGTATATGTTTAGAACAACATGAGGGAGAGTAAATTACAGAATTTGCACTTTTGGGAATTTCACACCTTCTCTGATCTTTAGATAGTAAAACCACCACCACTCCATCTGTCAATCAAGCTAAAAGCAAAATCGATGAACGGAGTAATGCACTTTTCAAAACGCCAAAGGCTGTGCTTTATTTAAATAAGTATATAGTTGTTCAATGTGATGTCAAAGCGGGACCCCATAATCTTACAAAATTCTATGCGAAGCAGCCCATGAAAGTGTCCAAACAAAAATTAATCAATTAAATTCAAGTAAATGCCACTTGTTTCATATGTCATTATCTAAAGCAACAGTATGTCTATTTCTCAATCACACCAAAATCATTTACCTTAATGGTAAAGGTGTACAAACAGGTTGGGACAGGATTAAGGTGTCGTGTGCTGACAGCTTGTCGGAAGGAAAAAACAAAACAAATATTACAGAAGACTTAAGCAATAACTAAATAATAATACATATATAAAATATATATATATATATATATATATATATATATATATATATATATATATATATATTATATATATATATATATATATATAACACACACACACACACACACACACACACACACACACACACACACACACACACACACACACACCGGTACACATATTTATATAAAAAAATAATTAATAGACAGTCCTTACCTGGACCAGTATTCTTGGCCTCTGAGGTGAAGGGAAAGAGACATTGTGCATGAAGTGGGATATGTGTCTGAAAAAAAACAAAATAAGTAAATATTAACCCAACTCATATCTCGATATCACAGTCAAACAATTAACAGTTTTGTTAAAAACATGGATAGGTGATTTACTTCTAATACACATATACTGATAACAACATTAATTATGTCTTGGTCTAAGTGTCAGTTATAGACAGCAATCATTGAACTCTGATGTTCACTTTTCGTTAAAAAAAAAACGTAGTGAGCTGTCTATATAGGCCTTATAAACACTCCTGATCAAAGGCTTTTACAAAAGGTAGAAAATGCGACAAGTTAAGTAAATATAAATCCAATAAAAAATAAATTGAGTATATATATATATATATATATATATATATAAATATAAATCCAAGATGGTGGACAAAGAGAGAGAAATCTTGATTATAAATTAAACACTGAAAATTGTCAATAGAAAAATGAGTGTAAATAAATCTGTACTATTTCACCCAATGTTTTCGTGCTGTGTATTTTTATGATTATTAGACTATATAGTTAGCTTAGCGACAATATTGCGATATGATAAACAAATGGTTTCATCAGTCGACTTTCTTGGTTCTCAAAAAATGCACACACAGATTAGTGATAATGCTGAAATGTGTATTTCTCTACTGTAGAAGTGTATTGTGATTGTCAAAACATTTGGTAACTAAACTGAATTTTGACAACATGTTACAATGTTTACATGGTACAAACAATGTTTACATGGTACAACGACTGGTAAATATACAAAATATACGACTGGCTACTGTTTTTATTATTGCTTGACAAAAAATTCACGATTTCAATTAAAATATTGTGCTTTCAATATTGATTCATTTAGATCATAAATATTAGCTACAGTAGATACATAAATTTTTATCAAGAAAAAATATCTCACTGTAAATGCTGTAAACATACAGAGAGCCCTGTCAGCTGGTATTATTATTAGAGGTTAAAAATAACAACTCAAATTAAAGCTGCAAGCAGCATTGAAAGGGCCTTCGCATCCGTGCCACCGCCACCTGGTGGCTTTAGAAAGACAGAGCACGGTGGGCAATGTGCATTTAAGTAGGTAAATATAGGAGGAGTATGTCAGTTACCAAAATGGGTAACACTTTATTTGAAGGGGTGTGCATAAGACTGACATGACACTGTCATAAACATGACATAACACCTGTCATGAACATGAAGGAGTCTTTATGAATGTTTATGACTGTTGTCATTAAGTGTCATTCGGTAAATTATGACACTTTTAATGCAAAGTTGACATTGTTTAAAATGTCTTTGTTATGACAACTTGACATTAACAAAGACAAAAATGTCTTTGTTATGACAACTTGACATTACCCAAGACAAAAATGTCTTGATTATGACAACTTGACATTAACAAAGACGGAAATGTCTTTGTTATGACAACTTAATATTAACCAAGAAATCATAACCTGTCAACCTGTCACAAATATGTCATAACAGGTCTAATTATCAAACTTCAAGCATTTTGCAGTGTAATAACCCTTAATGACATCTTTATAACTAGTACAATGTGTTCCACTTTACTTGAGGACAGGTAATATTCATGACACAGTTATAATGGTATCATGACGGCCAAAGTTGTGACAGGTTGACAGGTTATGATTTCTCGGTTAATGTCAAGTTGTCATAACAGAGACATTTCTGTCTTTGTTAATGTCAAGTTGTCATAATCAAGACATTTTTGTCTTGGGTAATGTCAAGTTGTCATAACAAAGACATTTTAAACAATGTCAACTTTGCATTGAAAGTGTCATAATTTACCGAATGACACTTAATGACAACAGTCATAAACATTCATAAAGACTCCTTCATGTTTATGACAGGTGTTATGTCATGTTTATGACAGTGTCATGTCAGTCTTATGCACACCCCTTCAAATAAAGTGTTACCCAAAAATGTCCTTTATTATGGGGATAATAGCATGCGTTATCACACAGATAAGTGTTGCTAGCATGTTTTAGCATGTTTCTAGCATGTTTAGAACTCAATGGCATATTTACTATGTTGCTAGTACTGCATCACAGTGTAAAATATGTCACTTCCTTTTGACAGTAGGTGGCGCTATTACTTTAACTTAAAATTGTTATGTAGATATGTTCAGGGCAGTACTCTTATCAAACGTGTGAAGTTTAGGGCAGATTGGACATTGCCTTCAGTAAAAACAACATCCTGTTTCATTGCATTAGTATGCGTTAGCACTTAGCTAAGAATTGCTAGCATGTTTTAAGATGTTTATAACATGTTTATAACTCAATGGCATATTTACTATGTTGCTAGTACTGCATCACACTGTAAAACATGTCACTTCCTGTGGCCAGTAGGTGTTGCTATTACTTCAACTGAAAATTGTCATGGAGATGTGTTCAGGGCAGGACTCTTATCAAACGTGTGAAGTTTGGGACAGATTGGACATTGCCTTCTTGAGTAACAACAACTTCCTGTTTCATTGCATTAGCATGCTTTAGCCCTTAGCTAAAAATTGTTAGCATATTTTAACATGTTTCTAACATGTTTATAACTCAATGGCATATTTAATATGTTGCTAGTACTGCATCACAGTGTTAAACATGTCACTTCCTGTTGCCAGTAGGTGGCGCTATTACTATAACTGAATATTCTCATGTAGATGTGTTAAGGGCATGACTCTTATCAAATGTGTGAAGTTTGGGGCAGATTTGACATTCCATGCCTGAGTTACAGCAAATTCCTATTTAATTGCAGTAATAACAGTCTTTAGCACTTAGCTAAGTGTTTGCTAGCATGTTTCTAGTATGTTGCTAGCATGTTTAACACTTGCTGGCACTTTTTTATATATTATTAGGAGTCCACAACAGTGTTAAACATGTCACTTCCTGTTGCCAGCAGGTGGCGCTATGACTGTAACTGAATATGAGCATGGATATGTGTTCAGGACAGAACTCTTATCAAACGTGTGAAGTTTGGGGCAGATTGGACAATACAGCAACTTTCTGTTTCATGGCGAAAAATCGAAATTCGTCAGGCCACCGAGGACACGTCCCCCTCGACGAAAAACAAGATCTTCGCAATTTAACGTCGCAAAGGCCTTAAGATTACACTCACCAAATTTGAAGATGATCAGATTAAAACTGTAGGAGCAGTTAGTTAAAGTATGAGGCCTGAAAATGGCAAAAACTGCACACAAATCAGAGAGGAAGATCAAAATGGCTGACTTCCTGTTGTGTTTAGGGATACGCTCCAAGAGACTTTTTTGTAGGTATTGGGTCATTACATGCATACCTATTAGGAGTCCAAAACAGTGTTAAACGTCACTTCCTGTTGCCAGCAGGCGGCGCTATGACTATAACTGAATATGAGCATGGACATGCGTTTAGGAGATAACTTTTATCAAACGTGTGAAGTTTGGGGCAGATTTGTATTTCCATGCCTGAGTTACAGCAAATTCCTATTTAATTTTAGTAATAGCATGCTTTAACACTTAGCTAAGTGTTTGCTAGCATGTTTTAGCATTTTTCTAGTATGTTGCTAGCATGTTTAGCACTTGCTGGCACTTTTTTATATGTTATCAGGAGTCCACAACAGTTTTAAACATGTCACTTCCTGTTGCCAGCAGGCGGCGCTATGACTATAACTGAATATGAGCATGCACATGCGTTCAGGACAGAACTCTTATCAAACGTGTGAATTTTGGGGCAGATTGAACATTGCCTTCTTAAGTAACAACAACTTCCTGTTTCATAGCATTAGCATGCTTTAGCACTTAGCTAAGAATTGCTAGCATGTTTTAACATGTTTCTAACATGTTTATAAACTCAATGGCATATTTACTATGTTGCCAGTACTGCATCACACTGTTAAACATGTCACTTCCTGTTGCCAGTAGGTGGCGCTATTACTATAACTGAAAATTGTCATGTAGATGTCTTCAGGGCAGGACTCTTATCAAACGTGTGAAGTTTGGGGCAGATTGGACATTGCTTAAGTAACAACAACTTCCTGTTTCATAGCATTAGCATGTTTTAGCACTTCGCTAAGAATTGCTAGCATGTTTTAACATGTTTATAATTCAATGGCACATTAATATGTTGCTAGTACTGCATCACAGTGTTAAACATGTCACTTCCTGTTGCCAGTAGGTGGCGCAATTACTATAACTGAATATTCTCATGTAGATGTGTTCAAGCCATGACTCTTATCAAACGTGTGAAGTTTGGGGCAGATTGGACATTCCATGCCTGAGTTACAGCAAATTACTATTTAATTGCAGTAATAGCTTGCTTTAGCATTTAGCTAAGTGTTTGCTAACATGTTTTCGCATGTTTCTAATATGTTGTTAGCATGTTTAGCACTTGCTGGCACTTTTTTTAGATGTTATTAGGAGTCCACAACAGTGTTAAACATGTCACTTCCTGTTGCCAGCAGGTGGCGCTATGACTGTAACTGAATATGAGCATGGACATGTGTTCAGGACAGAACTCTTATCAAACGTGTGAAGTTTGGGGAAAATTGGACAGATTTTGGGTTGTATGCACTTTTTTTTATAAAAAAAAGATATATATCCAAAAAGACAAGGCCTTAAAGGGTTAAACTCTTGTCACTGTAACAGACACAATCTCTCTCTATTCAATAAATACTAGTACTAAGTCATTAGATACTAGTACCTATTAAATAGATACCAGTACTTATTAATTTGCTACTAATACGTATTCAAAAGAATATCTAAAGAATAAGCATTAGTATCTAAATAATAGGCACTAGTACTAAAGAATAAGCACTAGTCGCTAATGAATAAGTACTAGTACTTAATGAAATAGATACTAGTATCTAAAAAATAAGAACTAGTAGCATGAAAATAGAGACTAGTAGACTAAAATGATTAAATGTTAAAACGGCTTGCCATATTGGCTCAGAGAGAGAGGGAGAGAAAATGACCATATTCAAACCAAAATATCTAACTTCCTTTTGGTCTGAGCTAATGACAGTTAATTAGAAAGTTGTTTGAAGCAAATCGGGTAAAAATAAGAGGGTGATTTCAAAGCATTTTGAAAGTGACACACTTCCTGCTGCCAGTTGGTGGCGCTATAACTTTGACTCACAATAGTCACATCCATGTATCGGGCTCTTACAACGAACACACTGTTGAAGTTTCATCAAGATAAGGGTTAACTGTATTCGCAAGTTGCAGAAGTTATAACACACTTCCTGTTTTCACGTTTCCTCGCCATAATTTCGTTTCCATCGCCACGGCCAAACCGTTCGAGATATCAAAAATCCCTGGCAATTTCATCCTCAGTGTCTTGACCCAACATAACAGGAAGTATATATGAACCGATGAGATCTATATGTGTACCGAGTTTCATATTATTACATGCAAGCATGTTTGATTTATGGACCAAGTTTTCGGACCCCGTTCCAGGGGGCGCTGTATGACCTGTGTGCAAAGTTTCAAGAGTTTTCGAGCATGTTAAGGGCCCCAAAAGTGCCCGAATAGTCATAAGAAAAATAATAATGGAGAAAAAAAAAATCCTAAGAAAAACAATAGGGCCTTCGCCTTTTCAAGGCTTGGGCCCTAATAAACGGAGCAATTCCAAGAGGGTCCTCACACCATCTGTGCTCTGGCCCTAATAAACAAACAAAAAAAGATGTGGTTTTTACAAAGGCTATAATAAGAATGTTACAAAATTTTAATGATATAAGTTAAAATATAATAAATATTTAATATAGTGCACATACTCCTCTCTATATATATAATTTATATAGCCAACTAACGTGCTATTAAATGTCTTTCCTGAGGTAAATGTAACGTTATGTGACATTGTTCTCCAGCTGTTTTATTGACCTCTTTGCGCGGTTGAAAAAAAAACACTGATTGATGGATATTGTATGATATCGTATGTTGTATGGCATAAGCATTTCGGTAAGTTGTAGCCTAATGTATCTTTCAACACACCAATTGTTAATTTGTGTTTATTTACTATTAACTAGTAAAGAGTAAGATATGTTCGATATGTTCACGACCACGATCTGTCATCACTTTTACAAGCGCCAAAACGCTATTGTTTGAATTTCGTGATAAAATTGATAGAATCTGAGAGCAGAGAATTTGTTTCCTATCAAAAGTAACCTGCTCTGTCTAGTCTGTCAGTGTCAGTGTCCTCTTTGCTTCACGATTTTTCTCTGCGTGAGAAAATGTGTGGCGTGAGAGAGTGTGAAAAGTGTCAATTGTGTGAGTCTCACGCTGAATGAGTGAGAGTTGGCAGCCCTGCTCTCTCTGCTCAGTGTCAGTTATCTTATAGCCAAAATATCGCCATATAACAGAGATATAATTTTTTCTGGCCACCAGTTCGGTGTCCGTCTGCTCGGCATCCATTTTCACCTGTTCTCCGCGCTGCACACCGGAAAAAGTCACGACGTGACCATATCCAGGGCTCCAGACTAACTTTTCCACTGGTTGCACTGGTGCTACCAACTTTCTCAGTTGGTCACACCAGCATATGATTTGGTCGCACCTTTTTTTTTTTTTTTTTTTGCTACATGCCATGGGATTAATCAATGCATGCTGAAGATGAATAGGGGTCTTAATGGACCAAGGCTAGCAAAGGCTTTCTTGGTTGCAGCATAAATACCTGTAATATATTATATAAAAAACACATGTAATATTTGGTAATCATCATTGCCAAATTTCATGATTTTCATTTATTTTGGACAGTAATTTTAATCTGTAATTTTAAGCATTTTACATTTGAATGATATACAATCTATCTATTTACATTTGAATTATATTCTTTCTATCTATATATCTATCTTATCTATCTATCTATCATATTAATATCTTTTAAAAATTATTAAACGTTCAAATGTATGCATTACATTTTAAAAGATTAGACTATTATAATACACTGATACACATTTTTCATTATCAAAGTTTATAGTTGTAACAAAAATCAGAAATCTCACACTCCTTACCATCTGCATTTTATAATCATTTCCTTTTCCTCTGTCGACCGATTGCTCTCATCTAACCGCTGAAAAGACGTAGGAAAGGGCTCGTGTTTCGTGAGACCTTTTCATTTTTATATGCCTTAATTCCTGAATTCCTAATTGGCGCGTTTCACCATCAGTGTGCAATGCGCGTGACGTGTAGGCCTACGTTCGTTAATAGATAAACTGCAAGTGTCTTGCGGAAGAACATTGTAGCCGGAGCTACTTCTCTCCATTAATGTCTATGGCGAGTCATGCACTGGCACTGGGCAACTCCACAGCCAAGCCCACTTACGAGAACACTTATTATAGGCGTACCGTAGTGATTCAGGATAAGTCAAAAACACGGTTTGGAAAATGGATTCATGATGTACTCGTTCAGTTTGAACATAAGTTATGGACTGCACCAGCTGCTGATACAACAGTGTTCTGTTGCATGAGCGTCCACTTGCACAAATGCAACCACAAAGTTTTAACTCACACATTCTCAAAAAATGGTGGCATATGCGACTATTTTGGTCGCAGTCTGGAACACTGATATGCGCCAATGCCTAAACTGAAACTGACTGGTCTTTTTATTAGCGGTGTAGAAAATGGGCAAACAGCTCTCAAAGGCTAGGCCTTTCCTCCTTCAAAAGATGCAGCCTCTAAATTGGGACACACACAGTTAATGTGTACTGTTTAAAACAAAAGTTACAACTACAGTTGAAGTAAGAATCTGTTTGTACTTCTCAATGGGCAGAGGGTTGACTCCATTGGCTGACAGCTTGTAAAGGAACATGAGGAATTTCTTGAAGGACTCAAAGAAAGGCCAGCGGGACAGTAGGCAGATGCACTTGTTGGTGTTGACAGTGCGGTTTGGTATGACCTTTTTTTCCACAGTGGAGACCAGACCCAGCTGGATCTTCTGTTTCTCACTGAGGCCGTCCACAGGATACGGCTCATAGAACTGTATTCCAGCTCCATACACCTGCAGATGAAAAAAAAAAAACAGAACCTGAGAAACACAAAAACTTTTTATAAAACTACTTTTGTAATTCGAACCCATGTCAACAATTAATCCTGAATAGTTTTAGGTAGAATTGAATGTCTTCCAGCTAACTAAGATGCTGTTAAGGAATGTAATACATGTCACCACAATTAAAAGAATGAAGAAAGCACATTTGAGCATTTTGCACTTCACACATATAGCTAAATGATAATAGGATCATACTGACATCAAGACATTTTACTCTACCTTTTCCCCATTGGAGTTGGTGAGGACAAATGTGGAGAAGATGGGTAAAGGGTAGCGTGTGCTAGGAGCCCAGCACTCAATATTGGCCCCCATAGGCAGGCAAAAGAGGGGTACAGACTCAGAGAGGGGAAATGACTCATAGTCCTCCTCAGGATAACGAAAGATCAGACCTTTAAATGCAAAGTTTTATTAGAATCATTCTGTTTGAATGTGTGCCATGTTTCTAAAACTAGGAAGTATCATTAGTATCCTGGCTTATGGTATCAGCATTTGAATTATGATCTTCAAAGTGATGAGACAGGAAGTTTTGTTTCTCAGTGATTAACACAATGGCATGTGACAGGAAGTGATGCACCATGGAGATAAAGAAACCAGCTGTTTGCAGACAGAAAGTAAACTATGACAAACTAGGATGAAAGGTCATGACTACCATACTGAAGCATGAAAGCATTCAGCCCCTTAACTAACACATCAAACAGACACAATTTATGAGCACAGCGACGTATTGAATATATGAAAAGTTTCACAGAATTGTATTAGCAGGACAGACTGCTTTTTTACAAATAAAACCACTGCAAATACATCTTTTCTATAAAAAGAAAGGCTGCTGTATGCTTAATCAATTGGTTGTTTCAGAGTTAGTGCTCATTTCCAGGAAATCTGAGTGGAGTGCTGTTTACTGTGAAATAACTGTGGTGACATTTACAAGTAAGCCAATCTTTTTAGAGCTTTTTCAGAAAGATTCTGACTGCAAAAAACAAACACCTGAGATTAAAGGAATGAAAAAATAAACAAAATAAGTGAGGGAGAGAGGCAGAGATGGAGACTTACCAGCCTTATAAGGGATGGAGTTGGAGGCGGAAACTGACTTCTTGTAGCACAAAAACACACTCGATCCCCACTGAGAATGGAAAAAAAACAGAGAAAGAACAAATTAACTGAATTACATTAATTTAATGTTATGTGTATAATACTGTGAGCAAATTTTATTCAGTACAAGGACAGAATAATTTGTTCGTACAAAGGCTGAACAGCTAGCAGCACACGAAACTGAATAAACCAATACGAATTTAAACCTGCCATTGCCTTCAGAATAACTTGAGTTGCTCTTGGGAGTACGATCCAAAGGGAGTACGATATCTTTGAGTCATGTATTGAGGGATCTTGGATCATAAGTTGAGAAGAAAATGATCAGCTCTTTGGAGTGTGAAGTGCTGGACTGCTGTTTATTGCCCAAAGATTTGTAATTATGCTGACTTATATTATATTTAAATGTATTAGTTGTGCTTGCATAGAAAAGCATCACTATTGTTATCTCAGATACTTATAATTATTATTGGTGGTCCCTGCAAAGCAAAGGTTTCATATCTCTGAATCACAGTGTCCTGAACAATCCCAGAGACTTGGGGTGGTTCAGAACACCATAGCAACTGCTTAGCAACCATATATCAACATCCTAGCAAGTTAGCAACCACTGAGAATACTCTAGCAACCAAAGAACGTATATTTACAAGAAGTGAAAGCCAATAGAACGTTCCATTGCAACACCAGCGCCCAGCAGCAGCGCTACGCTTCCGCCATTTTGGTGTGAAAGCCACTAGGCAGTCATATATTATACATATATTTAGTCCAGTGGTCATTTTTAGGTTCAAATAATTAGGTAAAAAGAAAAAGAAGTTGCTAACCAGGCTTTTCCCCCCACATAACTTGAGACAGTGAAGTTCAAGGATTTAATTAATTATATTAGGCTACTCTCTACATTAAGTTTTTAACGTAGGTGCTGAGGCGGTACTAGATCATTGACAGGGGGAGCTGTGCAATTATATAGTCTATATTATATATAAATACTATTATTAAATGAGCAAAACTTCAATATTTAAAGGGATAGTTCACCCAAAAATGAAAATTAAGTCATTAATTACTCACCCTCATGCTGTACCAACCCCGTAAGACCTTCGTTCATCTTCGGAACACAAATGAAGATATTTTTGATTAAATCTGAGAGGTGGATCACTCCCCCATAGGCTTCCTAAGGGATTGAAACTTGACGGCCCAGAAAGTCATTGAAAAAAATGTTTAAATTTTTCATGTGCCTACAGTGGCTCCACTATTTTTATCAAGTGACAAGAATATTTTTTGTGCGAAAAAAACAACAAAAATAACAACTTTATTCGACTATTCCATTACTTTCTTGTGGGCCTGAGACGAGAATTCAAGAGATTTCCAGGACGCATGCGTACAAAATATAAATATAAAATATACTTCAGGCCTAGTGGAGTTGGTAACTAATAATAGTCCTTAATGTGTAAAGTTGCATAAAATGGAAATACTCAATAATGCAAGAAAAAAACTGTTATCTGTGCTGTTGTCCATTAGCCTGACTACGTCAGACTTCCTACTTCCGCTAATTTCATTTCACTCCTGTAGTCAGTCTGAGATAGCAGCCTATCTTTCTGTTTTCCACCGGCCTGAAAACAGCCGGGCCAATCAACGAACAGAGGGCAGGCTGAGAGCCGTGACGTAGTCGCTAAGCGCCGAGTTTAAGAGTTAGGTCAGAGAAATCGAAAACGACCGCGGATAGGGAGACACGGATGCAATTCGCTCTGTTGTGGAGAATATTCCCGGCATTAGCAAACTGAAGCCCGAAGAAGAAGAGTGTGTATTAAACATTTTGAATGGAGGTGATGTTGTTGCCCTACTCCCTTTGGGAAAAGTTTATTGCCGATCGTCAGCGAGAAACTGGGGAGCCTTTTGACAGGTCAGTGTCTCCTTTCTTTTCCAGGTCTTAAATACCGTAAAACTTCAAATAATAGCCCGGGCTTTTATTTGCCCAAATCGTCGAACTGCACCGGCTTGTATTTGAGACAGGCGTCTAAAGATATATGAGACAGGCCTTTATAATTTAGTGTTGAGATGTTGTTCTTTGAGATGTTGTTCCTAGAGTCTCTAATCTCTAAAAATCTCCAAATGCTCCACGTGAAACTGCGGTGTTCCGACCTTTTACTAGTCGATTGATTTTGATTAATATTTGCGAGGGAGAGAGAGCAAGACAGCGCTCGTGTTGTTTGTTTGAAGACGTGATAGTGCGCGCGCGGCCGGGGCTCGCTCGCTCTCTCCGATCACCGATCACCGATCAAATCACGATCAAAAAGGTCGTTTACAGCCATGTTCACTTCGGTATTTCGCTCGCATCAAGTGTTTACAGTGGAAGTTCGATCATAGATTTGAGTTCGATGCATGATGTCTGTGGTTCGATGCGGCTGTGTCAGCGCATAACATACGTCATAAATAAACTTATCTGATTGGCTTACGGGTAACAATGCTTTTAAACTTCACAAATCGCCCCTAGCGGGAGAGAAAACACTTCTCTATTATGCTATGCCAGACTCTGTCTACGAAGCAAAGTGAAGTAGCAGAGTCTGGTATTACCAGGCTAGTTGTCCATCACCTTCAGTTGGAATCTTCACTTCAAAATGGCGGCTGCACTACCGAAGCGCCACCTAGTGGCTGTTACCAAAAAAGCATCAGAGTTTCGCCTCTTGTGCTTCTATACCCTTTATAGGGTGCTTCTATACCCAACTGCCTATCAACCACCCAAACACCCTAGCAACTGCTTAGCAACCACATCATACACCTTAGCAACTGCCCTGCAAAACATGCTAGAAACATCTTAAAATAACCTAGAAACGTGCTAAAACATGAAAGAAACATAATAGCAATTTTAAAACGCTAGAAACATTCTAACAACATGCTAGCAAACATGTCAGAACCATGTGATAAAACATGCTAGAAACATGCTAAATGTGGTTACAACATGTTAAAACATGCTTGAAGCGTACTAAAACATGCTAGAAATGTGCTAAAACAGTTTTAGTAACATACATGTAAAAGCTGATACATGTAAAAAATCCATTGACTTGACAATGACAAGATTGTTCAAATGAGCCAAGACTATTAAGGCAGGTCTTGAACGCATTAGTTCCATCTCACTTATAAGGTCTTTACAGCCTACATAACCAAAACCCACAACACTGACTGAACAAATAAATACAGTAAATAATAGGATAAAAACGACAAATTATTTCCACGTTTTTTTGCCACAAAATTAAGTGTTATTATGTATTATGCATTTATTAGTTATTATGGAAAAGCACATATCTTTTTCTCACGCTCTCTCCAACTGAAACGCACACACATATAGTACAGACAAGCACTCGCATGTTGTCAGCGATGCTCTGAAGATTTTATCAGTAAAATAGTTAAGCAACATGACGTTTATCACTAGTGAGGCGCAGATAAACGTAGTTTCGCTGTTACTAGATGCTAGTAATTCACACACATAATCTCTATTTATCTATCTCTCTCTCTCTCTCTCTCTCTCTCTCTCTCTCTCTCTCTCTCTAATAACTGCATTAGTATGCTATCAGTGAATTGATAGCCTACTAATGCAGTTTTTAATGCAGTTATTAATTGCTACTAGCTCTAAAATGAAGTTTTGGAATTAGCAATGGAGGATTGGGATGAGATCACATTACAAGTACTCTAATTCTCAGTTTTAAGCTTGATGAAGATATTACACTTAAGTATGGTTGCTTTTAAGTTAACATTTTGTTATATGTACTGTATGTTATTTTTTGGCAAAATTACATCTCCTTATTAGCCCTAAACAGAGGATTCACTCCCTTCAAACTTGAATTGTCACTGTTTATGTACCTGCAACTTCCCGAACACACACACACACACAAGAAATGAAATACATTAAATCACAGTTTACTGATATATACAGCGCTTCACAGATGCTACACATATCCTTACCCTTACCCATATCCTTAATTCGTCCTGGTTACCTATTTCAGTAAAACGCTCCAATAAGGTACTTTTCTTTCCTTCCTTTTATGTTCTCTTTCATCATCTCGTTTCGAGATCCACCTATGGGAAGGGCATCCGTACCTGACCTCTGCAGAAGCATCCAATTGCACCAAGTCTGGCTAACAGACAGAAGCGCGCAGCCACTGCCAGGTAAGGCCACACCCCCTTACCTACGGGCAAATAACAGCTGGGCGCGCTGCTTTTCCTCAGTTGACATTCGCTTCTCGCGATCTCTGCATTGACACAGTTCGGTTGGATTAACGTTACGCTGCTCACTTTCGAGTCTTCAGGAGGACATATCGCCAGATCAGCCTCCGCCAGACGTGAGTGACAGTCGTTTCTTCAGCCTATCCGCCACGGATTTTTCCGAGCTCTTCACGCTGGCCACCATGGCTATGTGACATCTAAAACCGCTTCCCTGGGGAACAGCCTATCATGACGAGCTGCCCTTAAGGATTCCGTCGTTTGGGTTAACACTAAAATTTGGAGAACCCGAGAATTGCGGTCCATTGTAATTGCTGCCCATGTACTTTTACTTAGCCGGCCTTTAGTTGCATGACCCACCGCGCCGTGCTCGCCTTTCTGACTCGGAGGGAGACACGGTGATGATGACGCGCTACCGGGGGACTCCCGGAGCGCCACCTCTCTAAAATATTTGAGCTGACATCAGCCCAATCCGCATTCCCTGAAGAGGACATCTTCGCGGGAAAACCCCACTCTCGTTGACGAACCGGTCGGTTCCGGCGACGGGGATGACACGGCCCTTTTAGCGTTCCCTAGGCTAGCACTCATGCGGCTTTGCCTCAGTCCATCCTCCTGGAAGTTTGTGAGCGAGCGGCCGTTCGCCTCAACATTGTGTGGCCAGCTCCACAGAGCTCCACCGACCAGGATAGGAATATTTACGACGTAAGCGCTGGGACCACCGCCCAGTCTGAGTCGGCTGGAGCGTCCCGTTAGACTGTTAACAGTCTCACGGGCCTTGATGTGTTACGATTACGTGTTGAGGCCTTCAATTTATGCCTTCCTAGGAAGGCGCCCC
Organism: Chrosomus eos; assembly: GCA_036326025.1. Lineage (NCBI taxonomy): Eukaryota > Metazoa > Chordata > Actinopteri > Cypriniformes > Leuciscidae > Chrosomus > Chrosomus eos. The sequence goes on along the minus strand of CM070818.1, from coordinate 46,093,561 downwards.
GAACGCAAGCGGCCTGCCTGTTGTTCGACCATTGGTAGTAACGTTACACAGGGTCTCCCACCGACGGTCGGTTAATCCCATCTCGTGGCTGCCAAGCCCGTGTGTTTAGTGGACGTTGTGTGTGTTTTGTTATTGTGCCCTGAATTACCGCTAATTTGAAAACGAAACTATTTTTTTTTACATCGCTTATAAAAAGCTGGTGCAGCAGTGTGCACTTCATTTTCACTTTTAAATTAGGCCAATCCATCCTTCGCAGGGAGTTTGATGCGATCTGACAAATCAAAATCCACCATTTTTGTCCGACAAAGCAGTCAGGAGAGTTAGATTAACGTCGGTGGATTTGAACTTGGCTTTAACCAGAGACAAGGACTTTGCTTTAACTGAGGCAATCTGTCACGACACATTAAAGAGACACAAAACGGTAGGCATATTTATTGTTTCATTTTCTTTGACTGATCAAATTTGAAAGTTGAGACTTTGTTTCATGTTAAATATTACCTGCTCTGTCCTGTCTGTCAGCGCGTTGTCAGTGTCCTTATAGGCTACGTGAGTTGCACGTATAAAATGAAGTTAACGAACAACATCGATCCATCAGGAAACTCATAGGTTGCTGAATATCACTGCGCTTCATGAAGGGTTTTTCTTTGCGTGAAGAAGCCGTTCGCCGGAGATGTGTTAAAAGATAGTGGCTTGCATTCATGATTATTAGGCTACCGGTTTAATAATCCTCCTGGCTCCGGGTCTGAGTGAGTCTCTTACCTTTGTTCTTTGATTAACTTTAATGACACTTTAAGACCAGCTGCTGCTGACAGAGACGCGATCGACACGCGTCCCATTTTCTCACAAATCTCTACGTTAATTTAAGACTTTTAAATCATTTATGACTGCTCTTAAGATGACACTCGACAAAAAGGACATTTTGGCATAATTTGTGTGTGTTAGGGTTTGTTCAAGTCTGAAAGAGAACTCGATACTGACGCGCGACTTTTCTGTGGGGCTTGCGTGCGCGCGTGTGTGTGTGTGTGTGTGTGTGTGTGTGTGTGTTGGCAGGAAAGCGCAGTCTCTGTAGTGTTGTCGCGCTTAAAAGCATTCACATTAATAGTACTAAGAGCATTAAGAGCGTGATCATACAACGCTTGTCAACGGGTGACAGAAAAAAACGGATACTGCGTAACTGCGTTAAATATATAAATTAGGCTATATATATATATATATATATATATATATATATATATATATATATATAGCGGTATCGCGGTGGGCAAGTGATGACACCGGTGTTGCGACTGAACACTGTGTAACACCGGTAACACAGACTACCGTAGCAAGCCTAGTGGACGTTGTGTGTGGAAGGCCCCTGTGTTCCTCAACACAAAACACACACATAACTAAATAACACTTTTAAACAAACAAATTAAATAAATTCATTACAGAGAGAGTATCTCTCTCTGCGGATATTATTTTTCTGCCTGCGCTTAAGACTGCCCAGTTCATGTGTTCAGGAGATATGTGTTTTTCCCCCACTTTCAGGGGACACCTTGTGAGGGAAAGTTCAGCAAAGTGGACACCACACTATGTTCCCCTCACTCGGTCAATAAAGGCTTCGGCCCTAGTGTTTGCCCAACACAAAACACACAAAGTTACGAATCAAATGAATTAGTTTTGGAGAGAAGACCTCTCTCCGCAGAGAAAACTTCTCACTGCAGAGAGAGAAAATCCCTCCGAACCCCTGCATGTCGCCTCTAGTGTGCCCACTAGATGGCGCCTTGCATCACAAATGAACCAGCTGGGCCCTTACAGCAGGCTAGGCAAGCCGTTTCAGTGCCCGAGTGGGTTTTTGCGTACCGTAACCCAGGGTTACAAGCTGCAGTTTGCAATAAAACCTCCGCATTTCAACGGCGTTCTCTCTTCTCACACAGAAGAAAACGCCTCACACATTCTGAAAGAGGAAATTTCCTCCCTCTTAACAAGGGAGCGATTCAGATGGTGCCACCCAATCTGATAAACCAGGGGTTTTATTCCTGGTATTTTCATGTTCCAAAAGGCGTGGCGCCCCCTGCTCTATATTGGACCTTCGAGTGTTGAACAAACATTTGAGGAAGTACAATTTCAGAATGTGACACAAGGCTCTCTCGCCTGTGCCATAAAGCAGAACGACTGGTTCACATCAGTCGATCTGAAAGATGCTTTCTTTCACATAAGCATCTACCCTCCACACAGGAAATATCTTCGTTTTGCCTACCAAGGCATTTGTTACGAATTCGGGTCCCCGAACGTTCTATCTGTGTGCGGAGGTGGGTGTGATGCCCCTGAGACTATCAGAGCTGAGAATCTGACTTACATAGACGATTGGCTCATCATAGCCAAATCGAAGGAGAAGGTGTCGCTGGACACCGGCCGGGTGCTCGCGCACATCACGTCCCTCGGGTTCTAGGTGAATGCGAGCAAAAACAATCTGACTCCCAGTCAGAATGTCATTTTCCTGGGCTTGGAATTGAACTCAGTCTCCATGCGAGCGCGTCTCTCTCAAGAGCGCGTTCGCTCTCTGATGAACTGTCTGTCGCAGTTCAGAGAAGGGGCGAGAGTACAATATCGCACATGCCTCAGGCTGCAGGGTCTCATGGCTTCATCTATCCAAGTTGTGCCGTTGGTCTCCTGAGAATGAGAGCGTTCACGAATTGGGTTTTATCACTACATTTCAGCCCGATTCGCGATCTCTGCCGCTCGGTAACGGTGACGCGCGCCTGCTCAGCGGCCCTGCGCCATTGAGAGAGCGAGAACTTTTACGCACGGGGAAACCCGTGACATTTTGACGACAGACGACAGATGCGTCCTTAAAGTCCCACTCCGATCATATTTTGAGCTATTTTTAAACATTCCCAGTGGTCTTTACATTATGATTATGCCATTTTTAGCCAAAATCACAAAACCTGTGCCGTTTTCTGGGACTTTGCTTCAGTAGAGCGGCAGTAGCTCATTAGCAATTCGCCTCTGCGTTGTGGGCGGAGCCGTTGGCACGGAGACGACCCTCCCCTTCCCCGTTGCTGAGAGCTCTGTCTCTCCTGCTAGCTGTTGGTGAAACAGTCTTCTGTGAAGTGCTGACCGCAAACCGATGTGTGGTTTTTAACATTGCCGTGACCAAGGAACGTAATCTATCTATCTCTCACATAGGGAGAGAGAGCGAGCGAGACAGTTTGAAGACGGTGAGTGTGTGCGCGCGCGACCGGGGCTTTCACTCTCTCTGCTCGCTCTCTCAGTTAAACAAGCGCAGCAGACAGCAGTCCGTCATCTACAATACATCACTCATCTACATCACTCACCTGTCAAACTTTGGCGGGACAAAAATACGCTTAGGAAGGCTGACAGAAAACAGCGCGCAAGTTCCAGTATTCTTGGTGTTGATCCGCCATCGTCTTCTCTACTCAGAACACTCAGAACCTGAGCGGGCGGGGCGGAGGGGAGAATGAGCTTGTGGCCCCGCCTAGTGGAGTTACCACGTCACAACTCCAGTCTATTTTAAACGGCATTTTTGCGTCTGCTACTGATTCACAGCCATTTGAATGTAGAAATACACAGAAATACAACATTGAGCTTATTTTTCTCTAGATATGTCCTCTAACATCAGAAAAATTACACAAGAACATGTTAACACCTAGAAAAACATTATTTTCATCGGAGTGGGTCTTTAACAGGCTGGGGAACCACCCAGGAAGGCAGAACGGTGAACGGTCTGTGGCTGAGCAGACTACGTTCAGCGCACATTAACTATTTAAGAGCTTTTACCAATTGGAAAACTATGAATCATTTTCTGCCTTGCCTGCAGGGACATCCCGTTCTAGTATGGTATGATAATACCACGGCAGTGGCTTATATCAACCGTCAGGGCAGCATGCGCTCGTCGAAACTCCACGCTCTAGCTTACAGGTTTTGGTGTGGAGCAGACAGGTTTTTCTGTCATTACGCGTGACTCATGTCCCGGGCATTCTGAACAGAGGCGCGGATCTGCTATCAAGGGGAAACCCAATCTAGGTTCGGGGATTGGCGTCTTCACCCGCAGATAGTGGAGAGGTTATGGATGAGATTCGGACAGGCAGTCGTAGATCTTTTCGCCTCGCGCGAAAATCACCATTATCCTATGTTCTTCTCGCTAAAGGACGTGGATGCGCCCCTCGGGGAAGCTATCCGCTTTTCACCCTCCACCCTTTGCCTCCCCGGAGGATCAGGGGCTGAATGCTCTGTGTCCTGTCCGTGCTCTGCAAGCATATATGACCAGGACCAGTGCTTTCCGCAAGAGCGACCAGCTCTTTTTGTTTCAATGGCTCCCCTGCATAAGGGGAGTCCCATTTCAAAGCAATGCCTCTTACATTGGCTTGTGGACGCTATACTATGGCTTATGAAGCAAAGGGAGTGCAGCCCCCAAGGGGCATCAGAGCTCATTCCACAAGGGGCTTAGCCGCCTCTTGGGCTTTGTTCAGGGGAGTGCCACTGTAGGACATCTGCTCCGCCGCCAGCTGGGCCTCTCCTCATACCTTTGAGCGTTACAACCGGTTGGATGTCACCAGAACTTCGGTGGCACAGTCGGTCCTAGGGGTAGGGTCCTCTTAGCCCTTTCCCACAGCCCCGTTTGGTTAACCAATGAGGAGTGAATGGGCCGCTGGCCATGTTCATTCCTGTCACCAAGCATTCGCATTCCTTCTTGGGTTTAGCTTTGTGCATAGGTGGTGCGGGGGCCATTATCATGTATGTGTCTCATGCATGTTTCATGCCCTGCTTGTCCACAGCAGTTTAGCGAGGCGGAAAACTTGCAGGGTCATGTGTGTGGGACGTGTCAGGCACCGCCTCTCTGAGGTGACCGACCTTCTCTGGCCTTCAGAACCTCACTGTGAGTGTATTGGGCAATCGGGAAGCTGTCCATGTCTCTCCCATAGGTGGATCTCGAAACGAGATGATGAAAGAGAACAATAGGTTACTGTCGTAACCCCGGTTCTCTGAAACATCGAGTGGAGAGATCCACCAGCTTTGCCCCGCTTGCCGCACGAGAAGTGAATATACTTCCTGAGGAATAGCAGCGTGCCCAGCTGTTATATCCCGCAGGTAAGGGGGTGTGGCCTTACCTGGCAGTGGCTGCGTGCTTCTGTCTGTTAGCCAGACTTGTAGGGCTGGACCAGAATATTCGAATATTCGTTCGGTGGTTTGGTATTCGATTTGAAAATGTGACATTCGAATATACGTTTTTTTTTTTTGTTTTTTTTTTTTGCACACCTGGCATCCCCCTCAAAACGGTTCTCATTCGCGCTTGAATATGTTTTACACTATAAATTCTGGTGAAATACAATACATAACATATAAATTCGTTATAGCTACTTAATAAATAGATATTTGCTTCTTCTTGGACTACTAAAAGTGTTCCTGCTACAGGAGTATTCTCTGGCTAGAGCGCAGAACAGCAGAGTTTGTATGGACATAAGTGAATGTCTGAGCTTGTATTTTGGGTTAAGCTGCATTGCTTTGACATTGTGGAAAATAGAATAATAGAAACAAAATGTATTAAAATGTATGTAGTATTAAAATGTATAGATGTATGTATTAGTGTGTTTTATATCACTAGTGCAGTGTCCATTCTCGGAGCATATAAGATAGCATATCGGAGTCTATTCTCTGCTCGCGTGAGGCGCGGCGCTTCTTTATTTAAACCCTTTATTTAAACCCTACTTTTTCAGTAATTTGTTAGTGAGAAAAATATTAGACTAGCCTACCTTATTAGAAATATTGCTTAAGTTACAGACCTGTGTGTGTGTGTGTGTGTGTGTGTGTGTGTGTGTGTGTGTGTGTGTGTGTGTGTGTGCGTGCGTGCGTGCGTGCGTGCGTGCGTGTGTGTTTTATATCACTGCAGAGCAGTGTCCGTTCTCGGAGCATAAGCTCGCACGAGGTGCGCCGCTTCCCGCTCGCGCTGTTCTGTAGTTTATTAAAAGTTTATTAATTCTGAACGTGTCACGTCTCGCCTGTCTATCTATATTGCACCAAATACACTGCACTCCCTTGTGAAGTCGTTTGGATAAACGGTTCTCGAAATAATAATCATGCGCTGATGATGATCATGCGCATTTTACATGCGCTTCAAGAGACACACACGCACACTTGCACACACACACACACACACGCACATTTGCACACACGACACACGCAAGGTCTCTCTCTCTGTCGTTCTTGGGCTACACGGTTTGGAGCTCGCGAGCAGCTAGATTCCGGAAGATTTTAACTAATTTGCGGGCATCAGGGAGCTATCAATATGCGGGAGACTTGGGATGTCTGAGACGTACGGCAGCCTATAGAGATTCCGAAGCTTCGAATATTCGATGTTCATTCCTACCGAAGCTTCGAAGCTCAAAAAATGGTATTCGGACCAGCCCTACAGACTTGGTGCAATTGGATGCTTCTGCAGAGGTCAGGTACGGATGCCCTTCCCATAGGTGGATCTCTCCACTCGATGTTTCAGAGAACCGGGGTTACAACAGTAACCTATTGTTTTTAAATCTCCTTTTCTAAATTTCTCTCAGATCTGTTTTGGCTCCATTGCTGTTTAAACAAGTAACTGCACAACTACGTATCATAATGAGAGCCTCCAAATTAGTGCCTGATAAAAAATTACGCTGTAAACTAGTTCATATTTCTATTTTGGTGTGGAGCAGACAGGTTTTTCTGTCATTACGCGTGACTCATGTCCCGGGCATTCTGAACAGAGGCGCGGATCTGCTATCGAGGGGAAACCCAATCTGGGTTCAGGGATTGGCGTCTTCACCCGCAGATAGTGGAGAGGTTATGGATGAGATTCGGACAGGCAGCCGTAGATCTTTTCGCCTCGCGCGAAAATCACCATTGTCCTATGTTCTTCTCACTAAAGGACGTGGACGCGCCCCTCGGGCAGACGCACTGGCCCACCCATGGCCCAAAGTGCTGCTGTACGCCGAGCCATGGCGCCTTCCCGTTCACACGGACATACTGTCCCAAGCCAACGGGGAGATTTACCACCCCCACCCGGACAGGGTGGCTCTCTGGGCCTGGCCCGTGAGAGGACGAACCTAAATGCACTAGGACTCCCGCCGCGTGTAATCGCCACTACTCTGAATGCCAAGGCCGTTTCCACGCGATCCCTAAATGGCTGTAAGTGGCAAGTGTTCGAAGGGTGGTATGATGGGCGTGGTCTCATATCTTATCAGTGCTCGGTGCCTGATATTTTGTGTTTCCTACAAGACCTCATGGAAAGAGGCAGGTCCTTTTCCACTATTAAGGTCTACCTGGCTGCGTTTTCAGCCTGTCATGTGGGTTTTGAGGGCTCCACCGTCAGGCAGCACCCTCTAACCCGCAGTTTTATGAAGGGTGCACGCTGCTCTTTGCCGGTCATCAGGAGATCTGTTCCAGAGTGGGACCTCCCCATGGTGCTGGAAGCGAGGTCTCTGTATCCTTTTGAGCCTCTGAGGAGTATTTCCCTTAAGCTGCTGTCCCTCAAGACAGCTTTGCTCTCGGCCTTGGCATTTGCTAAACGGGTCAGTGAGCCACAATGTACTATTTTGTTTTATATTATTTTGATCTCCATGCCAACTCACCATGCCACAGTTGAGGTTCTTGTTCACCTTGCAGAAAGTATGAGGAGGAGTCTCGCCCTTGTTTGTGATGATGACGCAGATGTCAGTCACAGCCAGTGAGTTCTGGGGCTGGATGGGGTGCGCTCGGCGATATGTTATGAATATGCGCTGAGATGTGGCAGAGCTGTTGTTGACGTTTGCACAGCGGCCAAACGGTGTGGCCTCAATGACTTCACAACCCTGAATGACACGCTCTTTACCCTCGTACAGGACCCTACAACAAAGAAGAAACACTGATCAGCAATTTAAAGGGTTAGTTTACTCAAAATTCTAATTCGGTCATCATTTCACCCTTAAAGGAGCATTTCACCCATTTCAACATGAATCTTTATTGAAAGTGGATCATATATGTAGTCGAAATGTAAAATAATTTTTGAATTTGTTGCCCTCTTGACCGAGAAAAGACAGAAAATAACCGAAGGGTGCATTTGTATGAAAGACTACAACACCCACAATGCACCACATTGCACAGCTCCGCAAGCCACACCCACTAATCCGGAACTGCGCGCACATCAAAGAAATCATTCTTTCGTCAACAAGGCTAACGTTAGCTGCCACCAGAGTTTGAAATTCATTTCACGCAAAATTTCTAGTGTGATAATGAAAGACAAGAGACGCACCGACCGGTCTCGTATCTCTCACAGAGGAGCGGAAGCATAAACGGCAGATCGAGAGAGGAACAGGCCTGATTTTATGTTGTGTGTGGACTTCAGTCTTCAATGAGGGGCTGTTGGCTTATACTTTCGTTGTGTATTTGTTCATTTTACTATTAAAATGTTTAAATGTTCGCCGATTCCAGCCTCCTTCTTCCCACAACAACAAACCCCGTTAACGTTAAGTTACATTGGCAAATTCATTAGTGAATTACTCCTCGTTTGTATTTCTTTCTGAATATGGTGTATTACTGCATGATACCTGGATGTTCAGTCAGGCTAAACTATGGTGGTTCACATCACAACACAAACATCCCTTCGTTGAAATTCTCTGCAGCAGACGGACTCTATCTGTGTCCGTAGCGCACAGCGAGAGCACAGGCACAGCAGTCCGCGTCAGCTCGAGCCAGTCCGGGCTCCTCGACCGCGACAGGCGGCCGCCTCCTGTTCCTCCATCAGCCTCAGTTGCTCTTCACTATATTGCGGCTCGTAAAGATAGCCACGAACATCGGATTCGAGCAGCAGACTTTCAAAATCCTCTTCTTCCATATCATGTATAGTTTCTTCAGTCATTGTCATACTTCCTATCTCCACAGCGCTTGTTAGCTTAGCTTCCAAAAACAAGATGGCGGATATTGATTTCGGTTTCTGCAAGTGAAGTCCCACCCACTGATCTGTAATAGGCCTGTAGGGTGAGTGGGTCCCACACCCTTGAATAATAATGAGCTAATGTTTGTAGTCTATACACTTTTCAATGAAATTTATCTTCCGTCCTATCGTGACGCAAAATGACGATATTTACAGTCAGGTCCATAAATATTGGGACATCGACACAATTCTAATCTTTTCGGCTCTATACACCACCACAATGGATTTGAAATTAAACGAACAAGATGTGCTTTAACTGCAGACTTTCTGCTTTAATGTGAGGGTATTTACATCCAAATCAGGTGAACGGTGTAGGAATTAGAACAGTTTGTATATGTGCCTCCCACTTTTTAAGGGACCAAAAGTAATGGGACAGATTAACAATCATAAATCAAACTTTCACTTTTTAATACTTGGTTGCAAATCCTTTGCAGTCAATTACAGCCTGAAGTCTGGAACGCATAGACATCACCAGACGCTGGGTTTCATCCCTGGTGATGCTCTGCCAGGCCTCTACTGCAACTGTCTTCTGTTCCTGCTTGTTCTTGGGGCATTTTCCCTTCACTTTTGTCTTCAGCAAGTAAAATGCATGCTCAATCGGATTCAGGTCAGGTGATTGACTTGGCCATTGCATAACATTCCACTTCTTTCCCTTAAAAAACTCTCTGGTTGCTTTCGCAGTATGCTTCGGGTCATTGTCCATCTGCACTGTGAAGCGCCGTCCAATGAGTTCTGAAGCATTTGGCTGAATATGAGCAGATAATATTGCCCGAAACACTTCAGAATTCATCCTGCAGCTTTTATCAGCAGTCACATCATCAATAAATACAAGAGAACCACTTCCATTGGCAGCCATACATGCCCACACCATGACACTACCACCACAATGCTTCACTGATGAGGTGGTATGCTTTGGATCATGAGCAGTTCCTTTCCTTCTCCATACTCTTCTCTTCCCATCACTCACTCACAAGTTGATCTTTGTCTCATCTGTCCATAGGATGTTGTTCCAGACCTGTGAAGGCTTTTTTAGATGTTGTTTGGCAAACTCTAATCTGGCCTTCCTGTTTTTGAGGCTCACCAATGGTTTACATCTTGTGGTGAACCCTCTGTATTCACTCTGGTGATATCTTCTCTTGATTGTTGACTTTGACACACATACACCTACCTCCTGGAGAGTGTTCTTGATCTGGCCAACTACTGTGAAGGGTGTTTTCTTCACCAGGGAAAGAATTCTACGGTCATCCACCACAGTTGTTTTCCGTGGTCTTCCGGGTCTTTTGGTGTTGCTGAGCTCAAAGAGTTTTTTTAAAGGAAAGAAGTGGAATGTTATGCAATGGCCAAGTCAATCACCTGACCTGAATCCGATGAGCATGCATTTCACTTGCTGAAGACAAAAGTGAAGGGAAAATGCCCCAAGAACAAGCAGGAACTGAAGACAGTTGCAGTAGAGGCCTGGCAGAGCATCACCAGGGATGAAACCCAGCGTCTGGTGATGTCTATGCGTTCCAGACATCAGGCTGTAATTGACTGCAAAGGATTTGCAACCAAGTATTAAAAAGTGAAAGTTTGATTTATGATTGTTAATCTGTCCCATTACTTTTGGTCCCTTAAAAAGTGGGAGGCACATATACAAACTGTTCTAATTCCTACACCGTTCACCTGATTTGGATGTAAATACCCTCACATTAAAGCTGAAAGTCTGCAGTTAAAGCACATCTTGTTCGTTTCATTTCAAATCCATTGTGGTGGTGTATAGAGCCGAAAAGATTAGAATTGTGTCGATGTCCCAATATTTATGGACCTGACTGTACGTCACGATAGGACGGAAGTAAAACACTTAAATCCTTTTTTCTCCCATCTCATAAAAAAACAAGTATATATTATAATATATGACTGGGTTTCTAACAATACAAACCTTAATGCAAATGGGTGAAGTGACCCTTTAAAGTCCCACTGTGGTGGAAATCAAGTTTTTAATGTTGTTTATATGTCTATGTGGTGTTTTTAATATGCTTTAAGACAAACCATGTGCAAATTCATAAGTCAACACCATTGCTTAGTATTTTCTCTTTAAAATTGCAGTGAAAAAAGACTGACGTCATAAACAAACCTGTAACCAATCACGTCAACGTGCTGGCGAGCTTTAGCATATCATTAACAGCGAACTAGCAGGGGAGTCTCGAGAGATGCCAGATTATCCTGGTAACCCGGTATAGATGGGTTTCCGTTTCTCTAATTACCCATTATCCTCTGTGGCGCGCCGCCATGTTGTGTGTCAAAGCCATCATGCTCATGTTTACCGCTTATTCATTTACCCAAGCATTTTTGACTCTTTTGTGTTGAGATAACGATGACAAATTCCTCCAAACCTGGCGACAAGGTGAAGGTTATTTACAGGGACACACTAGACCAGAGGTCTTCACTCCTGCTCCTGGAGAGCCACTGTCCTGCAGAGTTTAGTTCCAACCTGCTTCACCACACCTGCCTTTGAATACTCAAGCAATTCTGAAGTGCTTGATGAGCTGATTCAGGTGTGTTTGACTAGAGTAGGAACTAAACTTTGCAGGACAGTGGCTCTCCAGGAGCAGGAGTGAAGACCTCTGCACTAGACGATGTTTGCAAGGCAAGATATGATGAGAAATTGAGTTATATCGTTGGAAAGGATCCTTACACAATGTCGGAAGAGAACTGGTCATGTAATTTTATTGTATGTGTTTTAAATCCGTGTGTTATTCGTTCAATAAAATTTTTGTCCCGCCAAAGTTTTATTTGATTTGGTGAGTAATGTAGATGAACTGCTGTGCTTGTGACAGGACGCATGTTTAACTGAAAGAAAGAGCAGAAAGAGAGAGAGAGCGCGCGCGCACTCCCTCTCTCTTCGGAGCCAGAAAGTGTAAACAAGACTTCATCTCCAAACTAAGCGCTGTCTTGCTCTCACTCCCTCGTGGAAAAGTTAGTCTTAAATATTTAATATTTAAACTTGAATCAAATGTATTGTATGAAATGTTTTTTTAGAGCATACACTGTATCAATTTGATATATTTTTAATCCTAATGCACAAAACTTCACAATACGTCTGTGCCACATCTATAACTAACATACAATACACATTTTTTCATATTTTATTATAATGTACACAAGAGAGTGAATATTTACAGTTTAACTTTGTATGTTATTTTTAGTGTGGAGGGAGAAGAGGTGCTGGGATTATCTTTGTACACCCAGAAACGCAGTAATTATTTATTAAGCCAATTTATCACTGTAATAAAATATAGATATAGTCGTTTTAAATCGACAACATGTGCGTACGGCTCGCATGCATTTAATGTATTTGTGTGTACTCTTCTCTGGGCGTACTGTAGTCGCTAGTGTGTTTTTGCACTGACAAGGAGCCATGTGATCAATGGCTAGGCTAACACAATCATCGTAATGTGCATGATAATCATGAAAATAAAACAACGTAGAATTAAAAGAACTCAGCTGTTTATCAATTTACCTGAGATAAAATGATCGGAGCAGACTTTATAGTGTCTAACATTAACAAAGATGAACAAATACAGTAACAAATGTATTGCTCATGGTTAGTTCATGTAAGTTAATACATTAACTAATGTTAACTAATGAACCTTATTGTAAACTGTGTTACACAAGCTTGAGCCACTTGACACACAAGATGGCGCCGTAAGGAGTTACGGGAGAAATGTGACGTCATCGGAAACCTATCTATAGCGGTTGTACTGTATGAAGTGTATTACTTTGTTATGATGATCTATATGCCTTTCTCCACTGATGTTCTAATTTGTTCAAAGTGTTTATAATGATTTTTAGAAGGCAATCTGAAATGGCGAATGTGAACATAGTTTGTGTAGCATTAGCAACACATTATTAGCTGTTTAATAACATAGTCAAGCAAAAGGTTAATCATATTAATTACGGTTATGTGTCCGACGTTGTAAAGAGCGATACCATTGTGCAGCATTTACTTCAGTAATTGGCTGAGTGAATCTATGAGCTGGTGTGAAAGGACTGGAGGCAGGGCTAATTCGCATATTCATGGTTCCGCATATACTAAATGAAGCAAGGGTGTACAATTGCATTCCAGGCATGAAGAATTTTTATCACAGCAAAAAACTTTTAAACATGTCATTTTGGTGATCAAAAATGAGTTTTAAGGGATAAAAAAGGGACGTTTTTCAATTGTTCCAAACCTGTATGAGTTTGTTTCTTCTGTTGAGCATAAAAGAAGATATTTTAAAAAATGTTGGTGAATAAAAAAATTCTACGGAGTCAATGGCTGCCGTCAACTGTCTGGTTACCAACATTCTTTAACATTCTTTCCGGTCCGATTACACTTGTGGGTCACGGCCGAGCGGCTGTGCGAGTCTTCTTTACACTCATTCGCTTCAAACGAATATTTTCTCTATCGTGCGTCTACATTACACCCGTACCACAAAAAAAAAAGACGGATTATAACCAAGATGAGAACAAATTCGATCTGCTCGTGGTGCAGTCTGAGCTGGAAGCTGTAGAGAAGCAGATCCGTGACCTTTTAGAGAGACAAGCTGAGCTGAGAGACAGGCGTTTAGCTCTTGAAACAATCACGCGCCGATGTACACAAATCAGTGATTAATAGAGATGCACCGATTGATCGGCTGGTGACCGGAATCGGCCGATTTTCACGTGATCAGCCATGACCGGCGACCGGCCGGTCAGTCTGACATAATCCGATTTTATACCGGTCAAATGCACTCGGGCGCCGCATGATTAACATCGTGCAGCATCACACGTGCACACGGAACGCACATAACCTCGTGAATTACGGCCGTTTCACACCGCAAGCGTGAGCAGCTGTTTTTTTTCTTCTTCGGCGTGCCTGTTATCAATGAGTGCATTCACATCGGGAGCAGCGCGTGAGCGTCGAGCTGGAGAGTCGCGTGAGCAACAGTGAAGTGCGGGTTTCGGCGCCGAGTCTATTCTGCTTGCGCTCAATTAAAGTGAAAGCACACTTATGATGGACAAAATAATTATGATTTCACTCGAAAAATGCCCAAAATGCACAGAATTTGCATGTCTGGTGTGTTTTAACAAGAACTGAAGTAGCCTAGGCTATGTCAGAAAATAAAATTAAGACTCAACAATATTTATAGAAAATGTACCTATTTAAACTTGTTTTTATCATTTCCCAATCGTTTTCCTGCACTTGCTCCACTTGTCCTGTTTAGCCTGGACATGTGTCAAATGAGAAAAGAACTGTTTGAGAAATATAACTTGCCATTGATGTACAAGTGATTGCAATAGGCCTGTCTCTGTGTGTGTGTGTGTGTGTGTGTGTGTGTGTGTGTGTGTGTGTGTGTGTGTGTGTGTGTGTGTGTGTGTGTGTGTGTGTGTGTGTGTGTGTGTGTGTGTGTGTGTGTGTGTGTGTGTGTGTGTGTGTGTGTGTGTGTGTGTGTGTGTGTGTGTGTGTGTGTGGTGTGTGTGTGTACTTGTACAACTATCTTTGTGAGGACCGGTTTGAGTTTTAGACCATTGGAGTGAGGACAAAGAGAGTAAAGTGAGGACATTTTGGCCGGTCCTCACTTTCTGAGACCCCTTTAAAGGCCTGTTTGAGGGTCAAGACTTGGTTTTAGGGATAAGGTTATAATTAGGTTAAGGGTAGGGTTAGGGTAAGTGTTCGGGTTAAGCACTTAGTTGTGATGAGTAAGGTTAGGGTAAGCGGCTAGAGATTGCATTGTGTCAATGAATGTCCTCATAAAGATAGATGTACAAGAGTGTGTGTGTGTGTGTGTGTTGAGAAATATCAAATATCTTTATACTGCAAGGGTATTGTTATTTTTATATTATTTTATTGCCATTACCTGTTTTCATACAGAAGTTTAGTTTGCTAAATATATCATTTTTTTAGTTGGATATTGGATGTGAAAAGAAAGAAATGGTTCTTCCATAACACCTGCACTTTAGATGTGTGTGAATTTCCCACACCAGGAGTAATTTATATAGGCTAGTTCTATTTTATAGCTATTATCTGTTTAGAAAATGTTCTATACAACATGTTCTATTAAAGAGAAGGTAGAAAATAAATATTTGTGTGTGCTGTAAAGTGGTTTAAAAAAAGGAAATCGGAATCGGCTAAAATCGGTATCGGCAGGTCAAACTCAAGAAAAATCGGAAATCGGAATCGGCCTAGAAAATTGTAATCGGTGCATCTCTAGTGATTAACGTTAGTAACCCGCTGACCCTGACCTCGTCTCCATGCGTTTCTCAGCACGATAAGCCATGGTTGCATTCACTCCGGCTCTGAGTCTGACATACCACCACGAAGCCTGGGTGGTTCCGCGGAAGACGCGAGCCAGAACCAGAGCGAGAATCTCCGCCCCTCTTGGTTTTCGAGATCTCCACCCAGAACCGCTTCCAGAACCGCTTCTCCTCTCTTCGCGAATCGGAAAGCGATGCTGTGATCATCGGCGATTCCACCGTCCGACACGTCCACGCAACATTAGGTAAAAGGTGCGCACTCACTGCTTTCCTGGTGCTCGTGTTTTTGATATCGCTGCGCGAGTACCTGAGATCTTGAACGGTGACGAGCACGTCGGAGCTGTTGTGCTGCACGCGGGAATGAACGACATCAGGCTGCGGCAGACGGAGGTTCTGAAGAAAGACTTCAGGAGCCTGACCGAGATGGTACGCAGCACATCGCCTGAAACACCGATCATTGTGTCTGGACCCACGTACCGACAAGGGCATGAAAAGTTCAGTAGATTATTCGCGCTAAATGAATGGTTAATGTCATGGTGCAATGAGCAGAAACTGCTCTTTGTAAATAATTAGAATCTATTTTGGGAGCGACCGCGCTGATGGCTTACACCCAAGTAGAATCGGAGCAGATCTTCTGTCAGATAACATCTCCAAGATGTTAAAACACCGTTTGACTAGTAACCAAAAGTCAAAATCAAAGTCTCTGCTGCACCAATTTAATTGATATGAATACTAGTGTAGAACACTGCATAGAAACGGTGTCTATTCCTTGTTTACTGAGATCAAATAATAAATCTACTGCAGAATTTAGAAAAAAATTAATTGTTATTAAAACAGAAAATCTCGCTATTAGTGAACAAAAACAATTTCTAAAGCTAGGTCTTCTAAACATTAGATCACTCACACCTAAGGCAGTTATTGTAAATGAAACAGTCACAGATAATAACTTCAATGTAATTTGCCTTGGCTTAAACCAAATGACCTGGCTTAAACCAAATGATTATTTCGGTCTAAATGAGTCTACTCCGCCAGGATACTGTTATAAGCATGAGCCCCGTCTGATCGGTCGTGGCAGCGGTGTTGCAACAATCTACAGAGATATCCTTAATGCTACTCAGAAAACAGGTCACAGGTTTAATTCGTTTGAAGTACTTGTGCTAAATGTTACGCTCTCAGATGTAAGAAAGAAACCGCTATTCTCTCTAGCCTTGGCCACCGTATATAGACCGCCAGGGCCTTATGTTGATTTCCTAAAAGAGTTTGCAGACTTTCTCTCATCTATTGGTCAACGTCGATAAAGCATTAATTGTTGGATATTTTAACCTACATGTAGATAATTCAAATGATGCGTTAGGGGCTGAGTTTACAGATTTACTAAACTCCTTTGGGGTCAAGCAAAACGTCAGTGGTCCCACTCATCGTCTTAATCATACACTCGATTTAATTATATCATATGGAACGATCCAACCGTTATAGATATCATTCCACAAAGTAATGATGTCACTGACCATTACATGGTAACTTGCATATTACGTACTGCTGTGCTGTGCTAATGCTGCGCCACGCTATCGACCAGGCAGAACAATCCTCCCATCCACCATAGATAATTTCTCAAATAGCTTATCTGATCTGTTTCAGCTTCTGCCTGAACCCAAACAAACAGATGAACAAGACGAGCTAACTAGCACTATGGGCAACATTCTCTCTAGAACATTGGATATTGTTGCACCCATTAGATTGAAAAAGGTCAGAGAGAAAAGTATAGCACCATGGTACAACACTACGCATGTTCTAAATAGAGAAACCCATAATTTAGAGTGTAAATGGAAAAAAACTAATTTAGAGGTCTTTAGAATCGCGTGGAAAGATAGTATGTCACGTTATAAAAAGGCTCTAAAAACGCCAGGGCTGAGCACCTCAGCAAATTAATAGAAAACGACCAAAACAATCCAAGGTTTTTATTTAACACCGTGGCTAGACTAACAAATAAACAGATGTCATCTGAACAAAATATCTCGTTACAGTTTAGTAGTAATGATTTCATGAACTTCTTCACTAAGAAAATTGAAAGCATCAGAACCACAATTGTAAACGTTCAATCTTTGCTCGCACCTTATAATTTAGCCTCAATTATCACCCCGCAAGAACAATTCCAATGTTTTACAACTATAGAACAAAAAGAGTTAAATAAACTTATCACTTCATCTAAAACAACAACATGTTTATTAGATCCTATAAGAACTAAACTACTGAAAGAAGTGTTACCTATAATGGAAGAGCCTCTTCTCAATAATATTAACTCGTCTTTCTCTTTAGGTCATGTTCCAAGAACGTTCAAGCTGGCAGTAATACAAGCTCTTATTAAGAAACCACAATTAGATCCAAATAACCTAGCAAATTACACACCCATTTCAAATCTTCCATTTATGTCTAAAATACTAGAAAAAGTTGTGTCCGCTCAACTGGGCTATTTCTTGCAAGAAAATGACATCTATGAAAAGTTTCAGTCTGGATTCAGGCCACATCATAGCACTGAAACTGCACTAGTTAAAATTACAAATGATTTACTTTTAGCTTCTGACCAAGGCTGTATTCAATACTAGTTTTACTTGATCTTAGTGCTGCGTTTAATACTATAGATCACATAATACTCTTAGATCGACTACAAAATTATACTGGTGTTCAAGGACAAGCATTAAATTAAGCTGGTTCAGATCATACTTATCTGACCGCTACCATTTTGTCTATTTAAATGGAGAAAAATCTATCATAACTTCAGTAAACTATGGAGTGCCGCAGGGATCTGTGTTAGGCCCTCTATTATTCTCAATATATATGATGCCACTTGGAAATATTATAAAGGAAACATGGAATTAGTTTTCATTGTTATGCTGATGATACTCAAATATATATTTCATCACGGCCGGATGAATACACTAAATTATCCAAATTGACAGATTGTGTTAAAGATATAAAAGATTGGATGACGCGTAATTTTCTTTTATTAAATCCAGACAAGACAGAGGCACTACTTATCGGTTTGAAAAACCATCCACAAAACCTCTCACAACACAACTAACATAGTAGGATGCCCTGTTACTTTATCCTCTACAGTAAAAGACCTGGGTGTTATATTAGACTGCAACCTGTCTTTTGAAAAACATATTTCATATGTTACAAAAACAGCCTTTTTCCACCTTGGAAACATTGCTAAGCTACGTAATATGCCATCAGTCTCTGATGCAGAAAAGTTAGTTCATGCATTCATGACCTCGAGACTAGATTACTGTAATGCTTTTTAGCTGGTTGTCCTGCATCCTCAATAAACAAGCTACAGTTAGTCCAAAATGCAGCCGCTAGAGTTCTTACTAGATCAAGAAAATATGATCATATAACACCGATTTTATCATCACTACATTGGTTACCCATTAAGTTCCTTATTAATTACAAGGTATTGCTACTGACTTATAAAGCCCTAAATGGTTTAGCTCCAGTCTATTTAACGGATCTTCTATCGCCCTATAATCCATCGCGCTCTTTTAAGATCACTAAATTCAAGGCTTTTGGTTATACCTAGGATATTCAGATCCACCAAGGAGGGAGAGCATTTTCACATTTAGCTCCAAAGCTCTGGAATAGCCTTCCTGATATTGTTCGTTGCTCAGACTCGCTCTCCCAGTTTAAAACTAGACTAAAGACGCATCTCTTCAACCAGGCATTCATATAAATTGTTTCTCTTACAGTTACTGTAAATCCGGCCTCTAGTTCATAAACGCCAGAGGAGAACTGGCCCCCGACTGAGCCTGGGTTCTCCAAGGTTTTTTATTTCTCCATTAGGTCACCGTTCCTTGCCACTGTTGCCTTTTGCTTGCACAGTTGGTGATATTCAAATTAATTAACCAATCATTAATACCATTGATCAGCCCTACCTAACGTGAATGTTTTTTC
Source organism: Chrosomus eos (assembly GCA_036326025.1). Classification (NCBI taxonomy): domain Eukaryota; kingdom Metazoa; phylum Chordata; class Actinopteri; order Cypriniformes; family Leuciscidae; genus Chrosomus; species Chrosomus eos. Next base: position 46,074,414 of record CM070818.1, on the reverse strand, counting down.
CACTAAGAAAAACATTATGTTATTTTGATTGATACTGTGAAGCTGCTATGATACAATCTATATTGTGAAAAGCGCTATATAAATATACTTGACTTGACTTAAAGGTGCTAAATGTAACTTTTCTTCTAAAATGAATCCTTTTTTTATTGCCTGTGTGTGAAGGGGTTGTAATCACACATTACAATGATCCACTTGTCAGGTTTTGCTATTACCTCTGAAGGCCAATATTCATAATTATGTGTGAAGTCTCCGGGTCGGATTTTCCCGCGAAATCCATCGGATGTGACGTGCATGCGCGCTCCCGAGCCTCTCTCCTTATATACAGTCTATGTGACGGCACTGCAGCGAACTACATGAGTCTGATAACACCCCAAAACGACCTGCCTCCAGCACAACACAGACTCCAACACAAACTCCACAAATTTAAAAAACAAAAAAAAGTTTTATCTGCTGAAGCTCGTCAGGCCAAACGTGAATCTGATCGACTCAGGACGAAAACATGGATCAACATCGACAGAGCTTTTGAATGAAAAAGCCAGGTAAACTACATGAGACATGAAATGAATACAAAAGACTGTTCCAGGATAACAAAAAGTAGCTAGGTGTAACTTATTTTATGTACTAGATCTACTGTCTAACGTCACTCATCCCACTACTATCATATTGTTTATAAACATTTCCAGACACTTTCAGTACAGTAATGCTACTTCCTTCTTACTGTTACACTGACATTGTTCAGTCTAGTTCACCGTTTTCGTTATCATATACATTCACCTATGTTGACATTGCTGATTGTGAAAGATACACTAATAGTTAGTGAAATGCCTTATGCTAGATAACATCACATGTCGGCTAAATGCAGTCAATATAACGTTATCATGGTACGAGCATGGAGCATTAGTTCAACGTCAAGCTGATAAAAGTAGCCTATTATTGTAACGTTGCAGTGGGAGTTTACATGAGTTTCTAGCAGTCAGTGTTGCCAGGTCCGTATGCCTGCACTGTTTCCGCGGGTTGTTTGTGTAGTGCACGGGATGACGCGATTGTTTTACCCACTGGAACATGATTGTTATTGGGGAAACACCCGGAACGCTATTTGACTATTTTTGGCCGTGGTTGGGTTAGTTTTGATGAGCAGACCTGGCAACCCTGTGTGTGATGCTTTAACCGTTGCGTTGAAAGTCTCCGTGTGGCCGGTAGTGAATGCTCGCTCTTGAGATCGAGCACATACATGCACACGAGCACGAGCGCTCTTGTTGCAATCTGAAACATCACCACTAGAGGCCGCTAAAAAATACATATAGCACCTTTAAATCATCCTTTTTTCACCTAAGAAACGTAGCAAGATTGTGTCCTATGCTAAATTTCCCAGTAGCTGAAAAGCTGATGAATTCCTTTGTCGTCTCTAGGATAGATTACTGTAATGCCCTTTTAGCTGGAGTCTCTAAATCCACATTCAACAAACTGCAATATGTACAGAACTCGGCCGCCAGGATATTGACTGGGTCCAGGGTATGCAATCACAGTCCTTACACTGGCTCCAAGTCAGATTCCAAGTTCATTGTAAAATTATGATGCTGACATAATAAAGCATTCTATGGCTTATCTCCTTATTATTTATCTGAATTGTTAATTTCCTATACCCCAAATCGGAGACTGCAATCTTCACAATCCAACTTGTAGGTTGCTCCTCATACACACTTATGATCTATGGGTGACAGGACATTTTCTTCATACGCTCCTGTCCTTTGGAATTCTCTGCCTCTTGATCTTAGGGAAGCTCAGAACTATGACATTTTTAAAGGACTTAAGACTTTTTTTTTGTTAGCATTTGATTGTTGATGTCACTTTTATTATTTGTAGAGGTGTGAACCTACACTGTTCTCACGGTTCGGTTCGATTACTATTATCATGTCATCGATTCGGTTCAATTCGATATCGCGATGCACCGCATCCTCAATTTTCAAAAGTATGCGTGCGCCCGCCTGAGTGTTCGCCTGTTCGGGAAGTCGCAGTGACAAAAACAGAAACATTCCAGTTTAAGTTTCATGGGACTAAAGCCTGTTTATGCCATTAAGAAAATGAAATTCTGTCAAATCAATTTTGTTTTAAAGAAATGTTCATTTAAAAGCAGTGTTCATTCAACAGTGTATAATGTTACCCTGGAGATGTGCGCATCAACCGTCACCAAGTCCGCTGTTGAAGACGATCATCCATTTATAATCACGCGTAACAACACAGAATAATTGTAATTTGACCATCGGGTGCGGAAGGGTTGCCATCTGTCCCGGTTTGTCCCGATTTATCTTTTAATAACCTGTCCCCGGAAATGTATCCACTCTCCCGAAAGGCTACGTGTTCAAACCGTGTAGCGCGCGCACGGCAGTGAGGGAGAGAGCAAGACCTTGCATGTGTGTGCTAGTGTGCCTCAAGCAGCGCATGTAACTTGCATGCGCATGTAAGAAGCGCATGTATGTTTAATTACTCACACTCGCCTCCCTCTGCCAGTGTATGCTACCGCGACAAAGCACATCCGCGATAAATGACGTCAGAAAAGCGTCAGTACATTATAACCGGTTATGGTCTATTACTGAACCATACCGAATCGTCCTCGCCTGCATCGCAGTGCATCGTAGAAACGATTAATTTCGACACCCCTAATTATTTGAGCTTTGTATTGCTTATTTTGTGTACAGTGCTTTGAGAAGTTGCTTTTAATCGCTTTATAAAATAAAGTTTATTATTATTATTATTAATAAAGAGACAAGAAATGGAAAGGCCCATTCACAGCAAGAATGATAACTATAAAGATAACCATAACGATAACTATATAGCATCCACATCAGCAAACCGTAATGCAGTTTTGTCATCTTTAAATGCTCAAGCTCTTTAGAGCAGAATGGATTATCTTTATCATTATCGATATAGTCATCGTACTTGGTGTTAAACGGCCTTTAGACTGTACTTTAGCATAACTTTTCTTGTGATGTGAAAAAAAAAACTTGCCTCAGGGGCGTAGGAACCGGGAGGGGACGGGGGGGACGTGTCCCCCCCAATATTGGAGACAGTTGCATTTGTCCCACCCAAAAATGACACCGCGGAAGACAAAAATATTTGTCAACTCTCAAGCATTGGCCGTGAGACACACGTATTTGATTGGTTTCCCTATCAAATGTCGAGAGCGCATTATTGTAGCGCGAAAGTACATTAATATAATGCGCGAGCGTGAATCTCTCTGCTCGCGCGCGGAATATGATGTGCCGAGCGCGAATCTCCCGCGCGCGCTCTCAGATACACTTCTCTTCTAAGAATTCTCTCTCTGGGCTCGCAGAGAATATGCCTGCACTTAAAACGTGTTCAGTGCAATCGCGAAACTCTCCCCTTCCCCAGTTAACCGTTCAATTCTCCCTTTATATAAACGTTGTATTAACGTTCTTGCTTGGTTATAAGAACGTTATTCAAACGTTCAATTCTCCCATTAGGCTATATAAACGTTCTCTTAATGTTTTTCTAAGATATAATGAAAAACGTTTTATTCACTTATTAAAACCTTTCTTAATGTTTAAATATAGGCCTATATATATATATATATATATATATATATATATATATAGGCTATAACAAGGTATCTTATATAATAGGCATATAAAGAACCTAAAACAAGAACTTTCAGATTTTAAAATGAAGACAAAAAATACATAGAAAGATAATTTTAAAAAAGACCCATGTCCACAATATGTGTAATGTAGTCCACTGAAGTCGAGTTGAATTGAACCCAAGTAGCTTATTCCAATAAACCGATTTGGGTTAAAGTGACAATATGATGCAGAACGATTGGCGGGTGGATTATTTATTTTCAACAGTGGATTTGGATGACTCAAAGTGCACCAGATTAATGAATTTAGCTTTAAAATGTACAAAAGTTTCTTACGGGGGGGGGGGGCATGCCCCCGGACCCCCCTAGAGGTACTGGGCTACATCCACAAAAGTACTGTGGGAATAACAGCCTATGGTCTGTGAAAAATAATATTCTAATTATCTTATAAATAAGTACATGATCAGGATTTCATGTCTTCCTCCTCGTTTTGAGCCAAGAAAAACCCCTCCGTATTGTCATTGGGGACTGAGCCTCCCTAAAATTAAAATCCTAAAATCACCCCTGGTCCCCCCCCAATGTTAAACTCATTCCTACGCCCCTGCTTTTTATTGAATAGCAACATCTAGCAGTGTACAATAATGACACTGCAACCTTATTGTCACAGAACGCACAACAGCGTATGGAATTATTTTTGGGACAATAATAATGAACGTAACTTTTCAAGAAACTGATGAAAATATCAATTGAAACTGAAAAAAAATATCTTTGAAACTGAAAAAGAATAAATCGCGGGCACATTTTTTGACTTCGTTTTTAATGCAGTGCATGTTTTGCTAACTATTTCTCATATTTCTTTCGCTGATCTGAACTTAAAAATGCGCTTCCAGAGTTTTCATTTACGCTTCTGAAGTTTTCGTTTACGCTCCCTGAGTTTTCGTTCGCAGTTCTGACACATAGCTCTCGTGGGGGTGGGGCTAGTAGCAGTGTGTTCTCATTGGCTGCTGAGTTTTTGATTGACAGCTTCTTGACCTGGAAGTGAAGATGTCAGTGTTGTGTTTACACGTGTGGATGTGGGTGTCTGAAAGCGCAGCTTTCTATTTCATTTTACTGATATTAAGTTTGTATCTGTATTTATTTGCTGGTAACGTTACACTATATTGTTGAGATTACCGGTATTTATTATAGAAGGAATAGTACAGAAGAATTATATCATTATCATTGGTCATCGTCGCTAACGTTATATCAGGATACTGGATACTCGTGGTAAGTCTTTTTTTTTACTTGTTTTATACAATAAGTTACTAATAATAGTATTCATAATACAGTACTTGCTTTTTCAGGTGGTGAGGCATTTTAGAGCTCAGTGAGCCCATAACATTATACAGTGTTGTCTTGATTTAACTGTTAGCCCAATCATTAACGTTACATGACTTGTTTATCTACATATTACAGTCTTTGATTAGATCATATTTGCTTCGATTAGATCATATTTCCCCCCAGCCACCCCAAACAACATTGGGCTAGAGTACTGTACAGTTTATGTAGGCTACTGTGTGTTGCACTTCAAATGAACAATTCTGATAATTTTAAAAAATCTTTAATACTCTTTAATAATAAATAAATGTCCAAATTCAAAACCTAATACATGCAAGTAATTATGACTGAAAACATCCAGCAACTAGGGAATACACAGCCATGGATATGTTTATATATAGGGCTATACAGCCATCTACTGGTTAGGTTACACAACAGTATTACAGATAAATGGTGCATGACTCAGATGTAAATATTTAGTACTGTAAAATCCCTTAATATATTTATATAATTTGTTTGAAATAAATATTTTAAGTCTTTACTTGTTACTGTATGTGGGAGTTCAAATCAGTTTGTATTGTTAGATTATAATATGTTTCCTTTTCTCATTTTCCAGGGAGTGGAGCAACTTTTCCATAAACATAATTCTGCTGCTGACACAGAGGATGGAGTGATAGTACAGAGATCCACTGTCCACATCAGACAAGAATCTTACTTTGTTCAGACACATCACATTTGAATGACTGGGATCTTGATCTTCAGACACCTCATTTATTTTATTTTTATCTAGCAAATATTTTTATTTCCTCTAGATCAAAACAAACACAGTTCGCAAGTACACAAGAGGTTGCACTTTATTCATATTATTCTATGCTGATCATGGATTAGCATTCTAACCGCATATGAATGTTAAGGGGATAGTTCACCCAAAAATACAATTCTCACTTATTTTACTCACCCTCATGCTGTCCCAGATGCAGTTTACTTTCTTTCTACAGAAAAACACAAATTAAGATTTTAAGGAATGTAATCCATCTCTGCGAGTCCTAAAGATGCTTTAAAAACTACACACAGTGACCGTGATGTCCATGCGACATCAGTGGACGAATCAATGCCTTCTGGAGTGAAACAATAGGCTAGATAAGAAAAATACTAATAATGTAAACTGTTTTAACTATTAAAAATCACTTCCGACCAACTGTCACAAGTACATGAATTACAATCCACTTGTATTATATGGACTCACAGAGACGGATTATTTCCTTAAAAATCTTTGTTTATGTTTATGTGAAGAAAGAAAGTCATACACATCTGGGATGGCATGAAGTGAGTAAATGATGAAAGGACTATCCTTGTACCCAGTCACTGCTGCGTTACTCTTACTGTAACAGGAACTGTTCAAAGGATCATAGCATCATTTAAAATGTATATGAATTTTAAATATGTATTCTGTATTTGTAATTGTGCATTTTGTATAGTAATTTATATCATGATAATACTGTGCATTACATGTATAGTATGCAGGTAATGTTTTTTGGATTCTGGTCTTTCCTGTTACAACATTATTGTGTCCAAGACTTTCACTTTGATACTTGTGTATATGCCGTATTGACAATAAAGAATGTACATTTATTTGAATTCCTATTTTTAATTACATTAATTTAACTGGTTGTATAAGTCACAATTGAAACTGTTGATGATTGTTAAAATGTTAAATTTACAATTTTAAAATGTTAGAAGATAATATTAACTAAATTAAATAACGAAATAAAAAAATATTAATATTTATTAAACATATTGTTTAAATTCCTCTTATTTAAGTGATCATTAATTTTGATGGTGTAAATGCATATGCTAACAATGAGTAATGTGATGGCCATGGTTCCCAACCTTGATTACCTGGTTGAAGTGAAACTTTATTGACGGCTGAATATATCACACATACTGTATGCTAGTATTCTCTTTAAATTGTAACAGCTCAACCTAATCAGAGCCTAACATGCAAAAGAATCATCAGGAATTAACAAATATTCTCCGAAAACATTGGACACTATACAATATTTCCAGTATTATATACAGTACTTTAATGTACAATTACACCTGAATAGATCTCTTACGCTCATAAAAGCTTCTGTCGGTTAAGTAGTAGCAGCAGGTATACAGATAAAATAAAATAAAAACATAACTTAATATCAGTAAAATGAAATAGAAAGCTGCGCTTTCAGACGCTCACATCCACACATGTAAACACAACACTGACATCTTCACTTCCAGGTCAAGAAGCTGTCAATCAAAAACTCAGCAGCCAATGAGAACACACTGCTACTAGCCCCGCCCCCACGAGAGCTATGTGTCAGAACTGCGAACGAAAACTCAGGGAGCGTAAACGAAAACTTCAGAAGCGTAAATGAAAACTCTGGAAGCGCATTTGTAAGTTCAGATCAGCGAAAGAAACATGAGAAAAGTTAGCAAAACATGCACTGCATTAAAAACGAAGTCAAAAAATGTGCCCGCGATTTATTCTTTTTCAGTTTCAAAGATATTTTTTTCAGTTTCAATTGATATTTTCATCAGTTTCTTGAAAAGTTACGTTCATTATTATTGTCCCAAAAATAATTCCATACGTAGCCTACTGACTGAATTGCCGGATTACACTTTAAACTGTTCAAATATTGGGCGTTAATTTACGTAAATAATCTAATGAAATATATGAAAAGAAAACACATTAGGCACTATATATATGTTCAAGGCTATTGCATTCTTTTTTTTATGTACATAAATGGACCATGGTGAATTTATTTACAGTAGGCTACTCGGGTTTTCCAATCCGTTCCCAAGGGTTTGTAAACTCACGGATTTGTGGCCTCTCCCCCAGTCTGTGCCAACCTGGCCTCCTGTTTATGCGGGATGCATTTAATTATGTTTAACTTAATATTTCTTGAATTTTCTAAAAAACGACATTTAGGCCACTTGTCTTTAAAGTCAAGTCAAGACTTAAAATTTTATAGGAGGAAAAAGCTCAGTATAATAGAATAAGCCTAAGCAAAAAAAGACTTCACATTTAAAAAAGAAATATAACACAAACACAAGATTAGGTTATATAAAAATAAAACATTCATAAATTATTTTATCATTAACATATTAGCCTACTGTCTTCAGTGAACTCAACGCAAATGATAATAATATTATTAGCCTACATTTAGGCTACACATTTAGAATGCGCTTTTTTCCAAAAAAGGAACAAAGAAATTGTCAAATCTCAGTCATAATACAGGGCTAAGATTATCACAAATAAACACAAGATTTTGACGCAAGTGTGTGTGTGTGGTGGAGCGCGCACTGCATGGCACGGAGGCGCGGCCGCGAACACTTGCATTATAAACAGTGGAACATAAATACTCTATAATTTCTGGTCATACAAAAGAATAATACATCATCCGCAACTACTTTTATTTGTCCAAACTCACATAACAAGAAAACATTGTCCTTTTGTAAAAGAAAATAAAACAATCAATCACGCTTTCATGATCTCTGTGAACTCGAGCGCGTCTCAAATATGAACTGAAACAAAATATACCTAGCCTAAAGCTTGAAATGTTCACTTAAACAAACTATTAAAATGCCACGTTATTTATTCAGACACATTTATTATCATAAATCATGGTTCCAGAGACATCTCTTCTCATTCAGCACTAAAAATATAATTTACTGGTTCTAATCTGGCCTGTATAATCGACATTTTTCCATAGTAATTTGTAAAATATTTTAAATGTTTAATAAAGGGGCAAAAAGTCATATATTTTTTTTTTGTGTGTGCAGCATTTGTATAGCCTACAGTTCAAATGTTGGTGTTCAACTTTGCCTTTTAAAAATACAACAATCGTTCATTTTTAGTTTTTCAATTAGGGGTTAAAAAAAGAAATAAAAATGGACGCAATTATATAGCCTATTATTAAATATTTCAAATAATGTATTTGGAGAAAAGTTTGATAGTCAATCAAAATACTAGTAAAATCAAAGACTTTAATCTAAAAACTTTCACTAAAAATAGTGATAACTATCATTAAAGGTCCGTGTACGTTGCGTTCATTCGTTTTTCGATTTAATATTGAAAGTAGAAAAATGAGAAAGCAGCTCATTTATTCATTTTTCGTTTTCCCAAAAAAATAAAAAAAATGAGAATTCGGCTTGATTTTTATATTTTTATGTTCAGGGATAGAAAATGGAAAAATGGCCTGAATATTCGATTTCCACGTGTGGGCGCGCATGAAACGCCCCTTTCCGCTGATTGGTCAATCAAAGATCAACGCTTTCGGTTCTTCCACAGTCCTCCGCTGCTGGACGGATTCTTAAAGTGTTTATTACAAATAAACTCTCTCTCATCCAACAACCGGACTAATGCTTGACACAAATCGCGCTGGGCAGGGCATAGAAAGGGTTTTCTTCTCGATAGGCATGGATTCGACAATCTACACTAGAGAAATATTAGCTGATTATTTCAGAAATATTATGTAGATTATCTCGCATCTGCACCCACATGACCCATCATCATTAGCCTACTTCACAGCTGGGTGACCCACTGACAGCGCACAGACCAGTATCCATTTAAGTGTATATGCAGCAGTCATAACTATTATTTTAGACTGCACACTGAGTTTTGGACAAGGGATGAAGCTGAAATATGATAGATATGAAAAGATATAAATTGCATTATTTAGTGTCCATGTCACAGCACATCTATTTTGGTTGTTATTCTATTCGTTATCTGAATTCTGAACTGGCATGTAGACCTATTAGCCTACTATTAACTGTTTAAAGCTGCTCAGAGGATTTACACAGTAATTACAATTACATAGTATTATGATATTAATATTTTAAATATAATATTTTGAATATCCTTTTAAATATGAAATTAATGACAAAATGAAACAATACTTATATGAGAGTTAGACCCCCAGTAGGTGGCAGCACGTAACTGTCTTAATAGTCAGTCAGTGAGTCATTCATTCAACCGATTCGTTCAAAACGCTGATTCATTCATGAACCAATTGGCTTTATATGGGACATTGAATCATTCATTCTTTCAGTTCTTCCACAGTTTAACAGTTTCCACAGAATAACAGTCCTCAGCTGCTGGACGGATTTTTGACACAAATCGCGTTGGGCAGGGACTAGAAAGGGTTTTCTTCTCTACGTGCCAAAAAAATACTCGGCTGACTCACTCGAACTCGATTCTTTGAACAAAAACGGTTGAGTGAATGATTCAATGTCCCATATACAGCCAATTGGTTCATGAATGAATCAGCATTTTGAACGAATCGGTTGAATGAATGACTCACTGACTGACTATTCAGTTACGTGCTGCCACCTACTGGGGGTCTAACTCTCATAATATTGTTTATTTTGTCATTAATTCAATATTAAAAGGCTATTCAAAATATTATATTTCAAACTTTAATATCATAATACTATGTAATTGTAATTACTGTGTAAATCCTTTGAGCAGCATTAAACAGTTAATAGTAATAGGTATACATGCCACTTCAGAATTCAGATGCAGCTTCTTTGGTTGATACTAATTAATTTGATTGGTAACAGCTTATTGTCTTATGTTCATGTCTAAATAAATTTGTTGATTAAATTTCCATTTTTTTTAAATAAAAGATGACAAATAGCCTATATTTAAAAAATATTAGAATAATTGCCCTTGCAAAGGTAAAAATGATTATATAAGCTATGAAAGCTATGAAAAACAAACAACAACAACAACAAAAAACTAATAGAATAACAACCAAAATAGATGCGCTGTGACATTTTCATATCTATTATATTTCAGCTTCATCCCTTGTCCAAAACTCAGTGTGCAGTCTAAAATAATAGTTATGACTGCTGCATATACACTTAAATGGATACTGGTCTGTGCGCTGTCAGTGGGTCACCCAGCTGTGAAGTAGGCTAATAATGATGGGTCATGTGGGTGCAGATGCGAGATAATCTACATAATATTTCTGATATAATCAGCTAATATTTCTCTAGTGTAGATTGTCGAATCCATGCCTATCGAGAAGAAAACCCTTTCTATGCCCTGCCCAGCGCGATTTGTGTCAAGCATTAGTCCGGTTGTTGGATGAGAGAGAGTTTATTTGTAATAAACACTTTAGAATCCGTCCAGCAGCGGAGGACTGTGGAAGAACCGAAAGCGTTGATCTTTGATTGACCAATCAGCGGAAAGGGGCGTTTCATGCGCGCCCACATGTGGAAATCGAATATTCAAGCCATTTTTCCATTTTCTATCCCTGAACATAAAAATATAAAAATCAAGCCGAATTCTCATTTTTTTATTTTTTTGGGAAAACGAAAAATGAATAAATGAGCCGTTTTCTCATTTTTCTACTTTCAATATTAAATCGAAAAACGAATGAACGCAACGTACACGGACCACTAAACTATCTTTAGTTTGATAATCCATGTAAATTTGCATCCATTCATTTTTCATTTTTTAACCCATAATTGAAAAACGAAAAATGAACGGTTTTTGTATTTTTAAAACGCAAAGTTGAACGGCAACATTTGAATTTGAACTGTAGGCTACACACCAAATGCTGCACTAAAAATGCTGTCGTCACCGGTGCGCAATGAATTATGGGTAGATCAGGGTAGGATAGGCCGCTAAGGATCCATTTATGTATCCTTCCTTTCACAGGGAAACGAAGGGTGCATTTGGCGTCGCTTTTGAATCAGGGTAGCCTTCGTCGCAGCCGCGATGACGCAACCGGCCTTCGAATACGGCCTTCGAAGGATGCTGAATTGAATTGGGACAGCCTTCATCACGCCGCGGTGACGCAAACGGCCTTCAAATGCGGCCTTCAAAGATGCAGCCTTTGAATTGGGACAGCCTTCGTCGCGCCGCTGTGACGCAATCGGCCTTCAAATGCGGCCTTCGGAGGATGCAGCCTTCACATTGGGACACAGCTTAGGACTTCCCTTCCCTTCTTCCACCCCTGCTTATTATCTCATCATCATTGCATTAGGATCACCTGTGTACCCTCAGCTCCCCTTTATTTGGAATGCTCTGCTCTTTGTTCTTTGTGAAGTCTTGTTTTACCAAACCTCTGTCACAGTTTGTATCTCTTGTTGCTCAGTACTTTGATTTGTTCTCGTGTATTTGAACTTGGATTTTGGACTCGTTTGTGAACCTCTGCTGCCTGCCTCTTACCACTGCCTGTTTGACTACGATTCTGAATTGCCCTTTACAAGATTTGAGTTTGTGTCTTCTTGTTCTCAGTTTGTCTTCTCCTTTAATAAATCTCTGCAAATGGATCCGACTGTCTCTGCCTCAGTGTCACACTTATGTTTAATTTGTCCTTGAGATCTTTTTTTTAGTGACTCACTAACAAAAAATAAGAGGGCAGACGATTCTTGATCACTCCATTATCACTCCATTGAAAGTCCATTTCCCCAAAACTGTTTCAAAAAGTTCATAGAATAGCTCTATGTAAGTGCATTGATCAATGTTCTATTCTATTCTAAATTCTATTCCACGTTTTTGCTGAAAATCTGCTGCTAAAATATAGCCTATAGTGAGAAAAACATGCTATATTTTCGTTGATTAAAAAGATTTACTTTGAAAGATTGAAAATGACTCAAAGCTAAAATAATTTGAAGTACTTTTTATTCAGAAGCTTTAAGCTGTGTTAATTTAACTGTCCTTTAAAAAAATATGGTAATCTGCTGTAGCACCATAGTACTGAATAATAGGTGGTGTGCTGTTCAGGCACACTCTCTGTGGACTCCAGAGAGCCCAAATGGGATTTGGAGTATAGATTTAAAAGCTTTAACACAGTAAGTGCCATAAAATGCCATACCAGCGAGTGCATTACATCATATTGATATTTAATAGTGTGGCAAGGTGAACGAAGACAAGATACAATGGGTGTTGAGTCATGCATTGGAGTGTGTTTATTTTAAAATCACAATGAACATACACTAAAAAGTGATTTTTGTGATAACTAAAAGGGGAAATTGTGTCCTTGCTGTGATTTGGTCATGGTGAGGATCAGGGAGGGTAATGATTCAGGCAAAGGTGGGACTGACGGTGGCGACGCAGTAAGCTATATCCATAAATGAGTGAAGACCTTGAGCGGAATTTTAAAACTCACTGTCAGCTGATGCTGAATAGAAACCACAAATAGATTTTGAATGCATGTGCCCCACTTCTGTTATTCAGCTATGGATTTGGGATAGGTTGACCATGACAGTAACTAAAGAAATGGCGTGTATATGTAGTGTGCGGATTGTAAAACCCCCACACACAAAAAACAGAAGGAGGATATTTGAATGAGAATATGTAATTTATATACGATGAAGAGTAAAGATTCAGAAAGTAATTGTTTAAACTGAATTAACTTAATTGAATACATTTTAAACTATTCACCTAAATTAGTGTTGTAGTACTTGAGACCGCTCTAGAGACCATTTCTTAAGGTCTTGATCTTGTCTCGGTCTCAACTGCATTTGTACTTGGACTTGTCTCTTGTCTCAGACTTAGAGATAAGTCTTGTGTCTTGTCTCTTAGGGGCTGTTTACACCTGGCCACTTCATGCGTTTTCTGTGATCGGATAGCTATCCGATCGTGAAAATACCAGGTGTAAATGCCCTCCGAAACGCATTCGAGACGGATTTGAATCCGATCGCTCAAACCACTTCAGGAGGTGGTCTGGGAACTCACGAAACTGGATAAGTGTAAATTCATATGGTTGTTGAAACCACATATGTGACCCGTTACAGAAACCAGGGACGCAAGTCGGCAGCACAACTTGCGAGAAAAATGAGAAACAAGCGTTTGTTTCCAAAATTTGTGATTTCCGCTTTTTTGCAGAATCTGTTAGTTGAAATTACGAAGAAGCCTCTCCATGTTTGAGATAGCAGTATTGGTATATTTAAAAGCTTACATTTTGAGGTTGAAATCGGCTTGTTTTCGTAGATTCTAGCACGCAGTAGGGGCGTGCTGTGTTATTGTCTGTGTGTATTTCCATACTGAATATGGCGCTTTTGTCCCCGCCCTCCAAGTGAACCGCATGGCTACTTATTATGCTGTGCTCTGGTCGGCTGCTCGGCTCAATTCAATTCAATGAAGATGGACGCCGCAAAGATTGTCGCAGACGAGCTGAACCGTGGCAGTTACCGATACACTGAAAATGTTTTCGCCGCACTTTGTGGGCTTGGGAAACTGAAATCCGCGCGCGCGCGCCCTCGGTGCTTGAATACGGCGGCTTGGCTCGCTGACAACGGTAGCTGGCTGTTTCATATGAGACATCCCGATTGCTTTGAATGGGGAACTTTTTGTGAACAGGGAACATGAAGGCCTGCCGTGCGCGTTTCTGAAACGTAAGTTATTTACGTTTAACTTGTAGGCCTTGTATAACTTGTATAACACTATTTGCGTTATATGTAGGCCTTTGGCATATTGGTCTTTGTGTGTTGTTGCTGGTTTTGCGTTGTATCATGGCATATTGGTCTTTGTGTGTTGTTGCTGGTTTTGTTTTATATGTATGGCATAACGATATTGGTCTTTGTGTGTTGTTGCTGGTTTTGCGTTATATGTATGGCATATTGGGCTTTGTGTGTTGTTGCTGGTTTTGCGTTATGTTATGTATGGCCTAACGTTATTGGTCTTCGTGTGTTGTTGCTGGTTTTGCGTTATATGTATGGCATATTGGTCTTTGTGTGTTGTTGCTGGTATACGTTTCAAATAGAGGGGCAGCACAATTGTTTTTCGCCTAGAGCGGCAGAAGTGCATTCGCCGGTCCTGGGGTTGAGTTTCCATAAACATTAAAGTTTTTTGTTTTGTGTTCATTCTAAGAGCACGTACACGTTATCTCATGTTTAGTCTGTTTAGACCTTCCCATACCTACTATTGTTATTAGCTAGCAGGAAAGAAAAAAAAGCTGTAAAAGCACATTGGGGGAGCTTTACAGGGGTATGGCTTATCTAAATGAGATGTAAATGAGCGCTATTGTCACTCCCAGCTGCAGATAGAGGTGAGAACTGCAGATCTTTAGAGGCGGTTTTCTCCGCTTTTAGTTTTTCTGAGTGCCTACCTTCAAATGGCCACAATTTCTCAAAATATTATCAGATTACACATCGTTGGAAAGCTTGGAGACTACACTTTCAGAATCTGTGAATAACTCAAAATGCCCCAGAACCGACTTGTGTCCCTAGTTTCCGTAACTGGTCACATATGTAAATGTTACTCCTCCCAAAAATGCTAAAAAAATAAACGTTTGAGCGTGTTATAGGTTATGTGTCATGTTATAGTCAGATATGATGACGCTACTGCAACACGCATCACCGCAGATGAGCATTTATTCATCAAGCCAACGTGCAAACTATCGCCAATCAACGTGAATGTAAGTCGCAGACGCTTAACACACAATCATCTTCATTAAAAGTAATGAAACAAAAAGATCTTACCAAGGGCTGTTGCCGCTCTCTCTTATTGCGGTCTTTGATTTAGACATTTTAGCTGATGATCAATAAAATGCAGCTTATATCTGTTGCTTTCGGTGACGTGCACTCCATGAAATCTGCTTATAGCGCGGGAATTGAAGATCGGATTTATATCCGTTTTGCAAAAACACATTTATGTGACCATGTGTAAATGGAATTGTTTTGATAAATCAGATAGCTATCCGATCTGAGAAAACTCATGAAGTGGCCAGGTGTAAACAGCCCCTTAGAGAACGGGATTTTATTTATTAACACTACAACTGTGGGGATAAATTTTAACTAAATTGCTGGTGCACTGTATGATTTTTGTATCATCATTGTAATTTGATGTAAAACTTTCTGCTTCATATGCAACCCATAACTTATTGCTAATTTGATTTATTTTATTACTGTTGTATCAAGTCTGTTGTATTATTATTAATGTATTAGTAAAAAAATCACTAGGAAATCAGTGAGGTATTCAGCCATCTACCCCTACAAATTTGTATTATCTTAATTCCATCTTAGTCCAGAATAAGTTGTAGTGGCGCACACATTGTACTAGGCTGCTTGCAACACTGAACACTTAAAATCTGTGGCTCTCATGAAAGTGGTGGCAGCAACAGTGCACTTACTACAGATAAACTTGATTCATGTCAAGGATGGCAGTAGATAGTAATCTGCTGATTTGCCAGTTAAAAACATTAGGCCTAGATCTACAATTATTACATAATATTATTCCAATTATCGTTCCACTCTGAAGAATATGGCCACCATTTTATTAAGCTTGTCCGTTTTGATAAATTACCTTTGCATTTTTTTGTCATTAACTTACAAAAATCCTGCAATAGGGTTGCATGATTATGACAAGAATTTCCAACGAGCCTGGATGATCTTGATTCAAACAGATCATGCAGACACTCCCAATGCTCTTGCAATAATGAGATTTACTGTTATGGCATCCAACACTAAACAAAGTAATAAAAACCTGTTTTTACTTCTGTTTACATAATAATCTGTTCAAGGCTACAGATACACAGCTTTCCTGTAGCTCAAACAGTGCAACGCCAAGGTCATGCGTTCGATTCCCAGGGAAAGCAAGAACTGATAAGAATGTAAATGTGTACCTTGAAATGCAATGCAAGTCGCTTTGGATAAAAGCATCTGCCAAATGCATAAATGTAAATGCACAGAGGGACAGGGTTTCACCCTAAAAACTCACCCGACGTCAATGAGTGGGGGCTTTCCATGACCCCTTTTATAACACAAGAAGAGTTCTGGGCTCTTGAGGCTGCCATGGTTGAGATTGGCCGGCTGGCCGCTGTAGGTGCTCTCAATGCATGTGAAACCTTCAGGCACAGTTTCTCCAGCAGACTTGTTGATGACAGCCAGGTCAGTGATAGATGCCTTGGGTCCACTGGACTTTGTTTCAGATAAATCCTGCTCTAGTGGTGTGGACTTGTCTGTGAGGCCAGCTACAACGAAGTAGTCCGTCACACGGTGACCCTTATCCTCAATCATGGCTGGGCAGACCTGTTTGGAGAGAAGCAACTGTTGATTTTGTGCATTAATAGGTTTTGGAACTTTTGGGTACTTGTGAACATGTAGCAAGAAGATATGTTGTTATGGGAAGGAGGCGGCAGGAACCGGTGAACGTTTCACAAACTTTAATCCAAAATAAACACAAAACGAAAGTAAAAGCGGCAGCCCCTCACAGACGACTGCCGCACACACACAAAAAAACATAACGTGAAGTCCAGGCCTGGTCCTCTCTCGTCCTTTCCTGATGTCGCTCCCCTTTTTTATGCTCCCGAAGCTATGAGACAGGTGCAGCGCACAGGTGACCCTCATTAGTAATCACACCACTATCCAATACTGTACTGTGCAAAAGTCTTAGGCACGTTAGTATGTTGTATATATATATATATATATATATATATAATATATATATATATATATATATATATATATAATATAATATATATATATACAGTACCATTCAAAATTAAGAAGTCTTATGCTCATCAAGCCTGCATTTATTTGATCAAAAATAAAAAAATAAAACATTAATATTATAAAATATTATTACAATTTAAAAGAATGGATTTATATTTTTATATACTTTAAAACGCACCATTCCACGCAATGTAAACAGTAACGGCAGCGCTAAATGCACCCGGCTTCCTAGTTTTTCTTATCTATTTTGTACTTTTCGATCAACAAACAAACAAAAAATTGAATAATTTTGACGATATTGATGAACCTGTGGTTGTTTCTGCGGTGGGTAAGAAACGTAAGGCATCGAAATCGAATCTCTTACGTGAGGAAATTAAGAAGATGAGGCACTCGGGAGGAGGAAAAATGCAGACTGTTGCTTGTTCTCACCAGACAGCAGCATCAAACTTCTGTCACGCTGACACATTGACCCCATGGGATCTTTTGAAAAACTTTCAATTGTTTTATTCAAAGTCAACGAAAACCGAGCAGGACCAAGCCATTTTACAGCTGATCGACGTCAAAAATTCGTGAATCTTTGTGAAAGTACGTGTTTTTGTCTGTGAAAACTTACTAAATATATTATACTAATATTATTAAACTAATAAACTAACTTTGTTGTGTATTTTCAACTGTTTCAACATGAAAAATAACTTTTATATTGATTCAATGGATTAAATGTTTTTTTTTAATGCATTCTTTTTAATTAGGGCCCAAGCCCTAAGGGCGAAGGCCCTATTGTTTTTCTAAGCATTATTATTTAGTATTATTATTATTATTATTATTTTACTACCTTTTGGGCACTTTTGGGGGCCTTAACGTGCTCGAAAACTCTTGAAACTTTGCACACATCTCAGAACCCGCGGCCATCAGGGCCGGGCTGAAGCTGGTACCCGGGCGTGGCAGGGGGGCTCGACAGCGCCCCCTGGAACGGGGTTTGAACACTTGGTCCATAAATCAAACACGCTTGCATGTAATAATATGAAACTCAGTACACATATAGATCTCATCGGTTCATATATACTTCATGCTCTTACTTTTTACCCCAGCCCAACAGGAAGTCGGCTATTAAGGGTTGTTTGGAAAACGCATGCAATGGAATGTGAAATACTCCTCCTAGAGAATTCAAACACACGGCACGAAACTCAGTCAGCATGAAGTAGAGACACTGAGGATGAAAAATTGCCAGGGGATTTTTGATATTTCGAACGGTTTGGCCGTGGCGAGGAAACGAAATTATGGCGAGAAACGTGAAACAGGAAGTGTGTTATAACTACTGCATACATTAATTAATCTTGATGAAACTTCAGCAGTGTGTTCGTTGTAAGAGCCCGATCACATGGATGTGACTATTGTGAGTCAAAGTTATAGCGCCACCAACTGGCAGCAGGAAGTGAGTCACTTTCAAAATGCTTTTAAATCACCCTCTTATTTTTACCCGATTTGCTTCAAACTTCATGTGCATAATGTAGACACATGCCAGATGTAGACCTGTGAAAGGATTATTGATATCTTAGACACTGTTGCCATGGCAATGCATCAAACATTAACCCTCAGAGACCTAAGGGTATTTTTACAATAATTTTTCCGTCTGGTGTTATTCACTAAAAAAGCTTGTAAAACATCAACCCTTTTGTGCACAGACAATTGACACACCTCTTTTTTTTCAGGACAAATTGAACTTTCAGCATATTTGTGTTACATTGATGTCACCTGAATGTAAAATAAGTTATGGGACCATAAAGACAGATGAAAAAAGAAATCGGAAATTGAATCACTCAAATATTTATTGAAATCACACACAAATAAATAAAAGCTAAGCAAATTTCCTCTGGAAAACAGTTTGTTCATGTCTTTGGAGTCCTGGAGCACAGGAATAAACATTATAACTTGTACAGAACCAAAACTATTTACATTTTTCCAAAAGAAGTCCAGGCGCTTTCATGAAATTCACTGGTGCCAAGCCTCAAAACAGTTCCTATCAGCAATCACAAAGAGGGCCATATCACAGGCTTTGCATTTATATTTTATTTATTTTATTTATTATTTTATTTATTCTATTCTTTTTATACTTTTATACTACATTTATACTTCTATAATACTTTTTTACAGTAAATAAATAAATGGCACTTCAGCTGGGTCTATCCTGGTAATCTAGTTCCTCATCTGTCAAAAAGCTCTGTTCTCCTGCAAATCCATCATTCTGCGCTCGATTTAGATCCATTTCTCTGTGATTCTCTGTGAAACCTGCGTCTCCGTGCTACTCTCTCTCCCTCCCTCCCTTGGAGAGAGCGCAATGACCCAGTGACGCACCCAATGTTTACGACGGATCAGCCTGTAATTGGTCAAAAACCATCACGTGGATATCCAAAATGGCAGCTAGCATCGAGCTAGCGGCAAATATGACGGAATATTTATAAAATATGGACTTCAAGTGTATCAAAGTTGGATATAAACGTTTGGATTTATGGCTGAAAAACTCAGAAAGGATGCACAAGTTCCAGGCTGGATAGAAAACCTTCTGTAAAGGCTAGAAAGACACCAAAGACACCCCCGTGATGGCTAGCTCGTTAGCTTTCTGCTGGAAAA
This sequence comes from Chrosomus eos, assembly GCA_036326025.1. Taxonomy (NCBI): domain Eukaryota; kingdom Metazoa; phylum Chordata; class Actinopteri; order Cypriniformes; family Leuciscidae; genus Chrosomus; species Chrosomus eos. Next base: position 46,054,430 of record CM070818.1, on the reverse strand, counting down.
AAACGGTAAGAAAATCGATAAATCTGTTGTCGAGTTATATCATAATTTCTCGGAGCTGATTTGTGGCGTCGTCGACGATGCCGTCGGGCTCAGAGGGTTAATATTCCTTTTTTTAAGCTTTTTCATGCTTTTTTATGCTTTCGGGCACTTTTGGGGTTCTTAACGTGCTCGAAAACTCTTGAAACTTTGCACTCGGGACAAAACCCGCGGCCATCAGGGCCAGGCTGAAGCTGGTACCCGGGCGTGGCAGGGGGGCTCGACAGCGCCCCCTTGAACGGGTCCGACAATTTGGTCCATATATCCAACACGCTTTACCCGATTTGCTTCAAACTTGATGTGTATAATGTAAACACACGCCAGATATAGACCTGTGAAAGGATTTTTGATATCTTAGATACTGTTGCCATGGCAACGCATCAAACTTTAATATTCTTTTTGGATGCTTTTGAGACGCTCAGCGCACTTTTGGGCCCCTTAACGTGCTCAAAAACTCTTGAAACTTTGCACACGGGTCAGAACATGGGGCCATCAGGGCCGGGCTGAAGCTGGTACCTGGGCGTGGCAGGGGGGCTCGACAGCGCCCCCTGGAACGGGGTCCGAATACTTGGTCCATAAATCAAACACGCTTGCATGTAATAATATGAAACTCGATACACATGTAGATCTCATCGATTCATATATCCTTTGTACTTTTACTTTTTACCCCAGCCCAACAGGAAGTCGGCTATTTTGGTCTGAATGTGGATGTTTTGCAAACCAGCTTCTACATTTTTACTCACTCCTCTTAAGTGGTTTATTTTATTCCCACCAAACTTTTTCAAAATGATGAAAATACATTAAAGATGCTAAATTGTGAACGGATATTGAATATCTCAAATGGTTTTGCTATGGTGAGGGATTAAAGTAATGTCAAAAAGAATCAGGAAACGTCTCATATCTTTTTCAAATGTAATTATACACCATTTAGTTTTATATAAAATTATACAAATATTAGAACCAAACCCATTTTAATCTTTTTTTTTTCAATTCAAGAAGTATGAAAAAGTTTAAAACAGGCTATTTAGTGCTATCTGGTCAACAAAAAATCATTCATAGGGCTATACTGCCCTCTTGTGTCCAAAATGGTATCATCATAGTACATAAAACTATTTTATCAGGTATGCCTATTGTATTTATATATAAATATATTAGGTATGTAGCTGTGAGGATATTTTCTGACCACTTAACCGACGTGTGACACCAGCGAGGGCTTTTAAATCGCTAATATAAAAGTGAAAGTAAGTACCGATGTCTGCACAGACATTATGGTGGCGCTCGCAGTGCGCTCGAATGAATTCCTATGAACAGGGTTTCCGCGGGGTCATAAAAAGTCATAAAACGTCTTAAATTTAATAATAAGAATTTTAGGCCATAAAAAGTCATAAAAACGTCCGGCTTTTCCATACAAGGTCATAAATTACATTTAGCCACGTCTTAAATTGATATGCTCATTCATTCATTATCGCGATATATTTTTTTCTCTATAAAACGATATCAAGAGTTCTATAAATGTTAGATCATGTTTATGCTCCAAAAGCGGAACGAAACTCATTTGAACCGCGCGCGCGCCTCACGGACTGTTTATCCGCTCGGCTCAAAGTCCAAACGGCAGCGCAGCGCGAGCTCACTAGAGCAGAAGCGTTCTTTTACTGTCTATGGTTAACTCTGATCAGTCTCGATCACGAGATCCAGTGAGAAGCACTTGAATTCAGCGAAGAACACAATTGTCTCAGTGATTTAAACCAGTTTAAAGGCAGATGAAACAGCGCTGAGGAACAGGAGAAACACTGTGCGCAACTATACAGTCAGAAAGATTTTCCATCAACAAATTCCCATCATGGTTTTACTGTAACGTTAGCCTAGTAATATGAACTGCACCATGAACTGTGGGATATACATATTGAATTGTATTATATTATTAATGTAGACAATGTATTAAAGGACTAATGGAATAATTACAGTATTTATGTATTTAGGCTATAGCCTACTGTTTTTCATACATTTCATAAAGATACGTGCCATCAAAGTCAGGCAACACAAACCTCTTTCAAGACTTGAAACAATATCCCCCATTAGCACATGCAGAAACTAAGAAATTAATTTTGAAATTAAGATATTATTTTTGTTAAGGAAAAATTACAAATGTTTGAATGTTCTACCTCAGATTTGTGAAATGTTCTGTTTGGCAAGTGTTTGTCATGATATGTTCTGACAGTAAAGAGTAGCTTAAAAACACAAGTAACGCTCTGGTTTCTACAACTTTCAGTTAGAAACAAAAATCTGCCTTTAAAGTTGAAAGAAAAAAAGATTTGACATTTATGGTCATAATTATCGATATTGACTGATATATTATCTTGATAATTGTTAAGTGTTGTTCCTGTGTTATTGATACTTAGGAAAAGGGAGCCTTCAGTTTGTTACTCTTAAGAAAATGGAACCTTTAAATAATGAAACGTATTACTTTTAATGAAAGTCAATAAAAAAAAGACTTTTGAAAGGAAGTTATTTTTCGTAATTCGAGTAGGTCATAAATTTAAATCATATTGGTCATAAAAAGGTCTTAAAAGGTCTTAAATTTGACTGACTAAACCCTGCAGAAACCCTGTATGAAAGTAGAAATTAACTAAAAAACGTTCGCTCTGTTCTGCTCACTCTTCGCGTTGGACGCGCACTGTTATGAAGGCCTGTGCAGCCGTGAGCTTTTTTAGTTTAATTTTAAAATTAGTGCCATTTCGGTGGGGTGGGGGGATGCGGTGGGGGGATCTGTATTGCTTGAATTTATTTGACAAAAACATGTGCTATAATTCAGATCAATATATTTGTTTTCCTTAAAATTATTCTCATCTGAATTACAAATAATTTATTTCTGTATAAAATAATACTATATGACTAAAAACGCATTTGATGTTTCTTTTCTTTTTTAATCAATAACTTAAAAATAAACAGATTAGTGCTCTGTTTGAGGTCAAGAAATTAAAACCAATGCAATATGATGAATGTTTAAAAGATGGCACCGACAGACTGTTTTAAACAGGTTAGATAAATATTTCTTGCTTTTAAACAGTGTGTGTGTGCGTGTGTGTGTGTGTGTGTGTGTGTGTGTGTGTGTGTGTGTGTGTGTGTGTGTGTGTGTGTGTGTGTGTGTGTGTGTGTGTTGTGTGTGTGTGTGTGTGTGTGTGTGTGTGTGAGAGAGAGAGAGAGAGAGAGAGAGAGAGAGAGAGAGAGAGAGAGAGAGAGAGAGAGAGAGAGAGAGAGAGAGAGATTGTGTCTGTTACAAGAGTTTAACCCTTTAAGGCCTTGTCTTTTTGGATATATATCTTTTTTTTATTAAAAAGAAAATGTGCATATTACAACCCATATATTTTAAATGCATTGTTTGCTTTAAATTAAATTAAGATTGTATGTTTGGTAATTGAACCTAAATACATTTAAAATTAATGTGCTATATTTCAGATCAATATATTTGTTTTCCTTCATTTTAATCAACACTAACTTTATTCTCATCTGAATTATAAATAAATAATTTCTGTATAAAATAAAAAATCCCGAATAATCCAGACCAACCAGAGCACACTATTTCTACAACATCATCAGTGCTGAAGCGGAACTACCAGAGCCGTTCGGCAGATAGCGAGCAGATATTTTGATATTTTGTGTCACGTCGTGCACAATAACCCTAAAGGCACCAGGGTGGCGATGCCACCGGCTTTTTATAAATATAGCTGCGAGCAGCGATGAAGGGCCAAAGCCGGCGGCACCGCCACCCCGGTGCCTTTAGGTAACTAAAGGAACCGGGGTTGCGGTGCCACCGGCTTGGGCCCGTAATCGCTGCTCGCAGCTATATTTATTAAAAGCCGTTGGCATCGCCACCCTGGTGCCTTTATTTTTTGTTATTATAACCTACACATGCTATGTGAAAGTTTGAAACAGAAATACTGGTTTTCATCTTTCCACTTTCTTGAAAACACATTTTTACTCAAAATAATCTAAATGGATTTGTTGCGTTTTGGAACCAAACTCTTCATATGTTTATCTCTGTAAAGCTGCTTTGAAACAATCTACATTGTTAAAAGCGCTATATAAATGAGGATGACTTGACTTGAATAAGTCTTTGATTTCCCAAATGTCAAGTTAATAGGAGATTCTCAATTTCCCCGTTGCTGGCACACTTGTAGTGATGGTAAATTATTAGCAATCTGACCAAATTTGGAGTCTCGAGGACCGACTCTATAGCACCACCACCAGTTCAAAATTCACTTCACGGTATTGCTACTGACTTATAAAGCCCTAAATGGTTTAGCTCCAGTCTATTTAACAGATCTTCTATCACCCTATAATCCATTGCGCTCTTTAAGATCACTAAATTCGAGGCTTTTGGTTATACCTAGGATATCCAGATCCACCAAAGGAGGGAGAGCATTTTCACATTTAGCTCCAAAGCTCTGGAATAGCCTTCCTGATATTGTTCGTTGCTCAGACTCGCTCTCCCAGTTTAAAACTGGACTAAAAGACACATCTCTTCAACCAGGCATTCATATAAATTTTTTATCTTACAGTTACTTTAAATCCGACCTCTAGTTCATAAACGCCAGAGGAGAACTGGCCCCCGACTGAGCCTGGGTTCTCCCAAGTTTTTTTTTTTTCTCCATTAGGTCACCTGATGGAGTTTTAGGGCACCAGTAGGTCACTTGATGGAGTTTTTCCGTTCCTTGCCACTGTTGCCTTTGGCTTGCTCAGTTGGGGATATTCAAATTAATTAACCAATTATTAATACCATTGATCAGCCCTACCTAACGTGAATGTTTTTTTCCACTAAGAAACAAACATTGTTATGTTATTTTGTTTGATACTGTGAAGCTGCTTTGATACAATCTATATTGTGAAAAGTGCTATATACTTGACTTGACTAAAATATAAATTATTTCTATGATGCAAATCTGAATTTTCATCAGCCATTACTCCAGTCTTCAGGGTCAAACGATCCTTCAGAAATTATTCTAATATGCTGATTTATTATCAATGTTGGAAACAGTTGTGCTGCTTAATATTCGTTTGGAAACTGTGATACTTTTTTCAGGATTCATTGATTTTTTTTAATCTATTTAAAATGCTGTTTGTTTTTATCAAAATATAAATCTTTTCTAACAATATAAATCTTTACTATCACTTTTCATCAATTTAACACATCCTTGCTGAATAAAAGCAGCTTGTGCTGCTCACTGACTTGAACGCGCTCAGGACCGCTTGCCTAGGCTGTGCATTACAGGTAGTTTGGTTTTGTCTGTATGTTTTTTGACTCTCAAAATGTCGGCATCCATTGACTTGCATTATATGAATCAGCAAGGACCAACGATGTTCAGAAAGTGATATTAATGATTAATTGATCAATTAATTATGTAAACAAAAGTGAACCGTCTCTTCAGAAGACTTGAAATAAACCGCTTCATTCAAATGGATTACTTTTACAATGAATCTTGTGCTTTTTGAAGCTTGAAAATAATGATTGCTTTGACAAATGGCGGTATACAGTATGTGGCGGTTTTCCCCATGGTATTGAAAATTATACTGATATTGATATATTGATATATTGATACTGATATCGAATTAAAGTTAGAAATTCCAGTTTTGTGACCACTAATTCATGTACTTGTAAAGTAACTACTTTCTACATAGATCTATGATTTGATTGAATATTGGTGATTCATTAAATATTGCCAGCTAAAAAGTAACTAGTAACTAGTACTGTGAATACTTTTTGAGAAGAGTACTTTGTTGTACTTTTACTTAAGTACTTTTTTTGACACCAGTACTTTTACTTGTAATTGAGTATTTTTTCAGCAATGTAACAGTACTTGGATTTAAGTAAAAATAGCGCTCAAAGTGTCTGTGCTACAATAAGCTACAATGCTCATCGATGCAACCTTTCATGCCATGATCTAAATATAACGCTATCAACAATTTTTACGATTAGTTAACCTTGAGCGCTGTAATAGTAAAAACATGCTAAAAGCTTTTGAAAGAGTTCCACATGTAATACTTTACATGTAATGTTAGCCAATCACAGAAGTGGGTCTTTACACTGAAGTCTCACAGCAGACGCACCCCATCAAACAGATCAGAGGGCTAAAATCAGGGTAATTGCCTTTTTGTTTCTGAATTATGAACATTTTTGATGTAAAAATCATACTAATATTATATGCACAGCATTACAAGCCAGGAAAAAATAAAATAATGCAGTTCATGGCCCCTTTAAAATTAAGTGAAAATTTAAATGGGCAAGGCTTAAAAATGCATTAAAAGGATAAACTTGATTACGCAGACGCAGCACTGCAACCTTATGTGAGCATAATTGCTGTTTTCAAATTATATTACATGTAGCAAACTTTGTTTTTTTTTACTTTGCAGCTGCCAAGATTAACTAATTGACTGAAAAGTCAAATCAAGTAAAGTCACCATTATTTATATAGCGCTTTTTACAATACATATAGTTTCAAAGCACCTTTACAGATATAACAGGAAAATAATGCAACAAAGTTTGTTTCTAGAAGAAAATAGCGTCACAGTCCAGCTTAAGTAAATTCTGTGGTGTTTCATTTTTCTTGTAAAAAAGTTATTCATTTAGTTTATTAACTAAAGAAAACAATGATGTCATCATCCAGCTCAGTTTCTTGTTCATATAATGGTGTCAAATGCAGGCAGATCAATAATATTGTTGAATATTAAATGTACCCAACTAAGCAAGCTAAAAGCCAAAGGCGAAAAATGCGACAGTGGCAAGGAACCAAAACTCCATCTGGTGACAGAATGGAGAAAAAACCTTAGGTGAAACCATGCTCAGCCTGTGTATGATTATGATTCAGGCAGCATTATAGGTCAGAAGTCAGATTGGATTGGAACATTCAGAATAAAAAGTGATGATTACAGCATATATTTAGATCTACTTCCACTGAATAGAAGGTTGCAGTAGTGAGCACAGCCGCAGATCCCAGTCAGTTGAGGACATGCATGCTATGACTATGCTATGCTATTTTCCGTTTCCATCTGCACTCTCACGAATGCATCATCATAACTAACTCAGTGCAAACATTATGTAAATAACATATTCATTGAGCAGCGCAGACATCATCTTTGATTATAATAGGAGTTTTGGTGAAAGTGCAGAACTCAAGTTGCTGACCTGCGCTAAACTTAAAGTGATTTACAGCTCCAGCGATTATATAGGATGAATGAATTGATCAAAACCATTTAGACACTGGCTTCATCTACAGATGCATAAAGGCAATATACAAATGTCTGACTGTACAGGAGTCCCCCTCGCATATTAAAACAATCACTGATCATAAATTAGGCATTTGAATTAACACAGTTACTTGGCCTACATATTGCAGCATTACTAGGCTACTATCGGGTCCATATCTTTTCTGAAAAGTCTGTTTGCACAGTATGTGAAGAATTGCAGCTTGTTTAACAAAGTATAGACCGTAAAATGAAAGAAACAAACAAATAAAGCCCTGTTTTTAAGCCCTACTGGTCTAGTAGTTTTTCTGTTTTCAATATAACGCAGCAGTGGGTTGGGGCAATGATGTAAAGGTAGAAGTTGATCTGTGCACGCAAGTCTTGTGCCGATTCCTCTCTATTACATAATAAAAAACATTTGGCAACTTGATTTCAATATAAACTGTTTTTTGGACTAACAAGTTAGTTTTCAGTTCTAACTTGTTCTAACTTCAGTTCTGTTTTTTATAGTAAAAATGACTTATTGTATGTAAAAGTTAAAGGAAAACTTAATTTCTCAGATCATGACTCCTTTAAGTCTGGCTCTTTTATAAAAAGAGGGTTTATTTTTAACCCTTTAATTATGACCTGCCATAGAACAATTCCACCAGAGTATATCTTTGTATTTTTACATGCTGTGCTGTCATTTTTTTGAGCATTTTCATATGCTATACATCAAAATAATCCTTACTCTCCCAATTTGAAGGCTATGTTTGTAATAATTCAATATGAACTATATAAATATATCAAAAGTGCAATAAACAAAAAGAAAAAAAAAATTATATATTTTTTTTACATATTTTCTTCAATACAAAAAATGAATAAATGTCAACCTCAAACTTGTCAATGAGAAAAACGTGCACAAAACAATTTAAAACTATACAGAATTGATTTGAACTGTTTACATAAATTAGTTTTTAAGATACACTAATTTTTACACTCATTCAAAAAAAGGCGTGTACTTTCGTTTAGACATAACGCTGCGTGCGTGCGTGCGTGCACGCGCCCGCGCCCGCGCTCGCACGCATGTGTGAATGTCCTCGTATTTGTGAACATCTAAAGGAGAAAGAAATAATAAAATAAAGCGATGGTAAAAAGACAATAACGATATAAGGAACATATAGCAAATGGGAGTCAAACGGGAGTCAAACGCATGGTCAAATGACGCAGCGTGTGACGTCACAACATGTGACACACCCGGGGGTCATAGTGCACAGAACGTGATACGTCAATGAGTCATCGGAAGACGTAAATATCAATCGCAGATCTACAGAACATGTGTGCAAAGACGTGCAATGCATTTTTGTTTTTTGTTTTTGTAAACGCATATTACGCAGTTTGTACAGACTGATTAGAGGATGAAAACAACGCAACATGGGCATGTTGGAGGCTTGATCTGAACATGTTACATCTCTGGTTTTGTATGCAAAAAGAATGATTGAGCTAGCCATTTGGTTTCAGTTTCTATAGGCTTTTAAACAGACACACGCAAACGGGTGCGTCGATGCTCCCGTCAGTCTTAGAGGGTTAAGTAAACCTCACCCAAGACCCGCAAAACAAAATACACAACCTTGTACCAACAAGCAGCCCTCCTACAAAGTGAGTTGCTTTGTTCTGGGATATGCATAGAAAAAAACTGAGAGCATGGCACAGTAGGCACTGCCATCTGCCAAGCATAAGTTCAGTCCTGCTGTGACTGGCATCATACACAAAGAGTCTAGAGAGTAATGCCAACCTGCACTGCTGTCAATGAGGATGAGTTTGCAAAACATAATGTGAACTCTTAGCTATACCAAACTGTGGAGGGCACGAAATAATGTATTTTTAATGTTCTTGATATGGCTGTATACAAACCACTGTTTTATTAGCGCTCGCTCACCCCTAAAACCCCAAACCTTGTGAACCAGAACATCCAATCTAACCTAAATGCAACCAGAAACCAATCTTTCAGCAAACCAGTGTTTTACCATAGCAGCCATTTAGAATACCCTAGAACTGCAATTCTCTAGAGGGTTCACTAAATCTATAATCTCCAATCCAATTCAAGTCACCTCACTAATGAGGTGTTACATGGTTACCTGCCATGTAGAAGTAGCTTACAGAGCACTAATTATGCTACAGGTACAGCCTACCCTAAGCATCCTGAGGTTAAACACAATGCTTCAGGGCACAACAATTATAAAACAAGTTAAAAAAGTTCCAAGCTTGATCCTATCCAATACTGATTCTGTAAACTTCACATCAGGGCTACACAATTTTGTCAAAAATTGACAATTAGTGTGAATGCTCAATACTGTGATTTGGTAAGCATTCATCTCATGAATTGTTTCATACTACTAAATTTAGAAAAAAAATAGGTTTTAATAATTGGAACAAAAACCTCAGCATGTAATAACCAAGAATACTGTAAAACAAGATAAAAAAGTTCCTAGGTTGCTCCTATTCAATACTGATTCTGTAAACTTCACATCAGGGCTACACAATTTTGTTAAAAATCTTGTGACAAATATTGTGATTGCTGAATACTGTGATTTGGTAAGCATTAATCTCATGAATTGTTGAACAGCAGCCAGTTAGATATAAAACAATATGGCAAGCAATGTATTGTCTCCAAATTACATCATGGTTTGTCTACGTTCTACTGATAATAGGACTGAAACAATTATTCGACATTATCGACAATAGCCTCGTTTCCATCCACTTTTTGCTCTGTTATGTTATCGACAAAGTGAATATGCGAAAAAAAAACATTACGAAACCGGACCGTTTCCATTCAATTGGCCTTTTACCGATAAGATTGTGTGCGTGATGACGTCACGAATGACGAAAGCGATTTGTCGCATATGTTTTAGTGTATCGCAAAAAAAAAGTGCCCTTGAGCCGTTTCCATACATTTTTTTTAATATATCGCAAATTCTACCTTTTGGTATTCCAGTCAGCACACCCCCCAACACCAAACAAACAAACAAACCAAAAAAAAAAAAAAATTGGAGAGAGTATTCAGGCAGTTAATTGAAATTTGCCAGCTTACTGTCATTTCAATTTAAAAAATAATTGCTAGTGTCCGAAATATCAGAAGACGACGGCAGAATGAAGCAGTTGCTCATCTCATATAGGCTCGAACTACCCTTATGCGACGAAGGGTCCAAGGGTCTGGGAAAGACCACACAATAATTAAGGCGTTCTGGGAGGAAGTTGTGGAGAGGAGAGACACTTTACAGAAAGTGTTTTTTTTTTGTTTTGTTTTTTGCCAGGCTCGATATTAGGCCTACTCTACACCAAAAATCTAGTTGAGGATACATTTTTTAAAATTGGGCAATTCCAGCGTTATGGACGTGACATTTGCAGTCAAATCTTGAAATATAAATTCTCAGAAAATGTATTTAATACTGAAACGTCTGTATATATATTAAAAACTCCCTTAATAAAGGAGTCCGGACATTAGAACAATATCAGTCTACACATACGTTTTATATTTAATATGAGGGAAATACACATAGACACAAAACAACTTTTAGGTAGCAAAATATTTTTTTAGTTGGCTAATTCTATGAATCCTACACTGCGCAAAACAAAAGTAGCCTCATACTAAACGGATGAAGAATGGTCGGCCTCCATAGAACATAAAATATTATTTTTATTTTTCGTGTTCGCATTTATGAGGAAAAAAACAGTTACGGACGTGACAGTTATCCATTATGGACATGACCGCAGTCTCTGACAGCGACTTTAAAACTTTCACAAAGACCTCAAACAGAAAGCACAAAGCCTTTCTTTAAAGTGAATTTCGTTTTGTAATAATTGTATCTTAATTTTAATCAATGTTTAATCAAACCAATTGCATGGATTTTGTAATAAATATTAAATATAGTAGAAAATAGATCATCAAGGCCCGTACGGAAACGGGAAAGAGGGCATTTCTGTATTCTGCACCTTCAGCATGGAATACTTTGCAAAATTACTTGAAACTCATTGAGTTAATCTCGCTAAATGCTTTTAAATCCAAAATGAAAGATTTAGAGGCAGATGCCTTGATATGTAGGCTAAATGCTCGTAGACTCTAAACATTATTTTAAATGCTTATATGAAATGTTAGCTTTAGTCTTCAGTGTTATTTGTCTGTAGGCTACATGTGTTTGTTGTACTGCTGCCTGTCTTGGCCAGGCCACCTTTGGTTCTTAATCTCTTCTTAATCCTGGTTAAAGGTTAAATAAAATATCACGGAGGCGCCGCGCGTCAACTGGACTCTCGTCTCATAACCGAAACTCAGCGTATAATGTGAAAATATAATTTGACACCACATTTATTTGCGTTAAAGCCCTTTTTCTCGACAAAAAGTGTTTCCAAACTAGTTTTTTCGCGACATTTAAAGTATCGACATATAATTTATGCGCTAAAGTTAAACGGGAAAGGATTGTGTCGACATTTGCAAAAAATTATCAATAATTGCCATTTCCATCAACTACATTGGTAAACATTTTGATGCGCTAAACCTTTTTTCGCAAAAAAAACCCTTGGATGGAAACCTGGCTAATGTCAACAATGATTGACAAGTAATTTCATACTACTAAATTTATAAAAAACTGGTTTTAATAATTAAAACAAAAACCTCAGCACGTAATAACCAAGAATACTGTTTAACACTTGATGGCTGCTCTGACAAGTCAGTTAGGAACCTGGGTGTGACATTTGATAGCAATCTTTCATTTGAAAGACACATTTATAAACCACATTTTTCCATCTTAAAATACACTGCTCAACAAATGAAGCGAACACTTAATCATTACAGTATTAATCATCACAGTATTAAGTCAATTAAACTTGAAGGACTGACAAAACTGGAAGAACTGGAAGAGAGGGCAACCCAGCAGCATTTTGTAAAAATTTTGTAAAACTTAAAGGGCATATTGCAGGTTAGAGGACCCAGCGAGTCAATGTGTAGAAAAACAATGTAGTAACTAGATTTTCTTTAAAATATACTTATAAATACGCTACATTGGCTTCTGGAGTCGTTTTTGTGAGAAAATTTTACTTCCGCATCTGAAAATGGGCGTGACGGGCGTGACCTAACCGGCGGGAGAGTGGTCGATTCAAACCATTCAAACAACAGGAAAACAATGGATCGTAATGACATTCGTCTGACGGACGACGGACCACAGCCATACAATTATGAGCCTGATATGCTGCCGAGAGAGCAGGGACAGGCCAAGATTAATGTTAGAACAACGGTCAGAGGAGACACACATTATTGCAGAAGTATTATTATAAAAAAACGTGTGTGGAGTGAGTGTGGGCAGTCGCAGTTTATTGCATCACTTAATCGCGCATCTTTTTGATTAGCCAAGCTGTCAGATACTGAGTAAACATTAAAAGAAACAGCCTATTCAGTCTTCCCTGGATGTTTTTTTAGCGAAGAAATTTAATAATAGCAATCAGGAGAAAGGGCCTTATGAAACCCCGAACATTTATTTTGACGGGTTGCTGTTGAGATCTTTGAGTTTCTGTGTGTTTATGACATGACGAGTTTTTTAATGTTTCAACTGAGAAAAGTTATCATGAAGTGACTAAGCGGCTCTGGAGATGATGTTTATGCAATCATGTCCTCATATAATGCGTGTGCGCAGCTTTCATAATACGATACACATTTAATAAAAAATCTTTTTTTTTTATTCTGCAATTTTGCGCCCCATCCAGCAGATGGCGCCCCAGGCGGCCACCTGTGTCGCCTGTCGGTAAAGCCGGCCCTGGATGCGGATGAGGCTGAAAACAGCGCAACCGTCATGCGTGCTCCAGTGTGTGTGTGTGTGTGTGTGGTAATGATCACGCGTCTGCGCCATTCATTTAGAGACACAATGACACAGTAGGCTAAAATGATTTGTACTGACCTGTTTTTTTATTAATTCATCAAGAAGTTGACAAATTCCGTGACGATCCGCTTTATACAGTAAATTCCGTTTGTATGACTGGATTCCGCGATTCCTTCCGTGTTTTCTGCATCGCGGAAATCACAGGACCCTATTATATTGAGGTGTTTTGCAACTTCAATACATGTTTGGTATCATTTGAAATGTCTCAGTTTGACTGGTACAAATGTCTCATCCCCAAAGAAGTAAACCAAAACGTAATAAAGTTCTTAAGAGTTTAGAGATAATTGGCACACAGAGGAGGGTGTGTCTTCCAGGCAAATGGCATTCTGCTCCCAAAAGGTGTAAACTCTGAATGCAAATTCCCATTGTTAGCAAATGTTTCCATGTGAAAGAAATTTCTGTCTATATAAAGAAATGCAACAAGAGGCTCAGGGCCATTCTGTGATCTCAAAGACTTCCGGATTATGATTTTTCAAAATGTCGGGTTTAACCTACATCTTTTACTCTTTATCTCTGAGCATTTGATGTACATTTGATTTTATTCCGATTTACTCTGAAATTGTTTTTCCAAGTAGATTAAACGGATTCGTATGTTACCGCAAGTTTTGCATCAGATTAACGATGACTAATATTTGGCTCTAATTCAAGACGCTAATGTTATTTTAGATAAGTGTACGTGGGAAACCACGGCATGGCCAATCCAAAGCTATTATAAGAGAAGTAATGTTGGTCAGCTTATATCTGTTAGTGGCCATACCTCTACTGAAGTAAACGTTACTTTAATTTCAAGTGTATGCAACCACAGGGGCTATAACAAAGTATCTTTGATTGTGTAAGCGTGAATGCGACCAATCTCAAGTATATAGCAATTACCTCTGTTTGGTGACCAAAACTGACGGGCTGAAGGCGTGAGGACCTCAGAGCGACATAGCTTCCTAATGTGAACGGGTAAAATATAAGTAAAGAGTTGAAAAGAATAATTAAATGCACTGCTCAACTATTATATAATTGACCAATAACCAATTGGCAATCTAACCTAAAGGAATATAAATCTGCCTAGTTAAGAAACATAAGGGATTGTGAATCAGTTTTTAAATTGCTTTGGTGCACATGAAAGTGGCAACAGGTGCACTAGAGAGGCAACGGCAAGACAACCACCAAAAAGGGAATGATTTTGCAGGTGGTGGCCATAAACAATTGTTCTCTCCTTATTCTTCCTGACTGATTTGTCTTTAGTTTTGTTTTGTTAGGGTCCTTGCCACTGTCTGTAGTCAGAAAACACCAGAATTAGCAAGTCTGCCATTGGCGCACCATTCTCTTCACAGATGAGAGCAGGTTCATGCTGAGAGAACATGTGACAGATGCGAAAGAGACTGGAGATGTAGTGAAGAACGTTTTGCTGCAATCAACATCATCCAGCATGACCGGTTTGGGTCAGTAATGGCCTGGGGAGGAATGTCCTTGGAGGGTCGAACAGAACCTCCACGTGCTATCCAATGGTAAATCATTAGAGCCATTGTCAGACCTTATGCTGGTGCAATGGGCCCTGGGTTCCTCCAGGTGCATGATAATGCCCAGCCTCATATGGCTACATTTATAGGCAGTTTTAAGATGACAACAGCATTAATGCCATTGACTGGCCCTCACGTTCCCCAGACCTGAATTCAATTGAAAACCTCTGGGACATTATTGGCGCTTTTCCACTGCATGGTACGGTACGGTTCGGTTCGGTACGGCACGCTTTGGCGCTTTTCCACTGCATGGTACGGTACGGTTCGGTTCGGTACGGCTCACTTGTGGTGCTTTTCCACTGCATGGTACGGTACGGTACGGTGCGCTTCGGCGCGCTTTAAATGGTACCTGATCTGTTGAGGTTCAAAGCGTACCGTACCGGTACTAAAATGTGACGTGAAACACTGCAGATCACTGATTGGTCAGACAGACATAATCGTCACTACCAGCGTCATTGGATTTGCGACACGAGACCGCTATACAGAGTCATATAACCAGTAGACAACAGCCAACACGGTAGCACCTGTGTTTTACTTACTTGAAAAAAAAGAAGAGATCAACACTTTAAAAAGGAAATGGCTGAATCGTGGTCGAGGTGCAGACAATCCTCTCGTTGGTTGCCTAGGAGCGGGTCCAGCGAGAGCTGGATGGGGCAAAACAGAATGAAAAAGTGTTCCAAGATAGCAGCTAGCTCAGCTCTTAGCCGCACACGGCTATCACCGGACCTACAAACAGTGTAACGATCAGTCCCACCCACTTTGAATGGGTACTAACTGCAGTGGAAAAGCAACCGAGCTAGCGAACCGAACCGTGCCGTACCGAGTCGTACCACGCAGTGGAAAAGCGAAGCCGACCCGAACCGTTCCGCGCCGAATCGAACCGTACCGAACCGAGCGTACCATGCAGTGGAAAAGCGCCATATGTATTGGAGCATCCGAAGCTCCCAAGTAGCACCACAGACTGGAGCTCACTGATGCCCTGATCCAGGTCTGGGAGGACACCATCTCATCAGGAGCATACCCAGACATTGTAGTGAGTGCATACAGGCATGTGGGGGCCATACACACTACTGACTTACATTTGGAGTTGCTGTAATGAACATCATGCAAGTTGGATCAGCCTGTAAACTCATTTTTTTACATTGATTTTTTGGTATCATTTTGAATCTAGCCCTCAGTAATTTTAGTTTCGATTGACTGTTGTCACAAAATTTTGATCTTAACATATTATAGAACTTATACAAATAGAGGTTTTCAAATTTAATATTTTATTCCTTGAGATTTAAGTGTTGCCTTAATTTTTTTGAGCAATGTATATCTTAAATTACAACATATGTTCTCAATGTCAAATGCATAAAAGTGAATTCATGCATTCATGACCTTAAAGGATAATTCCGGTATTTAACACTTTGAGTCTATTTTCTAGTTTGTTTTGGATAAACTAGAGTGGTGGACTTAGAAATTTTGACAATGGGTCCTGTCTCGAGTTTTTGACTATTTTAGGATCGCCTCTGAGTGCTTCAGAGTGGTTGTCTACGAACATACTGAAATGTGTCTTCAAAACAACACTTAACATTAGCTCTCAAAACTGTGCAACTCACCGAGTAGTTAGTGGTGTTCGTTGATGATCCAAAACAAGTAGCGTAGCGAAATACAGTTTCTGTCATGTTTTATTTGCCATTTTTTAAAAATCCAGTGATGTCTGTTGGAGCCTCAGTGCTCGTTGATATTACTACGCTACCGGAAACCGAAAGGGGTCTGTTTACATTTGGTTGTAGTCTTTTCGCTCGGTTCTCCGTCTTTCAGAAGGCTAGCGTGAGCAGAGCAACTGCGGCAAAGTGGTTGTCGCCATCAAGTGGTCGGGAGTGTGCTAACGCTTCAGACTCAAATATCCAGCGGAAGTTTATACGCGGTTGTGAGGTATCTGAAAATATAGTTCTACTATAGTAAATAAAATGGATTGAAAGCATACATTGCGCCGATATATTTGTTTTTAATCATCAAAGAACACCACTAATCACTCGGTGAGTTGCACAGTTTTGAGAACTAATGTTAAGTGTTGTTTTAAGGACATGTTTTAGTATGCTCGTAGGCAACCACTCTGAAGCGCCCAGATGCGATCCTAAAATAGTCTAAAAGTCGAGACAGGACCCATCGTCAAAATTTCTAAGTCCACCACTCTAGTTCATCCAAAACAAACTAGAAAATAGACTCAAAGTGTTAAATACCGGAATTATCCTTTAAGGCTGGATTACTCTAATGTCTAACTGGGGGGTTGTCCTGCAGGCAGTCCCGATTCTACACACCCTAAGTTTATACAGTAATAATATTTTGGCAAAACAGATTCAGCAAATGCTTCCGTGCATATTTGCCTTTGCGCTCTGGAGGAAGTCAACTATCTATTTACAACGTGTTTTGCAGCGGTGAGCAATGTAGCCAATCACAGACATAGTTGTTGATCTCTTGAACGCAATGGCCAATCAGAGGTTTAACAAACAAAGTGTAGACACAATGCAATTAGGATATTTATTGTGCATTGTTGGCAGTTTCATTGATGATAACGGAACTTTGAGAGATTGCGATAAACTGACAAAGCGACAGCGTTTGGTGTTTGCACACCTAGTTTGTTTGAGCCCTCCAAACGCTCTAGGAGCGGTTCAGAGTGTATGTGAACAAACCAAGTCATCTCAGCCCCCCTTAAAAGGACCCAAAAGTGAACAGTACTCAGACCAATGGGTCCGTTTGTGATATGTGAAAGCGATGGGGTCCTGATTTGTGTTGCATTTCGTTTTGACATCTATCTTTTGCAGTTCTGGTGTCTCCGTCTGGTGCTGTTCTGAGCATGTAGCCTACACCCGAAGTGCACACACTAAAAGCCTGCAGTGCGAGTACTGAACTAAGTTATCTTTCGCGTCTTATTGGGCTTAAATTGTCAAATACACACAAAGTTTACATAAACAGTCAGTTATGTCTAAAGTAAAAGTAGAGAGTTGGGAGAAAATCGGATGCCTGTCTGTATCCGTGCTGCATTAGCTCTTACACTTGTTTCACACATACTCCGTATGCGGTGCGTGTTGTAGTATGTATGTATGCGATGCAGGAGCAGCACGTGCTGTTGTGCTTTCACATACTGCATTTGCAGTGCGCAACTGATCCGTGGCTGTATCAAAACACAACATTTACTCATTTTTATTTCAAATCCAAAAGTTGTTACTGAACATGGCTTGTCAGCATTGCAATTCTCTTTGTATAGGCTTTGTATAGTGGGAGGCACATACCGTATACAAACTGTTGTAATTCCTACACCGTTCACCTGATTTGGATGTAAATACCCTCAAATTAAGACTGAAAGTCTGCAGTTAAAGCACATCTTGTTCGTTTCATTTCAAATCCATTGTGGTGGTGTAATAGAGCCAAAAAGATTAGAATTGTGTCGATGTCCCAATATTTATGGACCTGACTGTGTATATACAGCATATGCGACCGTTTTTTGAGAATGTGCGAGTAAAAATTGTATGTGGTCGCATTTGTGCGAGTGGACGCTCGCGCAACAGAACGCCGTTGTATCAGCAGCTGCTGCAGTCTGTAACTTATGTTCAAAATGAACGAGTACATCATGAATCCATTTTCCAAACCGTGTTTTTGACTTATCCTGAATCACTACGGTACGCCTATAATAAGTGTTTATATTCTGACTATTTTTATCCCGGGCTCGGCTCGGCTGCGGAGTAGCCCAGTGCCTGCGTGACTCGCCATAGACACTAACGGAGAGAAGTAGCTCCGGCTACAATGTTCTTCCGCAAGACACGTGCAGTTTATTTATTGACGAACGTACACGTCACGCGCATCACACACTGATGGTGAAACGCGCCAATTACGAATTCAGGAATTAAGGCATATAAAAATGAAAAGGTCTCACGAAACACCGAGCCTCTTCCTACGTCTTTTCAGCGGTTAGATAAGAGTAATCGCTCGACAGAGGAAAAGGAAATTATTATAAAATGCAGAAGGTAAGGAGTGTGAGATTTCTGATTTTTGTTACAACTATAAACTTTGATAATGAAAAATCTGTATCAGCCTATTATAATAGCTACTCTAATCTTTTAAAATGTAACATACATTTGAATGTTTAATGATTTTTAAAAGAGAAAGATGATAATAGATAGATAGATAGATAGATAGATAGATAGATAGATAGATAGATAGATAGATAGATAGATAGATAGATAGATAGATAGATAGATAGATAGATAGATAGATAGATAGATAGATAGATAGATAGATAGATAGAATATAATTAAAATGTAAATAGATAGATTGTATACACTCTAAACAATGCTGGGTTGTTTAAACTCAAATTTGGGTCAAATATGGACAAACCCAAATGTAATTTAAAATTTTAACCCAACTTTAACTTTCACTTTCAACTGTAATTTTTTTTACTACATTTTTAACCCAACATTTGGGTTTGTCCATATTAGACCCAAATTTGGGTTGAAACAACCCAGCATTTTTTAGAGTGTATAATTCAAATGTAAAATGCTTAAAATTACAAATTAAAATTGCTGTCCAAAATCCCTGAAAATCCTGAAATTTGGCAATGATAATTACCATATATTACATGTGTTTTTATATAATATATATGACAGGTATTTATGCTGCAACCAAGAAAGCCTTTGCTAGCCTTGGTCCGTTAAAACCACTATTCATCAGCATGCATTGATTAATCCCATGGCATGTAGCAAAAAAAAAAAAGTCCGACCAAATCATATGCTGGTGCGACCAACTGAGAAAGTTGGTAGCACCAGTACAACCAGTGGAAAAGTTAGTCTGGAGCCCTGTATATATATTATATATATATATATATATATATATATATATATATATATATATATATATATATATATATATATATATATATATATATATATATATATATATTTATATATATATATATATATATATATATATATATATTTATATATTATATATATATATATATATTTATATATATATATATATATATATTCAGAATATCGGCATTGAAGTTTTCATGTTATTAATGCATCTGCACAAATGTGTGGGCCACTATCACGGATTAGAGGACCATACCATTAGCTCAGCAGTCAACACTGGCCGGAGTTTGTGAAAAGAGTCAGTAGAGCTAAAGCGAAGTAAACGCTACAATATTTCAACGTTAAAATAAATGGCGATAGAGATCTGGCCAATGTTACAGGGCATATTTGTATTTGCATTCTGGAGACCGTCAAACCGCATTTATTTACAATGTGTTTTTGCTGTGTTGAGCAATGTAGCCAATCACAGACATCTGTTGATCTCTTGAATGCAATAGTCTCCGCTCAAAACAGTGAGTTTTTGTTCAGTGCGGAGTTCTGCATGCTCGGGAATCATCTCATAACAAAGAAAGTTAAGACACGATGTAAATAAGATATTCATTGTGCATTGTTGAAGCAGGCCTTGAAAAGATTAGCTGATCGTGGCAAACTAAGGGTTACTATATTTGGGAACATATCTAGATACAAGGTTTGGTTTTGGTAAGAATGTAGACAATATTTAAAGGACAGCAAGTCAAAGGTTGTTTCTTATGTGTAAACTGAAGACTTTTGATGTTAGACAATCCATATTAGAAATGGTATAAAAGTCATGTTGAAAGTATTTTCATGTTTAATATTACTTATTACTCACTTTTGGGGGGTATTCCATGGTCTACTCTACAGTACCTAGTACCTGGTACTTTTTTTTAGTACCACCTCGGTAGAGGTTCCAAGCGAGCCGTACCGATACTAAAATGTGACGTGTAAACAATGCAGATCACTGATTGGTCAGAGAGAATCGTCACTGCAGCATCATTGTATTTGCGACACAACGAGACCTCAAAACCGCTAGATTTAATTAGTCAGTAACAGCCACTGCAGTATCATTTGTTCGCACAACTTTATTAAACGACTTGCTTTAAACGACCACCGCAACTTGAAAAAAGCTTGAATAAACTTATTCTTAACTTCATATTCAATCACTTGCGAGTGAAATTTTATAATTTATTAGCCAATGGCCAACACCAGCTATTGGCTAGCAATTATTTAGTTGCCTAGTGTGAAATGTAGATGCTTTTATGAATAATTTACTTGCAAATCTAGAAGGTTGGAAAGTGGGAAAATAATTAAACCTGGAGCTCTGACACAGTAGGTTGGCCTTTTATTGTAACCATAGCAACAGTTCCAACCTGACTGCAAGTATATGCTGTACTCTAAAATGGAAATGTTTTGTTTCAGTTTAAATTTTTCTTCCTGAGGTCTACTCGCTCTGTCTAATAAAAGTGAGCAGAAGATGCAAGCGATTTAAAAATTCTATATGGGAAGCATGTGAAAAGCTTCAGTAATGCAGGGAGATGTTCTCTTTGCGTAGAGGACGGGAGAAGTGTCACCGGTGTGCATTTTACTTTCGTTTTTCGAATTAGTGGCAATTTGGGGGCTGCAATTGCTAGAATGCATTATTATTCTTTATGATTATGTTTGCTGGTTCCCTTTTAGCAGGGTTTCAATCCAAAATCGCTTTTACATCGCTTTGAAATCAAATCTTCTGCCATCGTCTTGTCAGTCAGTTCGCCTCACTCTCCTCATGTGATAAATTAAATCTGACTTCTGCTGCTGATCTGTGCAGTGACTGTCGTTCAGCTCACACTGAATTGAGCAGACACGTTCCGTTTTTAATTGTAGTGTCTGTTCTAACATCATTAAAGAACACATCACTGTTAGCGGAGCCGTTTGTTGTAGTTCTTGAAAAGTGGATTCTGTTCAATAAAATATCTCCCCTTTGGAGGGGAGCTTTGTAACCTTGCAGATCTTGTTTATGCTCAAACAGCAACATTACACACTAACTAAAGATGAATAAATACACACTAACAGAAGTACTGAACATTTCCAAAAATAAACATCCTGTCACATCTCCAACAATCTCTCCCTTACTTTCCACACAATTCACCAAGGACTCTTATTTTGTGTCTTAGATTGACTCTTAGATTGAGTCTCTCAATCTGTTAAGGCCTCATTATGCTTCTGCGTCAACTCCACGGCGTAGCTACGTCATCACTCCTACGGCGTCGTTGCCGTTTTATGGTTCTGCATCAGGTTGCGTTGCATCGCGGTGCATCTGACCAATTACAGCCCTTGTGGTCTGCGTCGCCTCGATGCGTAGTTACAATTTTTTGGAGGTGCACGTCGAGCTACGGCGTAGGGGTCGGAGAGAGGTTCGCGGCGACGCAGAGGGGTCTGCGGGAGTCTGCCGTCGATTCGACGCAGAAGCATAAAACAGGCTTTACACCCTGATTGTTGGCAACAAAGCAAATGTATTTGTCAGAGCACATGTCACAAACCACCTTATGAAAAAACTGCAATGAAAACCTCTGAATTGTTATTCTGTTCAGAAGGATACAAAATCCTCTTTCAGACAAAGGATATGTAAACACTACTGTTGCCATAGCAATAAACTCTAAAGGCCTGTTCACACCGGGACGAATTTCGCGCGCGTTATTCGCCGACGTTTAACGCCTCGTGACTAAACAAAGGGCGCCAATGTGAGTGTTCACACCGACGCGTAAAATGCCACGCGTAAAAGCGTCATTTTTAAAAAAAAACGCCTCGGGTTCGTTTTTTTTGTTTGACGCGCCGCGTCAAAAACTATCCGACCAATGAGATTGGCGCTTTTGCTCACGTGTCTGGAGCTTCTGAAGTTACAGTAAAACACAACTTGGGGGCGCTCAAACACAAAACGGTCTTGGCGAGCACACATACGTAATGGCGAAGAAGAAGAGCGTCCGTCTACTACACTCTGCCGGGAAGAAATAAGACGAGGAAGATGCAAGGCCAGATGAATGTAGAGCTGCCGGTCTTGTTGTTGTCAATATAAAGAGACACAAATGAGAATAAAGAACTTTATGACAAACGCGACAAACTTGCTCTCTTCTTCTGAGTGACAAGCGAGTGTCAGAAGCACTTTGTGGACCTGGACCGGGTATTTCTGTACATTAGGCGCCATCTAATGTCAGGGAATGAATTTGCATGTTCACTCAGCTCATCGTCAGCGAAAAACGCTTGGGTGTGTGAACACAAAAAAACGCGTGGAAAAACGCTGACGAATAACGCGAGCCGATATTCGTCCCGGTGTGTACGAGCCTTAAAGGTTCATGTACAAATCACTGCAATGTTTGGAAATTTAACAGTATATGCGAGTAGACCTATACCCAAAATGAAATCTCTGCTAGTACGAAAGTGACTCCTATATTTTATACACACAATGACTGAAAAAGTGTTTTGTTTTTTTGAATCTCGTGGCTGTAAGCAAGGTACATGGATGCCAATAGCTGTTTTGGTTTGGTGTTAAACCAGTGCTATTCTTGACCAAAGTAAAATGAGCAAATGCAGGCACTTCTTGTGATTCATAAAGTTTTGTCTACGACTTTGTCTTTGAAAGAAACCATGCAGAGTTTATCCCGATACCTAATGCCTGAAAGCGGTACTAAAAATTTCCTAAAAATTAATTACTTATCTAAATGCACAAGGGGTATTGATAATGCTCCCTTGCAGACAGAAAAAGAAAAAAATAAGTGTAAAGGGCATCCTCAATTGAAAACTCCTCAAGGCATCCACAAATTAAGTACCTTGAATTGTATTGTATTGTACAATAGGCTACAATGTGCACATAGGCTAACTGCCGTAACCGTCTGATTGACTAGGTTGCTACCGTGGGATATTACATATTTCTCTTGTCCAACACTGAAATTAATTAGAACCAGAACATAGCATATTACACTAAAAAGACAAGTCATGGTAGGATAAAACATACTACAGCCTACAGTACTACAATAAAACTTTACAAAACAAGGCTGTGTATTACAACCCCATTTTGTTCCTTTCTTTAAAACTGTAATTCAATGCCATGTGAATTCTCTAGGAAAGGCCCCTCCTAATTTCACAACTGGTGTCTCTGAGATTCACAGACCAGCAGATCAGGTGACGGCACCTTTGTCTCTGAATGCAGTATTAAAGAAATATTGAATACTGCAGAAAAAAAACTGTAAATGCATGCATTTCTGTAGCCTCTATTTAGTAGCAAAGCTGATTTTGCTGTACAAAAGTCTCCCAAGATGGAAACATGCATTCATTTCTCAGTAGTAAAAATAATAATAATAATAATAATAATAATAATAATAATATGCCATGACTACAAATGGTCAAAGAAAAGGTAACACTTTATTTTACGGTGTCAGTGATACAGAGTAATTACTTAATTACTTTGTAGTAGACATTATAATAACATGTAACAAAATGTAATTAACATGTAACTAAGTTATGGAACAGCCTGTACTTACAGATTGTAATTATACTCATGTAATAGGCAGCTACTGTTACACATGTGTAACAGGCCGAGTCAGTTACATACGTGTTACCGACTTAGTAACATATTTAAGTACTTGTTACATTGTACCAAGGTAAAAAGCCTGCAGTTACACATGGTAATTTTGTACCTTCTAAAATAAAGTGTATCAAGGTTGTAAGTGCACTTCATGTGTATCTACATACCGTATCCATCTGAATTAACCCTCTAGTTTACAGCTTAAATACATGCAGTAGCTTCTTAATTACATTCAATTTACAGACTATTACACAGGTGTAAGCTACGTAAAATAAAGTGTATCAAGATTGTACTTAAGTGTACTTCATGTGCATCTACAAAGCTTATCCATATGTACTTTAGTTTGAATTAGGCCTAATTCCCTCGTTCACAGCATAAATGCATGCGGTAGCTTCCTAATTACATTGCAATTACATAATTTTACACAGGGATAAGCTAAGTAAAATAAAGTGTATCAAGACTTCAGTGTACTATTATGTGTATCTACATACCTTATACACATGAAGTACACTTAAGTACAATCTTGATACACTATTTTAGAAGGTACAAAATGACCATGTGTAACTGCAGGCTGTTTTCATAGTAACATATTTAAGTACTTGTTACATTGAATAGTACAAATTACTTTCTTATATAATTACATTTTACCAAGTCGGTAACACGCATGTAACCGACTCGGCCTGTTACACATGTGTAACAGTAGCTGTCTATTACATAAGTGTAATAATTGTAATTACAATCTGTAAGTACAGGCTGTTCCATAACTTAGTTACATGTTAATTACATTTTGTTACATGTTATTAAAATGTCTACTACTAAGTAATTAATTACTCTGTATCACGGACACCGTAAAATAAAGTGTTACCACATATGGTTTCCCCGGCTGGGCAGTTGGGAAACATGAAGTGCTTTCTGCCTTATTTGTTCCACATTGTCTAATCTTTTCCACTAAGTCTTCCTTCTTCACATGCAGTGGACAGCCAAGCCCCCTTTTGTCTCTGAAAATAAAAACAAGGTCACATTTCCTGGCGATGGCACCGGCCACAACTTGATTCAAGAACTTTTGATACAAGTCCAGAGACTTTTAAAAACTTGTAATGACAGAAGTAAAGAGTAGACCCCATTTTAAAATCCAGTACTTCATTTCAAGCAACCATTCTCGTTTGTCTAGCTCCACCTCTAAATATACAGTGCTGGTCAGAATTATTTGCCCCATGGTAAATATGATCAAAGATGGCTGTAAAAAATAAATCAGCATTGACTACGTTTACATGCAGCCAATTTTCGGGTTATGGTTGGGTTAAGGTCACTCTTCGGGTTTCTGAAACGTTAGAAATAACCCGTTTACATGCGTGAGCAGAAAGTTTCTCCTGTATACATGGAATTGCAATATCCCGATGTAAACGGCGACGCACGGTTAGCGTCTGGACGTACGGACAACCGAGAGGGGGTTCAGCGAAAAATCGGCAGCTGGCAGCAGGAAGTAGCTGCCACTGGCAGCTGACGTCAGATGCCGATATAATAACCGGAAGTCGGAGGTGGATGCCGCTTTTAGCCAGGCAAATAAGTTATTATATCAATATAAATTGTTTGTACTTATTTAAATAAAATACTTCTATTAGTAAGTATTTTATTTTATTTTATTAAAAAAGGTTTATCAAATATAAATCAAGTAACGAAGATCATAGACATAGCCTAATACAAAAAACACACATTAAGCTACACTTGAAATTATGAATTTGTATGTGTATAAAATAAATATAATTTATGAATGAGTGAGTGTACATGTTTGTTAAATATACCCATTTATTAAACTTAAATAATGAGAACAGGGAAAGGCTAAATTCCTTTCAGGATAAATATCTGTCCAAATAGGCCCCATCTTAGTCAAATTATAAATATTGTAGCTATTGTATTTAAAGGTTTTTCATAAAATCAATTGGAGTGTTCAATCCAGGTTTAGAATGTTTGAGCAGTGTGTAGCCTATGATTGTAAACAATCTGGCCAACAAACCTGAACTGTTGACGAAACGCGTTCATCCCAGCTAGAAACGAATGCGAGTGAGCAGCAGATACAGAGCGCTTTAAATCGATCAACCTCGTTTTATTGTAGTGCTATAAGGTGAATTCCAAAAGGCATTCTTTTTCTTTGAAGCAACAAAGGCTAAATAATTGGTTATAGTTAAAAAAAAAAACTATTGGTGCGGATGACACGCAGCGAAATATAGCCTATATAGCCTATTAAAATTATAAAATATAATATATACATTATGAATTTTTACGAGTATAAATATAATTTATGAATGAGTGTACATGTTTGTTAAATAATTAAATGTATACATAAAGAAATGCCTATGTAATCATATTGTATTTTTTTTAAAATATATTCTTTATACGTATTAAATACACAACATTTAAACTTAAATAATGAAAGTCCTGTCTAAAAGAAGAAGAAAAAAAGAACTTTGTCCCTTTATTTAAAATATACCTTTATTTAAAATCATATTTTGCTATCATTTAAGTTCAGTTGTTTTACATTTGCAGTACTACTTTAATACATTCTGTCTTTGTTTAATGAAGCAGCTGTAACTGTTGAAACAGGCTTTGTGTTTTTCTGAAATCAGAATGATAGGCCACAATCCTGAACTAGATGGTAAAGTTCGTAGACAAACTTTAAGTTGGCTTGAAAAAGCCTATAGCTAGAAAGTTTTAAAATGTTCTTATCGCCGGCGTCACCATTGACGGTCGCTGTCGCTTGACTTCCAGTTACATGTGATTGGTTGCTACTAGTTTGGACGATACTGATTGGCTGCCACGAAAATGGCAGGTCCATCCTAATGGGCTCTATGCACGGCGGTATTTCCGCTGAATGGTTAAGGATGCTCGATAACTTCCGCCGATCGTAGAGTCCAATGCAATACCAAGAATTATTAAAGCTGCTAGCAGCATTTATCGGTGTTCAAGCAATTAAAGCCGTTAAGGCAGTTAAGCTCAAAAGCATCAAAAGACATTAAGTTTTATTTGGTAAGCATTTATCCACTGACATCATAGATGAAATAGACGATTTTCAACTAATACAGGCAATTTACCTGTAGCCAGGGATTGAGCCAGGGATCACAGTGGTTTAAAAAGCTAGCTTCTAGCCCCAACGGTCTATGAGTTATGAGCAATTTAGTACTTTTGGTTGCTGTAGCGCCACCTATGGGCCAAAGTTTCAAGTCTCTAGGCCTTACGGTTTGGGCTGCACGATGCGTTTTAGGTTTTTTTTTTTTTTTCAAATAGCAATTACAATAGGTTTTCAGCACTAAAGTGCTTGAACACCTAATAATAATGAGACCTTTTTGACGATTATAGCGCCACCTTTTGTCCAATCTCCATGAAACTCTGCATGCTCCTTCAGTATGGTATGACACATATGCTCATCAATTTTGGTGAAGTTTTGACTTTTTTTGTAGGATTTATAGGCTTTTGACCGTATTTGGTCACGGGCCATTTCCTAAATGACCATGTTATGGCCAAGCAAATGCAGAATTTCAACATTTTTTCGATAATTATTGATAGTCAGACTCCAGAGAACATTTCTGCACTGGTCTGGTTCCGATTGGTCAAAAAACCAGGGACTAGTTCGCAAAAGTAGGTTTTGGACAAAATTGGCTATAACTAATTTTTTTTTGCTCCAAATCGAAATCCGAGATATACATCTTGTTCGTCTTGAGCCAGGGATCACAGTGGTGTAAAAAGTAGCTTTAGTCCCAACTGTCGAGGAGTTATGAGCAATTTAGTACTTTTGGTTGCTGTAGCGCCACCTATGGGCCAAACGGGGTCATACTCTGATAGGTTGTCCCCATATTTGAGGCCTACCATCTGGGCGAGTTTCAAGTCTCTAGGCCTTACGGTTTGGGCTGCACGATGCGTTTTAGGTTTTTTTTTTTTTTTCAAATAGCAAATACAATAGGTTTTCAGCACTAAAGTGCTTGAACACCTAAATATTGAATTTTATACTCCATGGTTATACTAAAGAAACGTTAGTCACAAAAACAGACACCCCTCGTTGTGTGTATGCTTCTTTTTAAAATTATATGAAATAAACATAACTATATATAAAATTACATCTAAACATATGAAAGTTTCGTTTCAAAGACGGGAGGACAGTACATTTTGAAGACTCTGCCATAATCCCGTTTTCCTCAGTTCTCCTCCGCTTTAATCTCCCCAACCGGAAACGGAAGAGCATCCTTGCGTCAAATGCGGAACTTATGCGTGCATATAGCCTATATGGCAGGGCTTCTGGCTGTCAACGGCAGCTACTTCCTGCTGCCAGCTGCCGATTTTTTCGCTGAACCCCTACTGGGACAACCTTAAGACGCAATATGCATCATTTCCGATTCTTCTTCCTGTATCCAAAGACAACAACAACAGCAGCACGCAGATAATGAATAGTTCGGGGCAGATAGCGATCCCCTTTGTTTGCGCTTTGATGCTGGTAAAGTTTCTGACCTCGCTCCAAAAGTTTGCTGTGCTGCGTCTCGCCATGTTTACTTCCGGTATACTGCACGCAGGTTTTTGTATGCGCTGAGAAGTTTCTCTACTCAAAAGACCAAGATTCCTTGCGAATAGAACATGAGCAGAACACATCACTATGGGGATATCCCGATACGCGTTTACATGACCAAAAATTCGGGTTAGAAAAGGGGTACCCCAGGTATAATATCCCGGTTTTTAAAATCCGGGATATGAGCATATCCGGGTTTTTGCCGGTGTTTACATGGCCGTTCGCGACCGGGTTATTGCTAATATCCCGGTTTTGAACGAGTTATTGGCTGCATGTAAACGCAGTAATTGTTTATCGGATCTATATTTATCAAGGAATGTCAGCAATAGTGGCGTTAAAAAAAAAGAATGAACAGAATCTCTGTATCAAAGACAAAAGGATAATCTATCCATAAATAAAACTTTTGGAATAACTGACTCACTTTTGAATGCAAGCAAGAATAAGAGCTGCAGAAGAGAGAAATATATAATTTTAGAACCTTACATTTTAGTCTGTCTGTCTTTTATTTGAAGCAGAATTAGGTTGAGTAAATGATGACAGAAGTTAAATCTTTCCGTAAACTATTCCTTCAATCAAAATGTTGGGTAACACTTTAGTTTAGGGAGCAATTCTCACTATGAACTAGTTGCTTATTAAATGCATATTACCATACTAGGACACTGACTGCTTATTAGTACTTATAAAGCACATATCAATGCCTTACTCTGCATGACCATATTCTACATCCCAAAATTTAACAACCACCTTACTACCTAATTTATTGATGCAAAAGTCATAATTAATAGCTAGTTGATAGTGAAAATTGGACCCTAAACTAAAGTGTTAACAAAAGTTGTTCACAAAAAACTGCATACTGTGTCCCCATGATCACCCCACAGTACCCCTGAGTGTTTTGGGCTGGAGGGAAACTTCTCTGGATGAAGGACAAAGGAGGAGGGGTGGACAGACCCCCGGTAGCCTTGTGTCTTGCACGGCCTTTCTCAATTCACTTTGCTGATCCAAGAATAGGCCCCAGAATAAAGCAGTTTGATTCACTACGGCTAGGCCTGAGGGGAACGGCACAAAAAACAACGCACAATGCAGCAGCACTACCACCATCAGCAGCGGTAATGAGGATGCGTCATAGACTGAACTGAACATACAAATTTGTATAAGAAAGGAATCACAAGACAAAGGAAGACATTAGGAAAAGTGCTTCAAAAAACAAAGTGAGCTCTGAGATTAAAATCTACTAATTTAAGCCAAAAACATTTAAAAAATAATAAAGAACTGAAGAGATACAGCGACAGATACTTTTTGACATCTTGCAATCAAAATGGTAGCCATGTTTCTCAAGAAACAAATGTTATCATGGACTATAATAGCAAAGACAATGGACTACAATAGATGCATGCCAATTGGTCCTGTGATGATGACAGGTACCAAGTTTCGTATTATTATGCCAAAGCGTTATGGTGATACAGCCTCACAACCATTTTGGCTTGATCATCAAATTTGCTGAATCTTTTTTTTTTTTTTTTTTTACTCAAAATAGTGGAAAATTTAGTTTTTGTTTAAAATTTTGATTTTTTTCTAGAACTGTGTACGAAACCGCTCACTCGTTCACTATTCCTAGTGTATGGCATCGGAGTACACTATATCTGCAAGGAGTGAACGAAATGAAGTGAGTGAATTCGGACACTGACGTAAACACTGTGCATCGGAGAAAAGGCTTCGTCACAAGTAGTGATAAAACCACTTTTATTTTACATGTTACTTACTTTATAAAATAATATTAATATCAATAACAATCATAATGACTTTATTTTGTAATTATATATCCCTCGGTGCCAGCTTTGTAGTTTCATCAATTGTATGATTGGTTTATCATGCTTAATAAATCATTAAATACTATAAAAAATTGCAAACAAAAATAAACATTAACAATGATAAATTATTTCATGCATTTATTGTTTTTAGTAAAGTTTTTTTAGTTTGTTATAAACTCTCACACTCACAGATGACGTGGTCTTTGAGCGCCCTTAGGCGACTGTCATGATTACATTCAAATTAATAGGCTACCTACAGATGATTAATGAATATTTTTAAATCATCCACCAAATTATCACCTCTTCCTAATGAGTTAAAGGGTTAGTTCACCCAAAAATTACTCACCCCCATGCTGTACCAACTTCATTCATCTTCGGAACACAAATGAAGATATTTTTGATTAAATCTGAGAGCTGGTTGACTGCTACATAGGCTCCCTCAGCAATTGAAACTTGACGGCCCAGAAAGTCATTGAAGAAAATGTTTAAGTATTCCATGTGCCTACAGTGGCTCCACTATAAGTTTATCAAGCGACGAGAATACTTTTTGTGTGGGAAAAACAAAACAAAAATAACGACTTTATTCGACTATTCCATTGCTTCCATGTGGGCCTGGGATGAGAGTTCAAGAGATTTCCACGACGCATGCGCGAGAACTGACGTTCTTCTACTACACAGCGCGCGTCTTACAAGCAGAGGAAGACGCGCACTGTACATAGTTGTAGAAGAAGAGCGTCAGTTCTCGCGCATGCGTCGTGGAAATCTCTTGAACTCTCGTCTCAGGCCCACATGGAAGCAATGGAATAGTTGAATAAAGTCGTTATTTTTGTTTGTTTGTTTTTCCGCACAAAAAGTATTCTCGTCTCTTGATAAACTTATAGTGGAGCCACTGTAGGCACATGGAATACTTAAACATTTTCTTCAATGACTTTCTGGTCCGTCAAGTTTCAATTGCTGAGGGAGCCTATGTAGCAGTGAACCAGCTCTCAGATTTAATCAAAAATATCTTCATTTGTGTTCCGAAGATGAACAAAGGTCTTACGAGGTTGGTACAGCATGGGGGTGAGTAATTAATGACTTAATTTTCATTTTTGGGTAAACTAACCCTTTAACAACAATGCCCCAAATTATTAAAACACCCGGCTGTTAGTAAAACACATTAAATTGAGTTAATGCGTAAATAATAGTTTAATAATAAAAATAATATACCTACATAATTTATCTTATTAATATAATTTCATTTAATTTTTAAAATTCATCTATATAATATTGTATCTATATATTTTAATATGTTTTATTCAAGTAATGATTAATAAAAATAATTAAAAAAATTAACCTTAAAACTAGCATGAAATAAATGTTAAAGCAGACATAAGAAAGCTGTAAAGTAATTTCTGGTTTAAACTCACTCGCTCCCACACTTTCACGTGCACTCAGTCCTCTCTGCATTGGAGTTTGAGACATAGTGCTTCAGCAAATGATCATAGAATGTACATTGTGAATTCAGAGAGGATTGTGGGTATAAAGCATAGACAGTATAAGAAATGGACAGAGCCATCTCATTGGAACTCAGTTGAGACAGTTGAAGCCCACTTTTAGCGATTTTTTTAGCACTTCCGTTCCTGACGCGCAGACTCAAACCGACTCAAACTAAGCTTGATGACGTGAGCAACCCGTCTGACAGATGTATATCTTCTAGTAGCTGTGCGTGAAAACTGCCAACGTTAATCTTAACGCCAGTACGCCATATTAAGTTAATGCATTGATTGCCTGCGAGCTTCTCCTCCTATCTTTACGGTCGCGCGACAGAGAGTCGAGTGGTTATGACGCAGTCGTTAGCCTATTTTTACAAAAACTGTTTCTACGGGGCCATAATGTAACATAGAAGGTAATGGAGCCCTTTATATATTGTCGTGTGTCTTTAGAAATAAATAATGGACAAATTGAGTCTTTAAACGCCTCAGATGTAGAGTTATTTGCTGTCAAAGTGACGCCAAAATGAATGGGAGTCAATGGGAATGCTAACGCAAGTGAAGTTCTGCTACAAGATGGCGGCTCCCGCAAGGCTTCAACTTCCGGTCGATGGATTACCCCCTTGGTATAAAGTAGTGAACGAATGTAGGGAATGATGTCGTTCACTCAGAAATCGGACACACTACAAAATGGCCAACACCTGATATAGTGTATAGGGAGCGGTTTCGGACACAGCTTAGGCCTCATGATTCAAAAATTAGAAAAACTTTTAACTGTTGGTGGAGCAAGAGGGTGTTGATATAGAGAACCTATGGTTCATTCCGAGTTTTATAGGCAACCTTGGTCATGCTAATTCAGTTTATCAGATTCTTTTAAAGGGGAACTTAAACAAAATGGGAAGTTAAGGTCATATAACATGTGTTATCATTGTTATGTGTGGTAGGACAAGTAAAACTGCTGAAGTAGTTACAAGGGGGGAAACGGATAGTTTGTTGTTTTGTTACTAGGGCACCGTGACTTGATTTTCGACGATCCGTGACGTCACTGGCATGGTAGGCTTCTTTGACAGCTCCAGCAAAATGGCATCTCAAGAGCATCACAGATCGAGAGGAGGGTCTTATTGCATTGCACCCGGCTGCCTCCATGAATTGTACAGGACAAAGGCAGCAGGACAAAATATTCATTACCATCGGTTACCTCTACGGAGAAAGGCAGCCCTACAATCTTGGCTAGCAGCCTTAAAATGGGCTAGCCCTCCTACAGCCCCTGGGTTTAGGGTCTGTAGTGCCCACTTCCAAACATCAGACTATGAGGAGAGCTGCACTTTTGATTCGAGTGGTAGACTGACGAAGACGTGGCGGCGCAGGCGCACGTACGCTTAAATTAGTCCTCTTTTTCCCGGACATGTCCTCTTTTTGACTTGAAAATGATGTTGGCATTAGTGGAATTGCATTAGCATGGTGTAAATCATACTTATCTGACTGTTATCTGTTATCCGTTTGTAGAAGTAAATGAAGAGATGTATTATTGATCAAAAGTTCAGTATGGTGTACCACAAGGCTCAGTACTAGGACCGTTGCTGTTCACTCGGTACATGCTACCCTTAGGAGATATCATTAGGAAGCGTGGCATTAGTTTTCACTGTTATGCTGATGATACTCAGCTCTATATTTTTTTTACGCCCTGACGAAACTTACCAATTCACAAAATTAACGGAATGCATAGCTGATATAAAAAACTGGATATCTAGTAATTTCCTACTACTTAACTGAAAAAAACAGAGATTCTAATTATTGGACAAAAAACTTCCTCACGTAATAACCTAGAATACGGTCAAACACTTGATGGCTGTTCTGTCAAGTCTTCGCAGTTGGTTAGGAACCTGAGTGTGCTCTTTAATACCAATCTTTCATTTGAAAGTCACGTGTCTAATATCTGTAAAACCGCATTTTTCCATCTTAAAAATATATCTAAATTACGTCATATGCTCTCAATGACAAATGCATAACAATTAGTTCATGCTTTCATGGCATTGAGGCTAGATTATTGTAATGCTATTATGGGTGGTTGCCCTGCATGCTTTATAAACTAGCTTCTGCGTTTTGGACCAGCTGTAGTTTGAGTTCTTAACAGAACCAGGGAGTATGACCATATTAGCCCAGTTCTGTCAACAATGCATTGGCTCCCTATTAAACATTGAATACATTTTTAAATATTGCTGATTACTTACAAAGCACTGTTTAGCTCCCCAGTAATTGAGCGAGCTCTTAACGCATTATAGTCCTTCAAGTCTATTGCGATCTCAAAATTCCAGCCAGTTGGTAATAGCTAGAATATCAAAATCAACTGCTGGCGGTAGATCCTTTTCCTATTCAGCACCTAAACTATGGAACAGTCTTCCTAACATTGTCCGGGAAGCAGACACACTCTGTCAGTTTAAATCTAGATTAAAAACACCTCTTCAACCTGGCATACACACAGAACACTATACATTCCTATTATTCAAATCAGTTAAATTATTATTAGGCTGCATAAATTAGGTCAGGCCATCCTTAAAAATATTTTGGTTTGCAGTAACAGCAAAAAAAAAAAAAGGGTCGGTAGGTAGACCTATTTTTTTTTTCAAGATTCAATGTAAAAAAAATTTTTTTAAATTTTGGTCATGGTATGAATTTAAACAAATGTGCATATCGTGACGTCACTGAGTGTGTCTTCAAACCGTGCCTTCTTGCGCACCTTTGCAAACCTCATTCTGATGCAGGTTATATAGATATGTCAAAAAAAAATTTATTACATTAATTCCAGCTGCATTTATTTGATTTTTTTTGGCAAAATCAAGAAAATAAGAAGCCACTAGAGTTCAATGAAAGTGGATTTTCAGAGGTAAACAAATAAATTAAAATGACTTTAGATTTCACAAAATAACAGTTAATTAGATTAACATGCAATGTAATACCTATGAGAAAACATGTTAATGTGTTACATTTAGGATGTTTACATCCATAAAACAATTTCAATTGTGTTACTGGTTACTAGTTTACTAGGTTATACTGTTTTACTTGCATCCACCGCTAGGTGTCAAATGCAACCTACAAATCAGACACAAGTTACGTTGCTTTCGGTTGTCACTTTTGTGAAAAAAAATCCTGTTTGTTTTTTGAGACAAAAGTGTTCATTTAAATCGATTGTAAAATCAAGTTTTCATGTCTAAAGACGTTTCCATTTTCAACGCCACATATAGGCAAATCCACGGACAACTAACATGCATTAGGACGAAAGTAAAGAGAGCGCGTGAGACGCGCACAAGTCATCAATATTTCTGATGATTTATTGGAGTGAAGTTTACAAAATTCTCGAAAAACAACACCCGCAGCCATCATTACGAAGCGCAAACCATTGACAGTGAATGAAACGAAGCGAACGTGTCTAGGCCATATGTGACATGCGTAAAGTTATACCATGGTGTAAACATAATCATAGGTTTTACACCAAGCGGGTTTATATCTAAAAGAAAGAACGTAGCCTATGTAGGCTTTTTATATTCACAATACTTACTAAAATATGATTAATAATATATTATTGCATTTGTATTAGATGTTTGAAGAGTAAAAAAAAAAATTGGTCGGTCTTAACGCAAGTTTACAACCGGCAAGTCGGTCGGACTAAAAGGGAAAAAATAATAATAATTGGGTCGGTCCTAAATTGACAGGGTCGGTCGGGTTGCGGCAAACAATAATATTTTTTAAGGATGGCCTCAGCCAGAACTGGGAACACTTCCTATAACACCTGATGTACTCTCTACATCATAAAAAGAATGGCATCTAATTTTAGTATTTTTGTTTATTCCGAGGTTAACTGTAATCAGCCGGATCCAGGCTGTATCCAGATCAGATTGTGGTCCTGCGCCTAGACACGACCACAACGCATCCCTAAAGTGTCAGCACAGATTGTGTCAACTAGACTCTCCCCTGTGAAGGCCTCATCGACATTACAGCCATCGGCACTGATCCTCAACAAACCCCGCCCCATAAGCGCGTGATGACTCCAATCTTCAAACAGATGAACTGAATAATATAATGTTCCAATCCAATCTGACTTCTGACCTATAATGCTGCCTGAATCATAATCATACACTGTTCGTTGTTGGCCAGAGGAGAACTGGCCCCCCGACTGAGCCTGGTTTCTCCCAGGGTTTATTTTTCTCCATTCTGTCACCTGATAGAGTTTTGGTTCCTTCCCACTGTTGCCTTTTTCGCCTTTCCTCGCCTTTGTCGCATTGGCTTTTGGCTTGCTTAGTTGGGGACATTTATTTTTATATTTAATATTATTACAACATTATTTTCATGTTATCTGTGTAAAGCTGCTTTGAAACAATCTGCATTGTAAAAAGCGCTATATAAATAAAGGTGACTTGACTGTTGGGTTTTAAATTAATCTAGTTTATTTAAGTTCAGGACTTCATAGTCCAGGTTTTAGTATTCTGAACTTAATCTGTGTTGTTAATCCATGATTAACTATTCCATATTAAGGCCTACATCTGGCTTAATTTAAATGTCTGGGAAACCGCCCCAGTGAGTACATTTTATAAAATGATGGGACGAATTGCAAAACAGCAATGTAGAACAAAGGGTTGAAGAGCCAAAGCCATTTCATTTTGGGTATGTGTCCTTTTCGGCTTGTGAAAGGGAAGCTGGTTGTGGTGCTGGTTAAGGGGTTATAATAATGTTATTGTTTTTATCATAGTAATACAGTATTCTTTTCAATATTCCCCATCAATGGGAACTTAAAGGGATACTCCACTTTTTTTGGAAATAGGCTCATTTTACAACTCCCCCAGAGTTAAACAGTTGAGTTTTACCATTTTTGAATCCTTTCAGCCGATTTTCTGATATTTAGAAGAATATCAGTAAGCAGACAGTTTCTGGTCTCATTAACTCCCATAGTAGGAAAAAAATATACTATGGGAGTCAATGAGACCAGAAACTGTCTGGTAACTGATATTCTTCTAAATATCAGAAAATCGGCTGAAAGGATTCGAAAACGGTAAAACTCAACTGTTTAACTCTGGGGGAGTTGTAAAATGAGCCTATTTCCAAAAAAAGTGGAGTATCCCTTTAAGTGGCCTCTTAACAAACCCTCAAATATCTGTTGACTAATGTAGCCTAAGTGCAGTGATCTCACCCCACTTGAAATGACACAAGGAGAGCCTCATGACAAGCTGGATATGTCTGTCAGGCACCAGTCAATGTGGCACTGTTCACAATTCACACCATCTCTGTTAGAAGAGTAAAACAATCAAACTCCAGACGCTGCCAAGTACAGTAAACCAAGTTAAGGTCTGCAGAAAATCCCCCTAACAAAAAAAGCAGCAGTCAGGGTAAAGTCAGGTTACACATGACATTAAAATCAGACCACATGAACACATAGACCAAAGGCCTTTTACTAATAATAAAATTACTAATAAATATGTGCAATAGGTTTTTCAGGAATGTTTTGACCATGTTGATAATTTAGAGGCCTTAGAAATTAATGTTACAAATACAGTAGGCTTTAGAATGTCGTTATTTCTTTTTGTATGCAAGAAAAAAAACTATCAATAACCAACATTTGGTAAAAAAGCAACAATGAATAAAAAAGTGATGATAGTATTGTTTTAATAATTTATTAAAACAGAGTGACTTCATCAAATAAGCATAAGCAAACATGATAGGCAAACACCATCATGATGTAGGCAAAGATAGGCAAGCACTCATTCAGTGTGATTGTCTATAAGTGCAGTTTAAATTCAGTGTAGATTTGAGATCTCTATAGGCAGAACTTAATGAACTGATATTCCTACAAGACTAGAGAGCAGGGTTCTTTTAATAGAAAACTTTCTTCAATTTAAATGTATTTGTATGAACTAAATCCAACTCAACAAGCCTTTCCATGAGATCCACCAACACACTCCTGCAGAGACAGGAACATGAGAAGTAGTATAAAGTTCCACACTGTCTGACTAACAGACACCACCCTTCTATCATAACACAGATGAATGACATCTGAGCTCAGTGCTCTGGACACACAAGAGTAAAACCCACAACAACAATGAGCTGGTAAAGTGCAGTTAAAAGGGTCCTGAATTGAGATGTTTTTTTTTTTTCCTTGAACTTTTGACATTAGGGGGTAATTGTTCTCCTGTTTCGCCCACCCACTGATGAATGCTAATGGGCAGTGATACTAAAATAGGATCACTTGGAATAAAAATAGATTTCTGCAAACTTTATCAAATGTTGTAGAAGAATGGTGGGTCTCTCATTCACTAAGCAGCACGTGCACGCACAAAGCATGATTCATCAAAAACTGGTACTAATTTATTCTAAATTTGAATGAAAAAATTTAGGAACAACTGAAACCACACATATGCAAAAAAAGCACTTTCTCTATGCAGCCTTATAATCGTGTTAAGAAGTTATAATAACTATAATAATATTATATTTATTTTTATATAAGATTATATAATAAAATTAATAAATAATACAATTTAATTTAATCTTAAATATACTTCATCATATAAAATGAAAGATTAAGAAAAACTGCATTATAGTTTCAGCTGCAAGGTTTCTTTGAATAATCCAGATTTACAGATTGAAAGGTCTGAATTCGGGGTCTGTATAAAAGGTGTTTATAGTGTTTGAACTGGTTTTGAGAACGGCAGACTTGGAATTGCTTGGGGATCTGCCGAGAGCACATCTGCAAAGAGCGGGATATGTTTGACGAGGGTGACGAAAACCTGTAAAAGAAAGGTTGTGCAGAAAGCCCTGCACAACCTTTCCACCTAAGCCCACCTAATTCACAACATATATATATATATATATATATATATATATATATATATATATATATATATATATATATATATATATATATATATATATATATATGTTGTGAATTAGGTGGAGATTTTTCGTGAGAAGTTCTCATGTGCATACAAATATCCATGCAATTATTAGTGAATGAAACCATGTCCGTGCTTACCTTCTGAAGGACTAACATTTAGGAAGTTGTTGTTTGGTTTCAAACTACAGGGCTTGATTGTGCTAGTAGGACATCATTTTTTCACTGTGGATTCTTTGTAAACTAAAAATAACTGGACACAAGTTTTGCAAGACCCTTAATGCCGTAACATGCAAGTAACCATGTCAATTCTAAAGCCTGATCTGTGATAAATTATTGTTTTGATATGCAAGGACTAATGCAGCCAGCCATTCTTTTGCAAAATCTTTTTGATAAAACATTTTGTCGGTTATAATGAGAGCAATCATGAGAAATAGATCTTTTATGTGCACATAAACACTATAGTCAAATAAATACCTGGAAAAAAGGAAATGTTAGTCCAAAGCTTGTTAACTGAAAACACAGCAAACAAAGAACTTTTTCTCAATTAGAGATAAGCAGCAGGAAGTGTTTTTTGCAGCTCTACTGGCAGGTACAAATAACTGGCCCCCAAATGAAGACAAAATTAGCACGCCAAGCTGTGGAACCAGAGAGCAGCGAGCGCTCCACTTATAACTGCTGGTGTAGCTCGAAATAGTTATGCAGGATTTCTGAGAGATTCAATTTATGCATATTAATGTATATGGCTGTGAAAAGAAATCTGCAATGTTTATCCTTTTATTAAAAAAAGATTCACAAAAATCGAACATTTCATTGAAGTAAAACAATTTAAAATTGGGTGGAAAATCACATTACAACAAAACATTGGCCATAATTATTTTTTTACACCAATATTTTTTATGAGTAAAATATCTCTGAAGTATATTCTCATTCACATTTCCATTTTTTAGTATACCATGGGTGACTAGAGCATGAAATTGTCTAGCCATGCCTTAATATGAGATGATACAGGGCCAAACTCCCTAAATCATCCATCCCAAGCGACGTAAACAGTTAATCTATTATCGATTAATTGTCGACAAGAATTTACTTGATTAAATTAAATTAATTGTCGGCTAATTGAACATTGCGAAAGTGACACGAGATTCTCACGCGAGAGACCCAACACAAACTTGAGGCGGCAAAAAAGAAACCAAACATGAGGCGATCAAAACGGAGTGGACTACCAGCTAGTGCAGGGTTTCCCGCAGAAAATGTGTTAGTTAAGGTGGTGGGCGGTGGTGGGCCGTGGCGGGGGGGGGGGGGGGGGGGGGGGGGTGGAATTGCATAACTCCTGACACAAATTAAGACAAATACGGAAATTTCAGTCTTATATCTAGTAGAGCAGTGGTTCCCAACCTTTTTTTGTCTGAGACCCCGTTTTCCCCAAGAAAATATTTTAGGGCCCCCCCGATAATGATATAATCGCTCATTTAAGCTTGCAGCAAGGATGACAAAATATGTTGTTTTCAAACCAACAGTATGTTTACTATAACCAGATATGTTTATGCACAAATAATAGCCTATAATATTGAAAATACAAAAACAAAAACATCAGTAGGCCCTTTGTAATTTAAAAATGTAAGCCTAGGAGTAGCCTATAAATTGGCCCTATTTGAAATGCAATAACAAAAATATTCACACTGGTATGTAGGTAAAAATGACTGCTGTCTGGGACCTCAATACTTGCATGTTATTTGTGAGGCTTTATCAATGTGAGGCTTTATTTTTGATGCTTTTGGCGCTATAGCAAGCGATAATAAACTTGTGTTTATTAACAGAATAATGTGACTTTCGGAAGAACATTGTACCTGGAACTACTTCTCTCTGTGTACGTCCATTACGATTCATGCAGGTACTGAGCTACTCTGCAGCAGCAGCGATCCGAACCAGTGTAAAATAGTCCCAATGTAAACACTTATAGGTGTACCATAGTGGTTCAGGATAAGACAAAAACACGGACTGGAAAATAGATTCAAGATGAACTCGCTCATTATATAAATTTTGTACATTTTTAACAGAAAAAAACTTAAGGATTTTATTTAATGCTCATTCCTCAAAACTTTTAAAAATATGACGCGACCCCCTACAGAGCTCGCTGAGGCCCCCTTGTGGGCCGCGACCCCCCTGTTGGGAACCAATGTAGTAGAGAAAATGTCATAATAAATATTCTCTCTAGGCCAATTCAATTAAGATTATGAGAAATGATTGACATTGCACTCTTTAGTAGTAGCACTTGTGCAAATTCTACATATCCCTTTTCCTTAGTTCTGGTTCTCCAAACTTTTGCCGTACCCCTCTTCCACTTTGACTGCAGTCACACCTTTTCCATTAAGAGATAATATTTGCCCCCTTTAATCATTTTTTCCATTTCATTTTTTACCTTTGTAATACCTTTAAAAAATAAATAATGCCTTAAATAAAACAATGTTCACTAAATACAAATAGGCAATGTTAAAAATCGTTTAATATTAATAAAAATATTACATTAATATCGCCAGTAGGTGGCGGTAACTCATTGTCTTTATGTGCGAGTTATCGAGTCATTCATTGAATCTCACGATTCGTTCAAAGCCACAGATTTCGTTGCAAAATAGAGCAATAAGCCTGACTATACTGTTTTAAATTTAGTAAATCACTTAATGTTACCCTTTGTTTTGTTTTTTAACTGTTGTATACAATCAATGTCACATTTGAAATCGTGTGGATATTCGGGAAACATTGCATCAACATTAAAAACTTTGCTGGATATCAGTAACCATGCGCGCGCGCGCGCTCTCTACACTGAAGAAGCGCGGATGATCCGAAGACACAGACAAGTAAACTGGAGTTCAGCAATCTTCATTTGAGATTATCAACTTAAATTGAAGAGTCTTTCAGTCAGTCTATGTTCTGTCACGAGCCGCTTGCGCCCTGTTAAGGATTTCCTTTAACACCCGGGAGTGCTAATGACGTGCTGGTTGTCCTCAAAACAGTAACACGGCGGATATCGCTCATATAATTTTTTTTGCCGATGTATAGTTAAGGCGGCAGGCGTGTGTTGCTTAGGCGGCCGCCTTAGTTACAAAGTGCTGCGGGAAACCCTGCAGCGTGCTAACCTCGAAAATTCAGCTGTATTCTAACAATAACTTAGCTCTCCTTATTAGCTAGGCTCCTTGCATGCTGGCTAATAACTTTTTTTAAAGCTGGGTCTCCAACATTGACAGCGCTGTGTGGACAGATTTGTGCAGCCGTGTTCCATGAAGGAGAGAGAGAGCACGAGAGGTAGCCTACGGGTGAGAGAGAGAGAGAGAGGGACGAGCGAGAGGTAGTGCTGTGCGAATGCGCTCTGCAATCAAATACGGTTTTAAATAGGCTTACTAAAAAAATTTTTTTTAAATAATCGAAAATCAATGTGTGGCGGTCAGCGTTGATATTGTGTTGATATAACCAACTGTTACAATAAAACATCAATTGAGAAATATAACATACATTTTTATTCAGTACAGCAATATTTTGCTTTTTATGTTAAAGACACTATTGATACCGTGAGAAATTTACATTCTCAGAAAAATAGCCGCTTATCAGTTAATCGTTAATCGATTGATAAGGTCGATCAACTAACGATTAATGAATTAATCGATAATTTGCATTCTATGGGTAAAACCAAAGAATATAGTTCTGATGTGCAGCAAAAGATTGCTGAGCTTTACAAAGTAATAATTGGCTGTAAGAAAACAGCTAAAGAATTGAAAATTCCCATTTCCATCACCAGGGCAATAATTAAGAAGTTCCAATCGGCAAGTCCTGCACACTGAGGTGATTCTACGAGTCATTTTCACGTAACGATAATGTGTAGACACTTGAGGCATGAGCATGCACATTCCTTTATATACGACTTTATGAATGATCTATGCTGTTTGGCCATACTACAAAAATATGAAGTGCTAACCATGGCGATGTCAGTTAGGATCAATTGGCTAATGTTTTCTTGAACTTAAAGGGTACCTATCATGGAATTTTGAAAATTACCTTTCATGTAGTGTGTAACATAGATCTAAATGAACAAAAACATCCTGCAAAGTTTTAAATATGAAAGTTCACCGTATACAAAGTTATTGTCTCTCAAAAGTAAGAGTCAACTCTGAGTCGCTGATATGAATCGATAGACAAACGATGCTTTCTCTCTAGCTTTCGTACGTCACTTGTACAAGTTATTTGAATTTGACACGCCCACTCAGTGTGCGCGCCGAGCAGACAGAGAAACCTGACAACATCATGTCGACGAGACTCTGTTCTGAAGTGCGAATCAGAGCCGTGCGAATCAAAAGCAAACTTTTTTTTTCACTGCCCAGGGACAAGCATGTGAAGACTCAGTGGCTAGAGTTTTTATTTACAACTATACCACACAAGTATAGCCACCTTGAGCTGTGTTCGCGTTATTTTAATGACGATCGCTTCACAAACACAAATGCTTTCAAGTGTGGATTCGCGAGTCGGCTGATAAAGGAAGGTTCAATACCAAGTTTATTTAGATCAGCTTCCTCCTCCGAATCACAACCTGTAAGTACTATTAATAATTATTGCTTTTATGTGTGTGTGTGTGTGTGTCTGTGTGTGTGTGTGTGTGTGTGTGTGTGTGTGTGTGTGTGCATGCGTGCGTGCGTGCGTGCGTGTGTGTGAGAGTGAGAGTTACGCTCAGCAGCTTCTAGGTCTCCAATGTCATTTTTTTTGTTTTTTGAAATATGTGAAATTATGTGAAGCGTATTGTAGTACTGCAGTGCTTTATCAATATGTTTAAGCTTTGGGCTAACGCAAAATATAACTGACTACTTCATCTGACCAATCACCGCCGATTAGCGCCACGCAAAGGAGGGGTTTGGAAAAATGAGTCGTCAAACGATTCATATGGAAGTCGGTGAGCAAATCAGGTAAAAATAAATGCATATTATAAGACAACAAAAGTGTTTTTTTGTCATTTCATGCTTGTAAAACTGTTGTTGGGGACTCCCAGAACAACATTAGGAACATTTTAAATGCCATAATAGGTACCCTTTAAGCATTCCCCTCTTGCGTACTCGAGCTTACACAGTGTTCAAATTCAGTTGGGAATGCAACCAAAAATTCTTCAGCAAGACATTTCAAGGTGGAACAGTAGGCTACTTTTTATATGCTGAGAAGCCACTTAGATCAAAAGCAAGCAATCGCGGCTTATAGTGCAGATTATGTTCCGCCTGTGACATTAACTGCCCATCATTGGTGTTTAATTGAGAACAGTGTCTATTCTTTACCCATTTGAGCAACTAACAGGGGAG
Organism: Chrosomus eos; assembly: GCA_036326025.1. Classification (NCBI taxonomy): domain Eukaryota; kingdom Metazoa; phylum Chordata; class Actinopteri; order Cypriniformes; family Leuciscidae; genus Chrosomus; species Chrosomus eos. The sequence goes on along the minus strand of CM070818.1, from coordinate 46,010,264 downwards.
ATGAGTGCATCTGGAGCATCTGTAGCGGATGTGATTCCATCAATTGTTGCGCTAAAGCGTCTATAGAGCAAGGACCTTGAAACTGACATGGGAGTAAAAACCACAAAAAAACACTACTAGACACGGCGACAAAGCGTTTAGCCCCCAAAAAATGTTGTATCGCATTCGCAACAGTGTTAGACCCAAGATACAAAGATAACTACTTTGATACGGACAAAAAGCAGGCAGTACGCATGATGCTGCAAGCACAGCTGGATTTGAGTGACGAAAGTGGTGGAAAAGACGCGGTGCGCCACCCAGAGGACAACCCAAAAGCCTGTTTTTAAAGCAGCAACCTTAAAGGGGTGGTTCGGAATTTTGGACATCGGGCCTCATTTCCAAGTGAGCCTTAGTGTTATCTATCAGTAGAGACATTTTTTTTTAAAAATTCACCCAGTCGTCCCAGTTGCTAGTTGGCCGGTGCTAGGCTAGCGCGAATCAATGGGACCAGCTTTAGCATGCCATTAAAACAGTTTTACCCACTCCACAGTACACTAAAAGCAAATCATAACACCAGACTATCGATGTAAGTGTCTGTTGAGAGAATAATGTTAGAAATCAAACTATCTTTTTCATCACATTGCAATAATATTGTTTTACCTATATTTATTAGCACATTCTACAGCAGCGGCGGAGTGATATGTTACCTAGGCAACCGCGCAAAAGTTATTACCTGTACATCTGTAGCTGTTGGTGCATCTGGAAAGACGGCTGGAACTGCATGCCTTGTCATAAACCTGTGACCGTTTCGATTTAATGGTTCTTTAAAGTCGTCTGGTCTAAAATGGTCACTGCAAATCCCTTTTTAGAGTCCAAATTTAGAGTCTCTGTCGGTGTCTCCTTGTCCAAGCCCGAAGAAATAATCAAAAGTTGAATCCTTTCTGGATCTTCAAAATGAAATTTGTGAAAACTTTGCGATGAACATTTATTAGGTTTGATTTTGCAATTGTGAAATGCACACCGAATCACCGTGTTGCCTTTGTTAACCTCATAAATTATTACTAAGCTAGCTAGACCTCCCGACTGTCGTGTGCTTCGGTTCTGTTTACTTTTTGACGCAGTAACGTTACTACTAACCGGAGCGAAGTATAATTCCGCCGCTGCTGAGAAACTAGTTCCTGTAAATGTAATGCAATCATTAAGATGAAAAGGATAGTTTGATTTCTGACATTATTCTCTCAACAGACACTTACATCGGTAGTCTGGTGTTATAATTGATTTGCTTTTAATGTACTGTGGAGTGGGTAAAACTGTTTTATGGCATGCTAAAGCTGGTCCCATTGATTCGCGCTAACCTAGCACCGGCCATCTACACAACTGGGAGGACTGGATGAATTTAAAAAAAAAATGTCTCTACTGATAAATAACACTAAGGCTCACTTGGAAATGAGGCCCGATGTCCAAAATTCCGAACCACCCCTTTAATACTTGATAACAGCAAATGGACTGAATGAACTGTTCATGAATTTGAAGTTTGTCATGTCATATTTTAATCTTTATGTTAAACAGATCTATGTTCATTTGAAAATATGTTCTAGTCCACCATGCACAAGGACTGAATGAACCGTTTATGAGTTAAGCCATTTTATCATAATCGTTTTAAATATGATTGTTATAGGGGTCATATAATGCCATTTTTGTACAAGCTAATATGACTCTTTAGGGTCTAAATTAAAAGTTTGTAATATATTTTAATTTAATTTAATTTCTCATTAGTATTGTAAGAAAACACTTATTTTACCTGGTCAAAAACAGCTGTTGTCAGCACGCCGTTTAAGTGCATGTGCCTTTAAATGATAATGAGCTTTGCTCACCTCACCCTGCCCCTCTGTTCTGTGCGTACCCGTTTGTAACACAATAACCATAACGTGTTGTTCATTATAAACCGTATTCATTGTGAAGCTAGCGATTTGCAAAGATTAATATAAATATTAATATAAAGGTTAATAAAACGTTACACTCACTTCAGTTCTTCTGGAGGTGCAGCAGGGACAGGAATAGTTGGTTGGTACCGATCCTTTTTTCAGGAGCAGCTTCTTAGCAAAAGCAGCTTTATACTGACCCTCCTCGTTTATAAAGCAGTCTGGTGTGTGTGAAATGATTCGCGCAAACATGAAAGCATTGACGTTGATCGTGGGGAATATTCCCTTCGAAAACAAACTCAGCCACTGCGCCTTCAGCGGTTCGGATTTAGGAACATTAAAATGACTGCTGTGTTCCTTATTGCACCCAAGAATAGAACACCACTTTGCTTAGACTCCATTCTGCTCATAGACAGTGCTCCAGCGGACTTTTCGACACGACACCGGTCTGCGCGGGCTATGATTGACAGCTCGCTCACGAGCGAGGGCGGGTCTGTGCTGAAATGCTGCTGTCAATCAACAATCGTGGGAGGGGCGTCCGACGGTGTGACGTCACACGGTTGAACGGCTCAATTTGAGGCAGAGGAAAACATATAAGGAGATTAAAACAAAACCACTGGATGGATTTTTATCATATGATGGTTGTGTACAGGCACTGCCAACACACATTTCAGTACAATCAACTTGTAAAAGTGCATGTACCGTTATATAATGACCCCTTTAAGTAGTAATGTTTTATTGCAAAGATATATTATTTGAAGTATGTCATGTCATATTTGCATATTTTTTATCTTTGTTAAACAGATCTGATCTATGTTCAATTGAAATGGTTTGATGTTCTGATATTCACCATGCTCAAGCGCCGTCAGAAAACCATTATTCGGTGCTGGCTCAAATGTCTTGGACAATAAAAGAAACAGACTGCACTTTAGTGGGAGGGAAAGCAGTCAATCTTTTTCTGAAGTAGCCAAATTTATGCTTGATATATAAAGCAGCAGCACTGGCATTTGTTAAGATTATTAAATATGTTATATTATATGTCAAATATGAGTTCATGTTAATTAAATAAATATTGGATAGCAAAAATCACCTCTGAAGGTTGTCATGTTGTCTTATTGTATTTTATCATCTTACTTTGTGCCTCTCTTATAATGTTGGTCAGAATGTTAAATGGATCCAATCCATGTTCAATGAAAATAACTTGATGCAGAAATAAACTAGCTAGTATGGTATAGTTAGTATAGTATAGTATGCAAGTGGCAAATATCGGTATCGGCCAAAAAAAATCCTATTGGTGCATCCCTAAGATTAACATGAAAATAATGTATAAAAAATTACGCACAAAAAGTATTCTAGTCGCTTGATAAACTTAAGGTTGAGCCACTGTAGTCACTTGGACTATATTAACAATGTTTTTACTAACTTTTTTGGGCCGGCAGATGGAATTACCAAGCAGCCTATGAAGGAGTGAGCCAGCTCTCACATTTCATCTAAAAAAAAAAAAAAGACAAAAAAAAAGGTGTCTTGCAACACAAACAGGTCTTCGGAATGGTTTCTGTTTGGCCACTTATATTACCCCATAGTCCTGAATTATACGGCGCCACAAGAGACACTATGTATCGATGACACTGATAGCAGCGGACACGAGCGCTCAGTTGAGTTCAAAAACACATTTTAGCGCTAGATCTTTTATTTGTACCTTATTATAACAGCTTCAAAGGGGTATCAGGTACAAGTACTCCACAGCGACTTTAGGGGTCGCTGTTTGACAAAAATGGAATTCCTGCATAGTGTGCATTTAAGATGGACTATGACACTATTTTATGACAAACTTTGTTGCATTATTCTCCTGTTATCATTGTAAAGTTGCTTTGAACCAATCTGTATTGTAAAAAGCGCTAGGCTATATAAATAAAGGTGACTTGTCTTGGATTGATGATTTTTTTTATGTCAAAAAGAGGCAATTTAAAAAATATATTAAGTGTAAATCAATAGGACAGGACCATTTTAATTTTAAAATGTAAATCTGCATTACAGTAAGTGCCATGACAACAATTTCACAATACAAAAAAGGCTTGTTAGCATAATTCAAACATTTCTTCTGTCAAGCATCGTTTAGTATCACTATCATGACTCTACAAAAAGCATGCTTTTACTGACCGAAGCATAACTACAAAACATAACTCAGTCACGTGATATAATTGATTTCACTTCTCAAAGCCTTTTCAAGCTAAAGGGAGAGCAAGCACAGCGACAGTATTATTGTGTGGTTTTGTGTTTCCCTTTCATTTGAGCAGCCCTGCCTTCTTGCCACATGGCCTGTCTTATGTCATACCAACAATGCCTCACGGTTACCTGTAACCGCTCCTGAGGGCAGCAAGGTCAGCACACATGCACACAAACATGGAGGCACACACAAAACCTTCAACCTAGTGATCCTAATTCAGTACAATGAACAGAGGCTGCACAGACAATGGGTAAATCCAGACAGTCAAGGTCAATACAGCTATTGATCAATCACTTAAATGTGAATCACTCAGTGACATCTGACCTTCACAAGCTTCTTATACAACCATCTCCCTCTGAACACAATAAAAGTATGAAAACAACAAACTCGCATCCTTGAATTAGCATATGGTCAGTTGGCAAATAACAGATTTCTTAAAAAATATATAATAATACACCAAATATGGTGTTAATAGAGGACAATGCTGTAACTGGTTATCATTGTTATCATTTCTGCACAGCATGTAGGTCTATTCTTTATAACTGTAAATAATTTTTTATGTTCTGATGTTTAACAGTTTTGTCACACTGTGTCTGCCTGATATGTCAACCACACATATGCTACAAATATGAAAAGAGCTGTGACACTAAAATTTGTAAACATACCAAATAGAAATACATATTTCCATCTCTGTTATAGAGTACTCAATGCAATGGCAATACAATGTCTCCTTTAAATCCAATACAAACTAGATAAATATAATAAAAAATGGCATGTTTGTACACCTTAACCAGGTCTTGGGGCAAAACTGAGACACAGGCAGGGCTTAGACTAAGCTAGGAATGGGCCTTAGTTCAAAAAGGGCATTTAAGTATTTAAACGTGCCTTAGAAATGCTACATTAAGATACATGGTGTGTATCTTATGTCAGTGCAAGTTGCTTTCAGTTAAAACGTGCATTTTAGTCTGGAACTAGGCTTAAGCATTCTGTGAAACAAGGAGTCATAATTGTATTTGTCATAAATGTCCCAAATATTTTCCCAACTAAATAGGCTACTATATTTTATTATATATATATTTTTAGACACGTAGATCTTATGCGTATTTTGTATTGATTTTTCACACACACACACAATATATATATATATATATATATATATATATATATATATATATATATATATATATATATATATATATATATATATATATATATAGGTGAATTGGCTTAATATCCATATGTAACTTAAAACAGGCGGATGTAAGTGGAGTATTACCTGCACGCTGACCTGACACACCCTACAGCACCTAACGTTACACGCTTTATTTCAAACAGAGCTATCTCAAAAAATAGGGAACTGCATTTTAGTTCATCATGTGCATGTAATTTCAGTCCAAAAAAATGTTGTCTAGGTAGACCGTACACTAGATTTTGATACAGCCAGTATCTCTCTCCTAACGAGGCCTGTGAAAGAGCTCCGGTGTCTAACTGTTGCATCTTCACGAGATCGAACAACTTAACATACACACACAACTCGATCACACTTACTTAGAGGCAATAAAAAGCAAACAAAAGTCTGTGTTTTATCAAGAAATGTCGACCGACTCGTGGAAATAAACAAGCCTTAAAAGAACGACAGCGAAAAAAATAACATTACAAGTCATTCTGAAACTACCAGCCGGCGAATATGCAACAACTTAATGCGATTGTCTACATGAAGCAACTTCAAACGCAACATACGTACCAGCCGTTCAGAACACTATAGGAAAACACGTTGACATGTAGGCAAGTTGCAACTTTCAGCCCGTCCACTCCGTCTCGAGCGAAAAGAAACCACTCCACCCAGTGTGAGCGCGTTGTTTATTCCTTGGAACTTTGTTTCTGTACAAGGCTAGCCAGTATGGCAGCAAGTAGGCGCCATGTTTGTGTTTGTTACTTTGGTGCGCTCTCGGGTTTCTCGGACTGACTGCTGGAGGCGGATGAACCCGCCCATGAGTGACTCGCTGCTACACATTTCTCTCTGTCTTCCGCCCTGCACACTCATTAATGCCACAGATCTATAGTGCGCACCATGATTAACAGGTGGCTGGGTATTTATTTTCAGTATATTAATGTTTGTAGTTTGTTATTGTAAAGTTGCACAAATTAAAATCACTCAAAGGAAAATAAATACATTTAAAATGGACCAGAGATGAATGAGGGTTTGCAAAAAATAGTCTTTATTACAAAACATGAACACCAACATTTTTAGCCAATATTTACCTTTTACAATTAGTTCGTACATCCTAAAGTTTAGAATTTATGTCATAAGAATTCATATGGTTCAGACAAATGAGTTAGTTGATAGTCGCTTTAAAAAGGTTCAAAGTCCTTGTGATCAGATCAAGTGAAAGCACATCATTTTGCATCATACTAGTATGTAAACAATTATAGTTGTTTATTAAGATATGTTAGTATTCGTCAAGAGTCAAATTCACTAAACTGGGCAGGGTGAATTTCTCTGCATGAGAAGGAGGGGAAAGACTCTCAAGCTTGTCCAAATCAAGAGAGAAAAGCCTCTCCTCAGCAGTCCAGTGGCTCAAACCTGGGCTCTTCCTTGAATGTACTGGGGAGTCTTTGAAAGGGGATTTATCTAAAGAGGACTCCAAGCTCATTTGTGTCATCAGTTCAACAGGTGGCAGTATAAATTCTTCCTCTCTCTCCTTGTTACCGTGGATCTCCTCTGAGCAGTCACTGTTAAATGACACCTCATCCTCAAAAAGACTTGGGAGCTCCTCCTGAGCAATGTTGAATTTAATAACTTCACTTGAGCTTTGGGTGTTAAAAGCATCCATCTGCGAGGAGTCCCATGACACAGTTGAGTGAAGGAGTGACCCCTGCTGGACAGGAGGGGGAGTGCAATGGGCCAGAGTAGTTGAAAATAAGAGGGAAGGCTCTGGACATGGTCGTGTGCAAGGGCTGTTCACCTCAAATATTGGCGTTTTGAGCCAAGAAAGACTGTCATGCTGATTCCAAGATGCTTGTTTCTTCTCAGCCATGCCTTCCTCCACAGCTTTTCTCCATGAACTTCTCACATCCTTAACTAGGGAGAGTTTTTTAAAAAAAATATAAATAAACAAAACAAAGCTAAGCTACACGTTTAAAAATATTTCAAATGAAGAGTGAGCTAAATATTTATAACTAAAAAGACTAAATGGAGAGGAAATCAAAAGACTTGTACTTAGACTCTCAGGGGTGCGGCATAGTTGTTTCCTAGCTGAAAAAGGGTCAGATATGGCATTTAGTAACTGCCCAAGGTCCACATCACTCCTTCCATTGACTGGACTCATGATCACTGCCTCTGCAAACTGAGAACATGAAAGCAAATTAACCTTTTCACACTCTACATTTATATAAACTCAGAGGATTGTCTGCTCCGTATCTGTCCGTGGCGATTTCTCTCAGTTCGCACCGGTCATCAGAGAGCAGGTTTGATATAGGGAAAACTTGTGATGAGTAGAGCACTGCTCAGGACTGCCCATGTATCAGTTTCCCAGAGCAAAATCTACAAAACACTAAACAGCAATTTTAATCTGTTGTTCAGTTGTGCTAAAAAACCTAAAGATCTAAAATGACCTATAAGTACCGTTACAGTTAGAAGACGTTTGATCGAAGCTAAGCTATAAGACCCCATAAAGCACCATTGTTAAAAAAAAAAAGCATTTACAGAATTGGTTAAAATTGTTCTTTTCGGGTCTAGTGTTCATCTACAGTACGCCAGGCGGGTACTGAATTCAAGCCACAGTAGACTGTGAAGACAGAAGCATGGTGACGCAAAAACCTTGGTATTGGGATGTTTTTCATACTACAGAGTTGTGCCTATTTTATTGTACACCAGGGATAGATCAGTTTGAATACATCAAAATACTTGAAGAGATTGTTGCCCTATGCCGAAGAGAAAATGCCCCTCAAATGGGTCTTTCAACAAGACAACGACCCCCAAGCATACAAGTGCTCACTCGTGTGCTTTGGGGTCGTTGTCTAGTTGAAGACAAGCAACATCTCCAGAGGTAATAGAGTGGCCAGCTTAATCCACTGACCTCAACCCTATCCGGTTGTTAAGTTGTGACATAACCACTCTCCGATAATACTGTTTCCGGGTCCAAAGGCCGGGTCCTCTCTACCTACTTACCGCTTTCGCTCGAGTTTTTGTTGTTTAAATAGATCGGAGTTAAAAAAAAAAAAAAAAAAAAGTGACATTCAACTGTCATTCTACCGCTTTCCTGTGACGAGAAATATAAGAGAAAATGGCTGCAGTTGATAAGGTAAGTTACAAATCTTAAACGAATGAAGAAACTTTGGCGCCAGTGGGTGCTATACCTTAATCCCTAACACCCACTGGCACTGAAGCGAAAAAAGCCCTTTAAGAAAAGGGTTTATGTAGTCTAGGATCTGGAGTGGACGAGCGGAGCGCTTGGGCCCGGAAGACGCTAAACGTCACACGTGACGTCAGACTTAACAATCGGATTGAAAACTTGTGGAGTGACATTGAGAATGCAGTTTCTGAAGCAAAACCTCAAAATTCACATTTCATTCATACTGGGCTGAAATACCAGTTTCAACTTGCCAGACCTTTCTTGACTCAATGCAACGCAGTTATCAAAAACATTGGTTATGCAACTAAAAATTAGTTCAGTAATTTAAAGGGAAGTTAAATCTTAAATTTCCTATGTTGTATTAAATCACCTCAGTGTACTTAAGAAATAAATAAATATAAAATCACATACTTGACTTGCTAAGTTGTCATACTCCAAATCCAAAATTTGAGCCTTGTTCTTTAGGACAGAGGCCTTTGCCTTTGTTGAGTGCAGACTTCTTCTGTGGCTAGGCTGAGAGAGAGGCTGAGGAGAGAGAGGAGAGAGAGAGAGAGAGAGAGAGAGAGAGGAGAGAGAGAGAGAGAGAGAGAGAGAGAGAGAGAGAGAGAGAGAGAGAGAGAGAGAGAGAGAGAGAGAGAGAGAGAGAGAGAGAGAGAGAGAGAGAGAGAGACAGAGAGAGAGAGAGAAGAGAGACAGAGGAGAAGAGAGACAGAGAGAGAGAGAGAGAGAGACAGAGAGAGAGAGAGACGAGAGAGAGAGAGAGAGAGAGAGAGAGAGAGAGAGAGAGGAGAGAGAGAGAGAGAGAGAGAGAGAGAGAGAGAGAGAGAGAGAGGTGGGGGGTATGTTGAAGTTATGTTGAAAACAACAAACAAGGTGGAACTTACTTCTTCAGGGGGTAAACTTAAGGCAGAAATGCATGTACCACCAGTTTTCAAACATGCTCACAGATCAAGTATAATTCAAGCAAACATTCCATTATTTGCATGAACTTCTGGGGGTATACCAGAAAGCACGGATTGTAAAATTAACCTTTTCACACAGTACATGTGTGATAAACAAACTCAATCCGAGGACTGTCTGCTCCGTATCTGTCCGTGGCGATTTCTCTCAGTTCGCACCGGTCATCAGAGAGCAGGTTTGATATAGGGAAAACTTGTGATGAGTAGAGCACTGCTCAGGACTGCCCATGTATCAGTTTCCCAGAGCAAAATCTACAAAAACTAAACTGCAAACACAGCAACTGAGATAGGGTGTTTATTTGTGCCAGCATGCATGGGGCTAAAATTAAGAGATACAAGCAGAAAAAGCATAGAGCTTAGCAATACAAAACTACCTGTACTGGACTGGCTGTCTGGGTCACAGACTGAATTTTATCCGGGTAAAGCAAGGGAGATTGACATGGTGTTGTGTCAAAAGTCATTGTTTTTTTGGCCCCCTTATCTTCAGCTGCCATTGAAGTGCTGTTGAGAAAATGGGGAGGAAGTTACACTTTATTTCCATCAAAATAGAGCAAAAGTTGTTTTCCCAACATTCACTATTTAGAAATACTTGTGCTGTACGTTTTGAGCTCTGACTCCAGTTGGACTTCTGGCTCAAAATGGACATCTGTCACTGTTACCTCTAGTTTTCTTTTTGACGGCTGCTCTAGCAGTTCTCAAAAGTAAGGGGGAAAAAGAAAAAAAAGAAAAAAGAAAATTACACAATCTCTTCAGAAGAAAGATATCACATAATGCACCCATCTAAGCTGTTAACTTACCAGGTAGTTTATATGGATATTGTGAGAGGACACTAGCCTCAAAGCTAGCCTCAGAAGCCGGCTCAAATGAGAGAGGAGCCATTGGAGAGACAATGTCAAGAGCCTATTAAATGTTACAGAAAGCAGATCATCCTCATTCAAACAAAGTTAGAACATTGACAAAGATGTACCAAACTAAACGTGTGACTTCTGTATGCATACTGCTTTGTATAATCTGGACACAGCAAGGTTTCAGAGAAGACAAAGTGAACTGTATGACCAGTGAACCTAAATGGTTAAACTGGCAGCATAGATTTAAAAGCAGCAATGACTTCACTTACAGGATCCTCTATAAGAAAAGAGGTCAGGGGTGTGTTTTTCAAACACACTGCCCACTTGTTCTCCCAGTCCTCCTCAATTCTTCTAATAGAGACCTTGATCTCGATTGCATCCTCTTTAATCAGTTTCCGCCTGGAAAGATTAAATTCAATTTTAAAGTAAAAAAAAGAAAACAAACTGTACTTTCTAAACACTTGACATCTTTAAGTGTTAAATTGAAACACTAAAATATGTTCAAAAGCTGAACAACCAGTAAAAGGTCCCCAACTTCCTGGTGTTCCTTAACATACCATTATACTCAGATGACTGTGAACCCAGAGGGTATGGCCACAGATTTAAATTGTCAACACGTAAATCAATTTAGACATTGATCAATCCGAGATTAACTCACTGGTGACAATGATTTTCAAAATGAAATGAAACCAGGTATTTTTGTCTTTTAATGTAACGTTTAACAACTTTAAAACTAATCCAGACACATGGTCATTCATTTAAATAACATTTTAAGTGTAAAGGACACAGGACTTGATTATTAATGTTCAAGAGCACGTTTAATTGTACCTGATAAGTTTGAGGTTTTCTTTTGAGCGGCTAAAAAGCAAGGCATTCTCTTGAAGGTCTTTGTGTTGAAGCTGTACACTCGGGCCACCAATTTTCTCTCTCTCCTTACTAAGGACGTGTAATCCCTCATTTAGAAGCTCCAGCAAAGGCACGATGACAGGCTGCCCTCCCTCATACAAGCTACCAACACTGGACTATTGATACAAATAAAACTTACTGTAAGAATTTTCAACACACCAAAAAGAAATGCTGATCTATTGAGATGTTAGGACTTGCATGACGTGTTCATAAACACAAAAACGCATACATTTTCACAAGTTAAAGTTTTCCTTTTCTGCCTATCTCACCTGGTGGGATAGTTGTTCCATGCTTTCACGAAAAACTGCAGGCAATTTCACACTTAGGTTCTGCCCACCCAAGATGTACTGGTCCCACCTGTCCATGGATCACACTCTCCATTACTTTTCGTTCTCCTTCAAGGGTGGATAAGACTCTGTCTGTCTCATTCCAAAGGCCTCGCACCTGAGAACATAATTTACACAAAAAAATATATATAGTAGAAATATTAGTACTGAAATTTCAGTAGTCAAGAGATTACTTATTAGAAAAAGAAACTGAAAAGTGAACATGTGGTGCAAACCTTTTGATTTTTTGCAATAATGTCTTCCTTTAAATCTGCGTTATGGCCATGTTTTCTACAAACAAGAAACATTGTTTTTAGTCAGGTGAAAATGATCTGTGCAATTTACTTCAAACAAAGCTGTGAGATTTACTTAAGCAAATTATCATATTTGGCATCCTCTGCATCAAGGTCCCTCAAAGACTTTTCCAAACCTCTGAAAACAAAACAAAAAAACATCTTGGTTACGCAAGTAACCCTGGTTTCCTGAGTAGGGAATGAGACACTGCAACAGTAGCTGACGCTATGAGAACTGCCTCAGCTGTGAAGAATGTCTGAAGCTCATAAAGAAATGTTGAGTCATCAACATATAAGGACACACCCATGGCATCAATCATCAGATTTTGATGAAGAAAGCAGCAGAAAAGGACAAGTATGGTAAGCTATGTATAGGAAATGAGACACCACATGGCAAGCCTTATCTTACCCATATATTTATGGTCTTGGATTCTCTACTAACGAGCTGATGAATTGAATCAGGTGTGTTTGATTAGGAAGAGTTTGAAAGTGTGTAGTGTTGGTTTGACTCCAGAGGTGCGTTCCATTCGACCGTAAGTGGACTGCGAAGTGGACTTCACAGGGTATTTCGCCATCTTAAGTGAGATTCCAATCCGAAGGGAACGAACATGTTCAGTTCGAAGGGCACTGCAAATGGCGTAGGGAATAAGGGAACATCGATACATCACTTCACACGAAGTGGAGAGCGAAAATCAACCAACTGTCATTGTGCTCCGCGTCACCAGTCGGAACTAACCGGAGCAGAGTCGTTGGAAGAGAGTTGGCTCTTAGTTTACGTATGTATTGCGTATTCATAAATATTGTTATTATTATACAAACTAGAGTTTTTATGAACGGTTGGGGCGATGAATGTATCTTTAGGCCTATTATATGATTTTAAATTAGAAAAGGAAAGTAAATTACAAAATTATAAATTCTAAAATACAAAATCATAATCTGCGCGACCCTGTTGTTGCCTTTCTTTGATGACGTTGCAGGGTGTTCCAAATGAGTGATTATTGTCAGCGAAGTCCACTTCAACTGATATACCGTGCTCGGGGAGTAGGTAGCATTGAACACTTGTGTAGGGACCCTGTCGAATGGAACGCACCTCAGGGCTGCGTTCCAGTCCACTTTTAGACACGCACTTGCAAACTTCACTAAGCACTTCCCCTCGGGGGAATCCCTGCCGCCATTTTGAAGTGTGTTCCACTTCGTGAAGTGAGCGAGGGAACTTTATATGGACAGACCCTCGTTCCCTCGATTTTGACCGAGGGAGCAAGTCTATTCATATGTACACTTCAGGCATTTCCATATACCACAATGCAACACGATTGGGACATCACCGCAGATCTCGTCTGCCACCACAACTCTGTGTTATAATAATTATATATTTTTTAAATTTAAAACAACCTAAACACACCTATATACATTTGGATGCTGCATTAAACAAGTTCTTAAAGGGAAAAAAAAAATATTAAAATCAACTCCATTGTTGATTCCAAGTGATCAAGGGCTTAGGACGTTCCAGTTCAGTCCATTGCAGTTTCCGCCAGTAGTGGGCACTCATGCAACCTAAGCAACGCACATCCGAGTGAACGAGACGGAGGGAAGTTAGCGAGTGAAGGGCATGTCAATTTTGGACTGGAACGCAGCCCAGGGCTCCATCGAGATTGCATACTTCCCTACTATATAGTAGGTGAAAAACAGTATGTAACAAAAGAAGTACGTCCTCCGAATTCACAAGTACTCATAAAAGAATAGGTAAAAAGTACCCAAATGATTCTAAAGTATGCATACTATGGACACTTTGAGGCCACAGGAGAGGATTTATGAATGGCAATAAAGCAATTATGTAACTGACGCTGGTAGATCACATGATAATGACAACATGGCAAATGTAGTACATCCAGATTACACTCATACTATATAGAACATACTTTTTTAACGGTCGTAAATTAATTTATTTATTCAAAATAAGTACCTACTCAAGAAAGAGTATGAAATTTATGCAAAAACTGAAAGCCCAGGGGTCTGCTCTTTGTAGATTATTTGACAGATACCAGATCTTCCGGTCATGATAACTGATCTCTAGCTAATTTGGTTATTCAAACAAATTTGCAGATTTGATTAAAATATCTGGAATAAGTTATCTGAGATTACTGCACGACGCGTTCTTGTGTTAATTGGAAAGGGCAGATAAAACAATACTTGAAACCATAATCAGCAATGCAGTGATTAGCAGGCGGGAAGACAGCAACATAATGACATCATATTAAAAAAGAACATTAAACAAAAACTTTTAAGGAAACAGCCAAAGCGACCAATACGACAAGTTATAATACAAGTTTATATATATATTATATATATATATATATATATATATATATATATATATATATATATATATATATATATATATATAAAATGAAATGTACTGTTTTTTACATGATTGCCTATTATTTCAATTTTTTCAATAATAGCTGCAAATTAATGCACAGCTTAGACTAACTGTACTTGTATGTAAGACTCCAATAAAATTATTAGGTAATTATTCCCTTACGAATAAATCTCTCAATAAGTAAAACTGGCTGCGTCTATATCATGATAGACTACACAAAATGATAATATTATTTGCAAAAAAAAAAATTAATCATTATTATTTTAAATTATTATTGTTCCTGGTTCAAAAAGGTACTCTTCCAAGAAAGTAGCGGTGGCTGGGACAGACTTTAAGGATCACCTTCGCTTAAACAGATGCAATCTAATCCTGTTTACATGAAATAAGCCTGCTATCGAGAAGGTTTGAGTTTACGGACCTGTTGCTAAGACAGCAACTCCAGGATGAGCTTTGAAGAACCTAACAATCCTGGATCATGTCAAATCGTCAACAATGAAATCCAGCTAATTGAGTAATCCACGCATGAAGAACATACGTTGCTCCAAACAGCCGAGATCAAATGACACATCCAAGATGATATCATCGTTCTAATCACGATCTGGCTAATTAGGTTCTTCGAACACACCTGCTGTTTAAGATTAGTATCTCTGGATTGAGTTATCTGACATAATTGTGCATTCATGTGTTGGTTTTTAAAGGGGATATGTATCGATAATAGAAACATTGATCAGCAACGCTGCTTTTGGCTGCTCACCGTGGCCAAAGTTTTTCTCTGCAAGTTTATGCTGAACTTTAATGTTTAATCAAAATGCCAGGGAACACCTCAAAGTCTGCAAAAAGGCTAGCAAAAAAGTAGCAGGCAAATTAAATGCGTTTGTGGTGGGCATGTTAGATGCTTTTATAACTTAATACAGTATATATTTTTGTATTTTAATAATTTCATAATTACTTTGTTCATTGTCATGTCAGAGTCACTCACCACACTAGAACATGGAGTCATTTAATAATGGTAATTTTTACTAGGCCTACTTATAGGCTCTTTTAAAAGGGCACTGTTAAATAAATGGTTGTCTGTTTATAAAAGCAACCAAGAAAAAGGCTGAGAAAAAAACAACAAAAAACAGGTGCTCCTGCACCCTGGCAGAAGAGCTGGCCTGGCCCTTGGGTTGAATGTGAATTGACCCATTGTGAAGGGCATCCCTGGGTTGAGCTCTTCCAGACCCACATCCAGGGACCAGTAGCAGCAATTCTTTCATTACTGGTAAATGAACATGAAATTATCTTAGTACACTGTAAAATAATTTGTTGCTCCATTATATTAAGTAGGCCTATAATCCAAATGGCTGGTCCAGTCATATCAACTGAGTAGTAATGAATTGACCCTTCGCTAAGCCCCGCCCTCCCTAGTTACTGTTGCTACGCCTGTCAAGCTTTCGCGCCTGGCACGTCTATTACAGTGTGTATGCACCGGTGTCAGACATTCCCAATGAGATAATTAGTAATTTTTGGCGAACATGTGAAATATCTGAGAGGGCAAGACAAAAGGGACTGCAGTATGCATTCGAGGGATATATCCACGACATATGCAACCGATTAGCGAATAATTTCATAAAAATTTAAGCTAAAGCCTATAGTCCCTGCGCAATCAGCAGCAGTCTCATACGCTGACCATTCAAATGGGAAACACACAAATTGAGGAACAGCTATGTTCGTGCACAGCAGGGTAAGTGAAATGTGAAAATAATCTAATAATTATAAAATCAAACAGTTTATCCATTCATTTTGTGGAATAACACTAACACTGGGAGAGCCGCGATCGGATTGGGTTAAAGTTACTCAGTCAGGGGTAGTAGGTCATCGATTAACAAAATGCTAAAAAATATTTTAAAGTAGGCCTATGTCAGTGAGCCTCCGTCTTGTCTTTAATCGTCTTATTTTACGTTAAAATATATGCATTATGAACAAAGAACCGTCATTATTTCCAACTTCCAAGCAATAAAGTTAGGTGTTTTTGTTAATCCTGTCGACAAGATGTGAATGAGGTCTCCCACACTGCTGGATCACGCCCATCATTTCTCCCCTTGGCTTTCAGATTTTCAGGAAGGAAAAAAATTCCACTCCCCTGTCCAAACTTTTAGGATACCGGGTATCAGATTTGCACAATCCATACGCACAACGCTTTGGCATGTTTCCCTCGCTGGAAAGCTTGCCAGACCTCCCGCGCCTAGTTAAGGTTGCTAAGACACGATTGGCCAGTGGCGGTTTTCGGGCGTGGCTTAGCGAAGGGTCAATTGCTTTGACTTGTGAAAGTGTACATGTGTGAAACTATATGTAGATAATGTAAAAAAAAATATGTTGTCATGAGTTATTGATCACATTTCCCCCAGTGTACTTCATTGTAATGAAATTGTGTTTTCTTCTTTTGTGCAGTTTTAAACAATACACCAACACTTTTATCTGCTCTTTTAACTTTATATCAAAAGGGAAGAAAGTACAACACTTTGTAATGCCCATTTTTCCACTGCCCCAACCTTTAATGAGGTGGGGGCAGTGTAGTACTTTTTCTTTTAATTGTTGCATAAGACATGTGTTGACAGGTTTACCCCAATCCAGGTAACAATCAAATCCAGCTAAATGAGTTAGCAAGGTAGGAAGAACGGACCCCTGGGCTGCGTTTAAGTAAAAAAAATGTAACCCCTTTCCTCACTAACTTCCCTCTGTCTCGTTCACTCGAATGTATGTCATTGTGTACACGCAACGAGTGCCCACTACTGGCGAAATCTTTGCAATGTGTTTCAATGGAACACCCTAAGCCCTTGATCACTTGGAATTCGATATGGAGCCAATTTATTAGTAAAAGTATAAATATAAAATATAAAAAAAAAATACACAAATGAAAATCGCAATATTAACTATAACTGTGTAAAAAACAGTAAGCTTAAGCATTAAATGGGCATTTAAATTATTAAATTCTGCCTGATGCGTCGCTCCCTTGGTCAAAATCAAGGGTTCGAGGGTCTGTCCAACTAAACTTCCCACATCCACTTAATGAAGTTGAACACGCTTCAAAATGGCAGTGGGGATTCCCCCGAGGGTAAGTGCTTAGAGAAGTTTGAAAGTGTATGTCTAAAAGTGGAGTTAAACACAGCCCAGGAACAGGGTAGGTAAACAATGCTTTATACCACAGTGCCATGCTACGACGAGTGGCTGCCATTTAGCAAGCCCACAGCACGGTAAGATTTTTTGTTTTGAAAAGAAGTCTCTTTTGCTCACCAAGGCTGCATTTATTTGATCCAAAATACAGCAAAAAAAGTAATGCTGTGAAATATTTGTATAATTTAAAATAACATTTAATTTTCAGCATCATTAATCCGCCTCATTATTATTAGTAGTATTATTAAATTAACACAAATTTACTAAAAACAAAGTAATTACTACTATTGTAATTTCCCTATAAAAATTGCGAAGGAACATTTTTATAATACCAATCATTTTATTTTACATTACAACTATAAAATTACAATACTAATATTTATGGCTATGTTAAACGTTAAACAATCTAACTTTTATTTTGAGGGAGCCCTTAAAGCTTGTCTTTTGTTGATTTTGTTGGCACTTCTCATTACAAGTATGGAAAGATGGTTGCCACATATTGCGTTCCCATATGCATGTTAAAGCGTGTTAAAAACTAATGTGAAATGACGCCGTTTCCATTATTGATGTTATGTGACTAAAACTTAATTTTTTCCTCTCGCGATAAGTCATTCCAAAAATAATGGCAACGCATGTTGGTAGGTTTATGTATATTCCAGCCACCGCACTGGACATTATTATTAAAAGGAGACGCATGTGTGTTATCTAAGCATTAATGACAAGGACACCCTTATATTTAAGAGAGGCGCATATGAGGTGTTTCTGGGTGTTGCTCCCTCATATCTGCTTTGAGGTCTTTGTGGCATTTCTTTGATGTTTAGAATCCAGTATTCCTGTAATTATTTTGTCTTTTATGAATTTAATAAAGAACTCGGTCTCGTATTCTGTCCAAACATACCAAACATCTACATTAGATGACCTGTAAATGGTTTCCATTGCAGTTTTGCAAAATATTTCTTTCAAATTGCCTGAAAACCACCTCATGCAAAATATTTCTTTTTCAAATTGCCTGAAACCCACCTCATGCAAGCGTAAAAACTTTTTGAAAACTTGCCGTGTTTCCATTGGGCGTATTTTCAATTTGAAGGGTAATGGAAACGCAGCTAGTGACAGGACTGACCACGTCACAGAAAAACCCTTAAAGGGAGACATAAATCCCTTCCTAAAGAATAAGAAATCTGAGGATTGATGTAATGGCGATGACATAAGAGGCACCGTCATTGCCATCAGCCAATGAATTGGCAAACTTCAGACAATGGCCACACCTGGAGGCTTTTCCATAGTGTCAGCTTATCCAGTGAATGAAACTATGAAAGGCAACTAATAGTAAGTAAATTGTCTAAATATAAGATGCATTATCTAACAAAATAAGACTTCCTGTAATGTAACCGATTCAACTGATGTGCAGTGCCTCTAACCAGTGAATGGAGGAATGTGGCCACTCACTTAGCTCTTTTCTGATAGTCTTGAATAAGACAGTCCTGCTCTACAGTCACTCTCTGGAATTGTCTCTTCACCAGCTGAAATCTTTTCATCTCCAGCTCCTTTGAACTCGCTGGTACAGCTGCAGCCTCAGGGACCCACTTGTCATCTAATTGTTGATGTGAGAAATGTAGAACACAATTATATCAATTTGAAAACATACCCTGAACATGATCATTTGATCCCTGGATAATAGAAAATAACTGCAATTTTTTTCGAACCCAACTGGACCCGAATGTTAAAAGCAGAGATGTCTCTACAGCCTGCAGCCCTAAACAACAGTGACGAGTGGGAACTTTTTCAACCAGGTATGACACAGACCAAAATAAGAGACAACAAATAAGAAACACCAGGGTAGGCGTTAGGGGTGGAACGGTACATGTATTCGTATCGAACCGAAACTGTACGGGCGTCACGGTTCGGTGCACGAATTTGCACGTAGAATACACGGTACAAAAACGCGAGAGAGCGAGAGAGAGAGAGAGAGAGAGAGAGAGAGAGAGAGAGAGAGAGAGAGAGAGAGAGAGAGAGAGAGAGAGAGAGAGAGAGGGCGCGATGAACAGTCAGTGTGTGTGTGTGTGTGTGTGTGTGGTGGTTTGGCGAGAGAGAGGAGAGAGAGAGAGAGAGAGAGAGAGAGAGAGAGAGAGAGAGAGAGAGAGAGAGAGAGAGAGAGAGAGAGAGAGGAGAGGCGCGATGAACATTGTGTGTGTCTGCGCGCGCGTGTGCGAGAGAGAGGCGCGATGAACAGTCAGTGTGTGTGTGTGTGTGTGTTTGCGCGCGTGCGAGACAGATCTCTCGTGCGCGATCCAACAGTGGAAACATACTCCGTCATTTTTTCATACAGGACATCATTAAAACTGCAAAGTGTTTACTGTTTACTTTTGTGTACACTTGCAATAAAACACAACATTGTGCTTTTGTCACACTCTAAACTCGTGTCAAACTGTAACCTACAAATGTTAACAAAAGTTTTTAAAGGTAGTATTATTTTATATGGAAATCAATTATTTATAATTCAGATGAGAATAAAGTTAGGGTTAACTAAAAATGAAGGAAAACAAATATATTGATCTGAAAGAGCAAATTAATTTTAAATTCATTCAGGTACAATTACCAAACATATCTCAAGGTCTTTTCATCTTTTTAATAATTTAATAAATAAACTAATTATATAAAACTCCTGTCAGTGCACTACAAATAAACTGGTTCTATGCCTTTATTAATAAAACTTATTTAAAAAATACAAGGCTTAAGACATTTATAAAAATGCCTTCTGCATTTTTGTTTTGCTTTTCACTCCATTGTACCGAAATCGTACCGAACCGTGACGTCTGAACCGAGGTATGAACCGAACCGCGACTTATGTGTACCATTCCACCCCTAGTAGGCGTATATTTAAAAGTATGCCCATCTTCCTACCTTTTTTGAATTATGACTCTGCTTTTCGTGGATTTTCACAAATGGTTTTGTTCAAAGAAAAACATGAAAATATATAGTTATGGTTTAATTTTTGTTCATTGGCCTGAATTTAGATGGTTTTCTGTAATCAATCTGGCAACAGTAAATAATTTTACTGCTTGGGCGAACCCCTTTAAGTAGATAAAAAGTTCATAAGCGTTGTTTCACATCAAGTGACATTTATGTTTATGCTAATATTAAAGGTGCTGTATGTAATATTGACAGCTAGTGGTTGAAATGGGTACTGAAATCCAAATGAAGGTTGTTTCTCCTGCCCCCTCCTCAGACTCGACACTCACACCGGTTGCCAGTAGATGGCACACAACAGGAACTAGCACAATTGACAATCGAAGGCAACGAGCCTTACACTAATGGCTGTTTCACACCGCAAGCGTCAGCGGCGCTTGAGTAAGAGTATTCACACTGGAAGCGTTTGTACAGCGTCACAGTAGCGGCTCCAAAGCTACATATAAGTGAACAATTATTTACAAAGACAACTATAAATTTTGATTTTAGAAGTTGGTCATTTATAAAATTGATAGTTGTTTGTTATAGTTTGTTATTTATAAAATTGATAAAGTTTGTTATAGTACAACATTCGCATATTTAAATGGTAAACAACAAAACAACACAGAAAACAGCTCCAATCTTGTCGTTTCAGTCATACTTTCGAGACTGCAAACTGCGCGGATAAAAACAAACAAACAAAAAAAACGCACACTTGGGTTTGATTTGGGTTGTGCCAGCCTGTAGCTGTCTGTGTATTACAATAAACTAAAAGAATGTTTATATATAATATTTTCTGGCTAATTTACTTTAGTTTAGTGTTTTATAATACACCATGCTTTCACAAACTGAATAATTTAAAAAATTTAAATGGGTAGCCTAAATCTTCTATAAATATATTTGAGTCTTCATTTTCTTTTTTTGCCTACTCCAGTTCTTGTTAAAACGCACTAAACATGCTTATTCTGTGCATTTTGGGCACTTTTTGCGTGAAATCATATTTATTTTGTACATCAAAAATGTGCTTTCACTTTAATTGAACGTGAGCAGCGCAGCAAAAATAGACTCGGCGCCGAAACCCCCGCTTCACTGCTGCTCACGCGCCGCTCCTGCTTGACGCTCACACGCTGCTCCTGCTCCCGGTGTGAATGCACTCATTGATTAACATGCACGCCGAAATAAATATGCGCTGCTAACGCGTGCAGTGTGAAACTGGCGTGAGTTGATGAGTTGATTTATCTGCATTTTAATATGCCTCTGAAAATAGAGCTATTCAGATGGATGCAGAGGCTTTTTAGGTCAGGTAGAATCTACAATCTCTGACCTAGTTTGTTTGCTGGCTTTCTGTGGCTACATTACTCTGCGTTTTCTGCCAAATGACAACCCGGGGAGTCAAAATACTATTGAGTAAATAGTAAATTGAGTGTCCAATGTCAGTGTCCTCTTTGCTCCGTGACTTTTCTCTGCGTGAAAAAAATGGATGTGTTGTGTGAAAGAGTGTGAAAAGTGTCAATTGCCTGAGTCTTGACAGCCCTGACTTTTAGAAGGGAATACATCGTCGGCAGCGTTCCTCCTTCCCCCATGCTTCTTCTCCATGTGAGGATTTTTTACATTAGACTAGAGTGCGCACTGCGCCACATGCATACTGTGCTTATACATGTGGGCATTGTTTACATCAGAGTGCGCACATGTTTTTTTAAGCGGTTGATGGAAAAAAAGCTAACGAGCGTTCTAAAAATCAAAATTCGGATCTATTATTTTTCACGGTATTTTGAAGTGCCCGTGATAACAATATTGTGCATATGCCGCGATTTATCGCATTACCGAATACCGGCACATGTCTAATCACGTAAATAGCCTTTTTCCATGTCAGAATGACGAATTTTGATGAAAGGTGACGAGTTTGCAGATATGCTATAATCACCATAAATAAACATTGACATAACACATTAACAGTAGATCATAGGGATATGCAATTAAAGGTCAGCTTTGCAACTTTTTTAACTTAAAAAAGCTGTCTAGAAATCATTTGGATGGTTAAACAACCTGTTCGGGTGATATTGGTGACTTTCCTAGCTCCCCCCAGCGTTCCCAGGCGGAAAACCAACCTTGCAACATGGGGACTACCGTCCTGGCAAAATGAAAATAGGAAGTCTCGTGAGAAGCGAGACGAGAACGAGAATGAGCGAGAAACACAAACTGCTTTACTGGTTGATAACAGAATACAAAATGTACATGTCAATATTCTATGATAATGTCTATGATGTATTACCCACCTCGGTAGACAGCTCCGCAAGTAAAGTTGGCCGGCTCCGATAATAACAAATGCACGTGAGCAGCGGTAGAACGGGGGAGAAGGGTGCCGCAAGTGAGTTTTTTTTTACGATAGTGTTGTGAAATATACGGCCCACAGCTGTAGGGGGAGCGCGTGGGGAAAACATGCAACAACAAAAGGGAAAATCAGCGAAGAAGACTAGAAGTTGCCGAATTCTGCTTTAACCCCAATTTATTTTTAATTTCAGCTTCAAACAGTTATGAAACAGGGCTCCAGACTGCGACCAAATGGTCGCATTTTGCGACCAAAATTTGAGAGTGTGCGACTGAATTTTACATCCAGTGCACATGTGCGACCAGTAAATTTGTCCCCCTTTTTTTTTACACGTTAAACGTGGAAGGGGCTGATGTGTGGAGAGGGAAGGTTCTAGAGATAATTGAGCGCGCGTTTAAACCATGGTTTAAACGTCTGTGGGAAGGAGACATATCACAACCTTCTACGTGCGTCTGAGCAACGAGCAAGCAAACTATTGACTCGTTCTGACATGCGGCTAGTGTGCCAGTTAAATTCACTTGCTGGCTTCCAAAATAATACATTTACAACAGCGATAAAAAAAAAAAAATAAAAAAAAAACGACTACTCTTTGTAAACACTGTTCAATGTGAGTGCCAAATGCTCGAACATGTCATTTACGCCGTCATCACCCGGGAGTTGATAGCGCACGAGCGCAGGCGAGACCTGAACTGCAGACGTTACCATCAGTGTTTAAACTAAACTCATTTAAGCTTTGCCAATGTAAACATTTAAAAGCAAGACGCGAAAGAGAACTCGCGTCTAGAGCCCCTTTCACACAGAGATTCTGGAAAATACACGGATAATGTGACCCGGCATTTGTCCCGGGATTGTTTGATTTCGGTTCATTCACACTGTCAGTGATTTGCCGGGATCTGTGAATGCGTTCACACACAACCCGTTAATGTCCCGGAAAGCCGCGTGACGTCAGGATGAGACGTGTAACGTACGCGTCAAAAACATGTGCACGCGCGCACCTTTCCACAGAGCTGGCGAACGATCGCAGCTTCAGCGCGGATTGTGAGGAGCTCCTGTCTCTGCTTCATTCCAGTTTGCAGACATTTTTTTGTTCTTTCTTTGTTGATGACGAACACAAACTTTCTTCTAAGAGCGACAGAGTCGCGCGATGGCACATGCGTCATCACTATTACACACCCCTACGGCATTGGTTCTGGCTTTTGTTCACACAGCGTGTGTTCCGGGTCTAAACACGGCAATGTTACTAGGTCCTCAACCCGGGATCTCTCCCGGCATCAATCCCGGGTCGTGTTTGCGTTCACACAGAAGACACTCTGGCAATTTGCCGGGTTCAAAGTGCTGTGTGAAAGGGGCTAAAAAGATCTGTGCGCGCGCGCGTGCGTGTGTGTGTGTGTGGTGTGTGTGTGTGTGTGTGTGTGTGTGTGTGTGTGTGTGTGCAAGTGCGTGTGCGCAATCGATCGCGTGTGTGTGTGTTTCTGTGTGTATGTGTAGGCTACATAGATGTACTCAGACAGCCATAGATGTATGACAGCGTGCAAATATTGAGTTCTCTTTCAAGTCTTGCACTTGAATGGACAAATTCACATCAAAAAGTATGTCAACATGTCCGTCTTGATGAGTATCCTAGCAGACATAGTCTGTTTCTGTTATGCCTTAAGTGAACTTATCTACTGAATCAGCTCCGAATTGAATAGCTTTTGTAACTTTAATAAGGATTAATCTTTAATTAACAGTCAAATATGCAATGTTGTTTTACATTTGATTATTTTATTCAATTTCTGTACCTGAAAACTAATGTTAGACCTACCTGAAAAGCATAGTTTTTATTAGTATCTTTGCTCTATTGTATTTATTTGTGCTTTTGCTTGTTGTTAGATTATTTGTTTCTTTATTTTATTTGACAGCAGTCTTTTTTTCCCTGAACATAGCACATACCGAATCATACCAAAACCGTGAACCTAAAACCGTCCGTGATACAAACGGAACCGTGAGCTATTTGAAACGTTGCAGCCCTAGTACAGTGTCACAGTCGGATGATGATTCAGAGTGAGAGGTTTGTGTGGCCAAAAGGCCGAACCCACCATTTTCGGGAAGACTGGCTACGAGAATTCAGCTGGTTGAGGTAGTACTGTAAGGAGA
The DNA here is from genome assembly GCA_036326025.1 of Chrosomus eos. Taxonomy (NCBI): domain Eukaryota; kingdom Metazoa; phylum Chordata; class Actinopteri; order Cypriniformes; family Leuciscidae; genus Chrosomus; species Chrosomus eos. Next base: position 45,985,505 of record CM070818.1, on the reverse strand, counting down.
CGAATTCCATGAACTGCGAATGTTGCAGTCGCTACCCCATAACTGCGGGGAAAACGAAGTTTGCCAACAGTGCAGGCACTTCACAGTTTAAACAATACACTAGTTAAAGGTATTGTAGGTAGGATTTTTATAAAAAAACTTTTTTCCAAATTTGTTAAAACTTGCTGTATATATCAATGCATAATTAAAATGTAAGTACTCTGAAAAAGAAAGTATAAAAATCGAGTATCTGTAGACCTCTCACGACTGTTTTAAAGACAGCTCATTATTTTCATTCACTCCACCCCCTCCCTTCTGAGCTCCTTCCAAAGCCACGCCCCCAAAACACATGAACGTGCGACTCCGACCGCTGAGCTGAAGATGCAATATTTTCCTGAGACGAGCGGAAAGGAAGGAGCGCAGTGCATAGTGACATCATGTCAGAATCACATGTAATAAAAAAATGTAAGTTTATCATTATGAAGATAAACAAATAAGATGTATTTTAGTACTCACTATCAAGCTAGCATATTGATATTGGTAAAGTTTAAAATATACATTTATTGATTCGATAACGAGCTAGTTATCTATAAGGCAAAGCTAAAAACAGGTTGCATGATACACGTTTTTCCATTGCCATCATTTACACTGTGATGAAGATGAATTTTGTGTACATTGTTGACTCTGATGAGGACTACACATGAGGACTGTTCTCTGTGGCGTGTGCAGTCTTCACTCGCGCTCTCAATCTATCACAGTTGTGGAGACTCTCTATTCATTCCGATGAAATCACAAGATAAAATGCCCACATAAACGTGTACCTGCTTGATATAGACTGTAACCAATGATGAACATATTCGGTTTTGATGAGAGAGAAAAAAACTGTACCGAGGGCGGATTCGAACCCGTAACCTCTGACACGCTTGGCAAAAGTTCTGCCACTGGACCATTGAAGAACTCAAACAAAAATTGCAGATCGATGGATTTATTTAGGGGTTGAGCAGAGAGGCTGGACACTTTTTTAAAGACAATGGTTTGTACCCAGCACTTTTGAAAATGCACTTCCGAATGCGTCTCTGTCCCCACCACATTTCAAACCAAACTGACGCCCGTGCTCTTGAATTACTCAAATCAAACGGGTACGCGCAAGTGGGCAGGTCCTGTGTGGCAAAAAAAGGGGCGGTTGGCATGGTTGCGCGAGAGTGACAGTCGCCTAAGCCAATCCGTTGTTTCGTCCCGAATTGGAAATAATGAGCTGTGTTTAGAGTGCAGATTAAACGGTCTAGAGTCACTCGATTTTTATACTCTTTTTATCAGAGTACTTACATTTTTATTATGCATTGATATATATAGAAAATTTTAAACAAATTTGGAAAAAAGTTTTTTTTAAAAATCCTACCTACAATAACTTTAAACACAATCTTAAGGCCTGTTCACACCGGGACGAATTTCGCGTGCGATATTCGCCAACGTTTAACGCCTCGTGACTAAACAATGGGCGCCAATGTGAGTATGCACACCGACACGTAAAACGCCACGCGTAAAAGCGTCATTTTTTTTAAAACGCCCCGGGTTCGTTTTTTTGGTTTGACGCGCCGTGTCAAAAACTATTTGACCAATGAGATTGGCGCTTCTGCTCACGTGTCTGGAGCTTCTGAAGTTACAGTAAAACACAACTTGGGGGCGCTCAAACACAAAACGGTCTTGCCGAGCACACATACGTAACTCCGAAGAAGATATACAGAGGAGGAAGATGAAAGGCAAGATGGATGTAGAGCTGCTGGTCTTGTTGGTGTCTTATAAAGAGACACCAACGAGAATAAAGAACTATATGACAGACGCGACAAACTTGCTGAGTGACAAGCGAGTGTCAGAAGCACTTTGTGTACCGGGGTATTTCTGTTTTACATTAAGCGCCATCTAATGTCAGGGAATGAATTTGCATGTTCACTCGGCTCATCGTCAGCGAAAATCGCTTGGGTGTGAACACAAAAAACGCATTGAAAAACGCTGACGAATAACGCGAGCCGATATTCGTCCCGGTGTGTACGAGGCTTTAGCCTCAAGCATAGAGTATGCAGTGACATGTTAATAAATTAAAAAGCAACGCCACTGCTGGTTGCTTTTAGAAGACGAGGTTGTGTAACATTAAATCAGAGCGCAAAGGCATTGTAATTTCTGCATCTATTATCAAAGTATTTATTAGTAAATAGTAATGCACTGGAAATTAGTTGAAATGTGAATATTTGGTTAGTATGTTGATTTACGGTGTGTGCTCCTAAATGTTCTGGTTGTGCCCCTAAAAATTTCAGTTGGGGGCTACTGTGCTCCTAGTGAAAAAAGTTAAGTCTGGAGCCCTGTGAAAACATTCATTTTTCGTTTTATGGCGCATTAAGCCTTAATGTCCAAAGCACTCAAATCACGTAACATGACTGTTGGAAAATGCAGCCTACTGCAGGACTTGTTTGATATTAAAAAGTGTTATTAGTAAACTATGACAAGTGATACATGCCTAAAAGGTAAAATACACACAAAAAATGTATCCTCAAGTTTCCTCAAACAGTTGTTCGTGTCTTAAGTAAAAAGAAACCGAAATCAGATGAGTGTCGGTATGTTAGATCAGTGCATTAAGTGCATTCTTAAAGGGATACTCCACTTTTTTTGGAAATAGGCTCATTTTACTACTCCCCCAGAGTTAAACAGTTGAGTTTTACCGTTTTTGAATCCATTCAGCCGATTTTCTGATATTTAGAAGAATATCAGTAACCAGACAGTTTCTGGTCTCATTGACTTCCATAGTAGGAAAAAAAAATATAGGCTAGGCTACTATGGAAGTCAATGAGACCAGAAAATGTCTGGTAACTGAAATTTTTCTAAATATCAGAAAATCAGCTTAATGGATTCGAAAACGGTAAAACTCAACTGTTTAACTCTGGGGGAGTTGTAAAATGAGCCTATTTCCAAAAAAAGTGGAGTATCCCTTTAAAGTAACAGCACCCTATTGTACCTGCTGCAGTCTGTCATTAATGTTAATTAAACAACAAAAAAAGATAAAATCACTCTTTTTGACTGATTTTTAGTAAAGCTTCTAAAGTCATTCAATGTATATTTAATTGATATAGTGAAGATTATTTTACATTTGATTACTTTATAAATGTATATAGCAGGCTATAAACTGAACACCATGCTATTAGAAAGACTTGCATGAAAAAATTTATTTATTTTTAGATTTTGTCATATTGTTTGGAATTTTCTTTGTTTTAATTGCTTAATTTTTTTTCTTGCATTAGTTAGCCTAGTATTTGGTATCAAGCATTGATACATTTCACTAGTATCTACATTTTTATATTATACCAACCTAATTTCTAGCAAAATAGGCAAGATATTTATATCGTTATGGTGCAAAAAACAACTCATTAGATTTGTTATCTGGGCCACTAATCAAGTTAAAGAATTGTGGTTACAATACTGACCCAAATACTTGTTATTATGATTTTTGGCAATCAGGCAGCCCTAGTAGATCATAAGCTATCGCTTGGCATAAATCTGGACTATTCATTGACTGTGAACTGCTCTGAAACCAAGCCTGTTGAAACGTGCAGTGCTCACTAGGGCTGGGAATCGCTGGGTACTTCACGATACGATACGAGATGCGATACATTGTTCACGATACCGATAATATCACGATATGGCGATACTGCGATAATCGATATATTATCAGTAATAACTCACAATATATCATGGTTTAAGAAATACAAATATTTTTTTGTAATTAGGAAAATGGATCTCCATTATTTTTTTGGGATGAAACACAATAACAAAAACAACTTGTGTCTTATCAGTTGCAACAAAACAGTCACAGACACTATTTTAGGGTGCTTTCACACCTGGATCGATTTGTTTTGTTCCGGAACAGATCCGAAACAGAATACTTTGTTCCGAATCAATTTAATGTCACTCTGTTCACACCACACTGTTGTAAAGCGTTCCAAATCGCGCACCCTTCCAGGGCTTTCCTTACGCCATTACGTCACAACCTCATGCGTGCAGGTCGCGCATTTCATTGAGGGACATCACCATGACAACCGTAGCCTAACACAAAATGAATCGTGGGTTGACTTGGTGCTACGAAGAGGTGAAATGCCTCAGATATTTGGTCGGAAGAACACATCTCCCGGATGTTGGACACTAGGGTGACCAGACGTCCGATAGGGAGAGAGCGAGCGAGAGACCATGCGTGTGTGCTAGAGTAGCTGCTACGCATTAATTACACGCGCGCATGACAGAGAGAAGGAGAGCGCGAGAGACCTTGCGTGTGTGTGTGCTAGAGTAGCTTACGCATTAATACGCACGCGTCTCCCCCCCGCAACAAATCAGCAAAATACGCTGATATTGGCGTATGTTGCCAGGCTACATATTGATTTGTTCCGGTTCGTGGGTCGGTTGTGTTCTCACTACAAACGAACCGCTCCAGGGTTCGCATGGAATCGAGCCGAGACTCGGCTCGGTTGTTTTGTTCCGATTCAGAGTGCGATTGTTGTGTTCACATATGACCAAACGAACCGGGCCAAAAGGGAAACGCCCCTTTGTTTCGGAACAACGTCTCCAATCGATCCAGGTGTGAAAGCACCCTTAGTGTAACATTGCTGCAATCAGTAGTAATAAAAATGTTTACGTCGAGCCAGCACAAACAACGGCTTTCTCACAGAGCTGCGGGTGATGCCGCGTGAGGTGTCTGTGCATGTGGTCGTGTTTCCCGTCTAGTGGACTTTTGCAAAGCCAGACATCCCAAGTCTCCTGGAAGTTCCGGTCTCCCGCATATTGATAGCGTCTCCCTGATGTCCGCAAATTAGTTCTAATCTCCCGGAATCTAGAGCGCGCATGCGAGACAGAACATACTGCGCGCATAACATACATAGCACGCGCACGACAGATAGGGAGAGAGCGAGACCTTGCGTGTGTGCCTCATGAAAGCTAGTCAAATCCAGTCAACTCGGATAATGAATAGAGCGTTTTATAACGGCTTTTAAGATCGATACTTGGCAAGAGCGCATCGAGAATCGATCGTGGGAGTAAATATCGTGAGATATCGCCATATCGATATTTTGGCGCACCCCTAGTGCTCACTGCTCACATTTAATTAAATCACATTAATCCATAATTACAATTCCTTGAATACCTCTTGGCATTAAAATAACATGATACTAGATACTTTTTATGGCCTTAAATGTGATCAAAACTGAATTTAGGGCTTTTTAAGGATCCACAGGGACCCTGTTTTTTGTGGAAGTTGCTTTTTGTGGAAAACAATAGTGCCCTGAACACTTTCAGTGCTTGGGCTCTAATAATAATGGCATACCTGTGGTCAGTGTCTTCAGTGTTTTCAGCATGACATATTTGGATAAGTGGAGCATCAAGTTGATAAATCTTGGTCCAAAAGCAGAGAGCAAATGTGATGCAGCTAGCTTAGGAAAAGCGTTACCTTCCTCATTCTAAATATTAAATAAAAAATACAATAAAAAAACAATAACATTAAAAACCAGTAAATGTGCATAGAGTACAATAAAAGTATTTAGTAAAATACATTAATATGTAATATGTAACAGAAAGTTTTATGTAAAATACAAAATTGCACATACCGCTATCTCTTGGAGCCATGCAAAAGCCACCTTGCGAAACTCAGCATCACCTTTATGATCCCAAATTGGCCAGCAATGTCTATACAAACAATAACATTTTTGAATCAGCCATTCAAATCACAACAGATAAGGATTGTAAAATTAAATAAGTACTGTATAGCTAGTGTTACCTGAAGACGTCTTGGGCACGAGTGGGATTCAGTTTATCAAATAAAAAGTGTATGACAATGTAGAATGCCTCTTTGTTCGGCTTATCAAACATGTTCCTGTAAAAAATAAAATAAATAAAATTGAAAGCCAATGGGTATGAAGGGTACTTTGGGGGTATAAATTAAATGAAAATAGAATTGCAATGTGTGTTAAAGGATTAGTTCACTTTTTTTAAAAGTTTTGCTGATAATTTACTCACCCACATTGTCATCCAAGATGTCCATGTCTTTCTTTCTTCAGTCGAAAAGAAATTAATGATTTCGATGAAAACATTCCAGGATTTTTCTCCATATAATGGACTTCAAAAGTGGCCAAAACGGTTCAAGGTCGAAATGAGTTTTCAGTGCAGCTTCAAATGACTTCAAATGACAAATGACGATACCAGACGATGAATAAGGGTCTTATCTAGCGAAACGATGCGCCATTTCGAAAATAAATAAAACAGTTAAAGTATTATTAGCACAAATGCTCGCCTTGTTCTGTCCTGAGATGTACGTTTGTGATTCTCATGTTCGAACTCGTTCATTAAAATGAACAAATCTTTTTTCGAGTCATTTTATTCATTCAACGAACGAAATGACTCGAAAAAAGATTTGTTCATTTTGAACGAGTCTTTTTTCGAGTCATTTTATTCATTCAACGAACGAAATGACTCGAAAAAAGATTTGTTCATTTTGAACGAGTCTTTTTTCGAGTCATTTTGTTCATTCAACGAACGAAATGACTCAAAAAGATTTGTTCATTTTAATGAACGAGTTCGAACAGGAGAATCACGAACACGCATCTCAGGACAGAACAAGGCGAGCATTTGTGCTAATAATACTTTAACTGTTTTATTTATTTTCGAAATGGCGCATCGTTTCGCTAGATGAGACCCTTATTCATCGTCTGGTATCGTCATTTGTCATTTGAAGTCATTTGAAGCTGCACTGAAAACTCAATTGGACCTTGAACCGTTTTGGCCACTTTTGAAGTCCATTATATGGAGAAAAATCCTGGAATGTTTTCATCGAAATCATTAATTTCTTTTCGACTGAAGAAAGAAAGACATGGACATCTTGGATGACATGGGGGTGAGTAAATTATCAGCAAAAGTTTTTTAAAAAGTGAACTAATCCTTTAAAAAGTATTACATTTAGGCTATGCATTTGGCAGACGCTTTTATCCAAAGTGACTTACATTGCATTTCAAGGTACACATTTACATTCTTATCAGTTCTATTATTTTATTTTTTTCATGTTAATGTAAATGTAAATGTCAAATATGACAGGTTTTTGGGACACATTTATTTGTCCATCTCTCAATTATCATTGATTTGCAATGTTAAATGCAAATCAATAATAAATGTTCTTGTTTGTTTGGACAAAATGTTCAAAATATCTTATTTTCAGTGAAAAGTTGTATGTTCTTATTTATTGTTCTATTTATTTTATTTATCTATTAAGAAAATAACAATTCTGCAGTAATGCAAATATGTTATTGTAATTTAACTTTGTAAAAAATATTAGTTTAAAGCAACACCAAGTAACCTTTCCTCTGCGGTCGCCCTACAGGTTGGAATCGGAATTGTCCATTACTGCTGTCGTAAATAATTTAGCCTACCGCATCCCACTGACGGACACGGCGCGTACGCACATGCTCCGTTTATCCAGCACCGGCTTTGGAATCAACAATGGCCACAGACAAGGTAGAGTAGACGCATGATTTTATAAAAGTTGTTGTAGTCTACTGTCGAGTACGCTCCACCTATCGGCAATTGTAACGCTTGCCATAAAGCAAGTCAAATTTGTAGTTTTCTTATGTCTCATTCGGATTACAGAAACGCGACCCGATCTGGCAATCTTACATAGCGTGGATATGTCAGATAAAGGACCGCAAAGCGGTGGCATAAGTGCATTTCACCAAGTCACGACTTGATGAACCACTGAAACGATTTTGAAAACATTATTTTAAGTTATACTACAGGGCTGTTGAATGCTTGATTCTGATTGGTTGAGAACGTTCTAAGGTGTGCAATTATTTTCAGGGAAACGCACGGCTAAAGTAGTTCCAGGCGGGTTTGACCGCATTACAGTTCCATATCACTGCGCGTAGTTAACTGTAATAACGGAAAATAGGATACAATTCATAACAAGAAAAAACATGCGGCCCCATGCGCTTCATCTGCAGTTTTCAATGTCTAACTTCACAATCAATGGACACATACAGTTTAGTTTTAATAAATAAAGTATGTAGTCCTATCTATAACAGGCTAAATAGAAAATTAAACTGAATATAGGCTATATAAATAAATTGATAGTCCTGCTGCACGGGTTTTCGTAATTATTCCAGATAATATAACAAATAAATAATTATTAATATGTTAAAAGAGCTTTGTGTGTTTCATTTATTAAGTTATCTACTGTCAATTATAGAAAACAAGAATGAACGAATTAAAACGATTTTAATAAATAAATAATAATATTGACGCACATGCTTTTCTGTCTCATTATCTCTCTCTCTCTCTCTCTCCTCTCTCTCTCTCTCTCTCTCTCTCTCTCTCTCTCTCTCTCTCTCTCTCTCCTCTCCTCTCTCCTCTCTCTCTCTCTCTCTCTCTCTCCTCTCTCTCTCTCTCTCTCTCTCTCTCTCTCTCTCTCTCTCTCTCTCTCTCTCTCTCTCTCTCTCTCTCTCTCTCTCCCTCTCTTCCTCTCTCTCTCCTCTCTCTCCTCTCTCCTCTCTCTCTCTCTCTCTCCTCTCTCCTCTCTCTAATAACTGCATTAATAACTGTATAAAGCCGGGACACACTAAGTCAAGGCCAGTTATGAATGTAATTTGAAACTTATGACTGATCATGCCTAAACGCATGTTCAGCGCGTTCAGTCTGTGTTCACAGTCGGTGTTTAAGACCTGCTACAGTCGATGGAAACAGTCAGTCTTCGAATGTTTCAGCGAGTCGTAAGTGTGTCCATCATTAGTCTGCTATCAGTGGCTCAAACCTCCGTTACTAACTCTAAAATGACGTTTTGGAATTAGCAACGGAGGCATGGGATTAGATGCGTAAGAAATTAGTCCTACATACAAGAGCGTTTTAATGACAAAAACTTGACAAACGTCTTGAAATGCATCATCTGAACAATGTTTTGAGGTGTGGTAACTGTAGTATAAGCGTAATAATTGACTTCAGGCCTTTGAATTATCCGAAAAATAATGCACACCCGAGGTGGTAATGCGGTCACGACGCGAAGCGGAGTGGCCGTTACACCTCGGGTGTGCATTATTTATCGGATAATTCAAAGGCCTGAAGTCAATTATAATAATTCAATGGCCTGTCGTCAATTATTCCTTACGTAAACATTCTTACTTAGTGTTGCTTTCATTTGAAAACACTGTGCATTTGTAGATGTTGTTGTTGCTAGTTTGTATGTTTGAGTTGAGAAATACACATTTCAGCATTTTATCAGTAATCTATCTGTGTGTGCATTTTCCTTGATAAGAAAGTAAGTTGACTCATGATACCATTTGTTTATTATATCACAATCGCAATATTAACCTCAATCACAAAATAAAATTTTCCTCAAATCGTGCAGCCCTAATGAAGGCTTCAGATGCAAAAGCCTCCAAGTCTGTCTGTCTAGGCTCCTATGTATAGATTTCTACCCAAGTACCGGCATTTCTGAATGGGGTGAGGCTGGGATTTAGTGAGTTTGAAGTGGAAGTATTTGATATACTATGTGCGGAGAGCATTCACTCAATATTATTATCTAATTCTTGACAGAGGTGGCTTTTAGAGGCTTTGGCATCGGAGGTTTTCACATATATACATATTATATACATGTACATACATATTTGGAGCCCTGATGATAAAGATTGTTTGTTTGTTTGTTTTTCAACAGGAATGCTATATCTGTTAAGCTCTTAAGCTGTTCCTAATGCTAATCACTTCTAAGAAAGGGAATGGAATATGCTGCACATGTTGCTTTCCAATAAATAAGGAGTTAAATTGTAATACTTTCTCATCAAAATGAATACTTTAATATAAATTGTTGTTAAGAATAGCTGAATAATACTATATGATGAATATGTGATGTACTATATTTATCATGTAGTATTACTTATTTCATTGATCGTATCTGCTGATACTGCTTCCAGTAATTCGACGATTGACCCCAAAAATCCTGATCGAAGCACCATTAATCAGTTATTAAATTTAATTAATTAGACATGTTTATTGGAATTTGAATAAACAAAACAAATGATTTCAAGTTTGTTATAATAAACAATTTGTTCAACCAAATTTGTTTTCATTCATTTAGTCATTGTAACTGATGATAATGTAATAACATATACCGTGAGACCGTGATATCTTTGTTTAGAACCGTTTTATGATATGTCCTGACAGTGTAATTTCTAAATAAATAGGATAAGATGATATTACAGTTCCTTTCATTTTTTTTTATTGTCAGTACTGGGCTCGCAGTTCACATGGGTAGGGTACTTTGTACTGTGCGAGAGGATGGCTGTGTTCGTCCACCACCACCACCAAAGACCATTTTTGACCCAGGAAAAACACTGATTTGTATCTTTGACCTATTGTATTTATTTGTGCTATTGCTAGTAATTTTTTATTTGTTCTTATTTTATTAATGACTGTTTACAACTCTGTTTTAAATTTATATTAGGCTAGTAGTTTTTGCTGTGGTATCAAAATAGGAATTGAGAATTAACTTAGGCTAAGTGAAATTTCACTGGTATCTAAAATATTGGTGCCATAACCTTATTTATTAGAATACAAGATTGCATGGGTCAAACCAATACCTATTTTAATTGTTTGAAAACAAAAATTAAAACGTGGTGGGGATTTTTAGGGAGCGAAAGTTAATGTATTGAAAGAATTTTGCTATTGAGACAGCCCTTAAAATGGACTCCCTGATCAATGCCCTGACAAGAGAAAAAGGATAGCTTACTGAGACGCATTCAATGACTACAAAGATGTACATCCAGGACCAGTGTAATTAAAAAAAAAAAAATATGACATTCATATAAGTAACTGTTACTAACATTGTAAAAAAAAAAACAGACGATTAAGACGATTACGACGATTACATAAGATGTTCAGTTATGAGGAAAAGAGATGTTAGCATTACTTACATTCCCAGATTCAGATGTTTGATGTTTTTGGTAATGGTCTCCGGTTTGAATTCAAGGCACAGGAGGCACCACCATAAATATTTACCGTTTGTTTTCTGTAGTTTAGACATCTCGCATAATAGAGCAGCGCTTCAGGTCAAATAACTCCGCGATCAACTGGACAAACACTTTGCAAGCTATCAATGATAACCCATTAACACCATAGTACTTGTATAACGCTTGGTCTGGGTGGGACCTACTCAAAAGATAAACTGAATAAAATATTTACTTATATTCAAGATCACCGCAACTTCCTGCTAACCGCCAAATTATTTGATCGTATTTACAGCGTCCGTGGCTTCGTCTCAAATCTTTGTCAAGACAGACTAGTGTCCTTGTTTAATGCTGATTTATATACCACAAATAATAGGCTAAAGCAAAATGGCGTAGTCGTCACTAAGGCCAAAGATTATTCAGTGTGTTTATACATCAGCATTTAAGTACGCGATAATACGAGAGTGCAAACGCGTTGCATGTATTGATGCACGACCATTGAAATTGGGCGGGACCTGAATTACGTTGCAGTTCCTACTACGGCAAGCAAAAAAGATCAAATACGTCAACAGAAAAACAGAACGCGTCACGCGCTCTTTTTGTCCAGAAGCAGGAGTCAGGACTTTGATCTATTTGATCCACGTTAATATCTATTGGTATTGTTAATAATCAACAAATTCAAGGTCTCACAATTTTTGGTAAAGAAATTAAAGACACAGCCTTATTTTAAAGTATAAAATAAGGTTCCTAATGCATTCATGTATTCCTCTCCTTCATCAATAACTTCTCTAAAGCTTCTCTAAAATGTATCCAAATGTGAAATCCTTACACAGGTTAAATGATAAAGTTGTTGCTGACATTCCAGTGAAACCCTCTGTTAAATACCTTGGAATTATGGTAACAAAGGATGTTCTCATCTGGATTTAAAAAGACCAAAGTGTTATTAAACTGTTGGTTACAACGCGATCTTTCAGTTTATGGCCCTGTCCTATTATCTAAAGCAGAAGGCTTGTCTCGTTCTGTCTATCCCTCCTTGTCTTTGTATGTTAAAGACTCTAATTGTAAAGATATCAATAATTTGTTTTACTCTTTTGTTTGGAAAAACAAATCTGAAAGACTTAAGAAAAGGGTTCTTATAATAAGAAAGCTGAAGATGTTTGATCAATGGTAACTCCCTCTGGAACCATATGGCTAACTTTAAAAAATAGGTGGTAGTATTTCTGTTAACATGTGACTTTAATATTTCTAAACTCCCTCTGAAATTGTCCCAATTTCACCAGCAAGCTCTTTAGCCTGGAAAATGTGCTACTCACACAATTTTTCTCACACTTCCTTTATTTGGAATAATGCCAATATTTTGGTTGCCAATAGATCCTTACTTTTAAGGAATCGGTTTAACAGGGATATTAATCATCTTATGAATATGTTTGATAATTATGGAAATCTTTTAACATAAGAACAATTTATGCAAATCCATAGTTTTCCTGTGCATTTTAAGGAATTTAATTCTGTCATTAAAGCTAATTCCTTTACTCTGATTCATCTTATCAGTCATATTCAATTGAAATCCACATTAATGATAAATCCCAAATTAATTTTAAACGGCATTGAATTGATTGATTGATGAAAATGCAATAATAAACATATTTGTACAATATTTCAAATACAAAATAAAATAGCCCCTAGAGGAATTTTTTTTGGAACTCTATTGATAATATTAATTGGAAGACATTAATTGCATTAATAATAAAACCAAAGAAATACATTTAAAAATGTTGCATACCGTTTATCCTGTTAAATCATTAATTACAAGATACTGTGATATTGACGATTTATGTTCCTTTTGTAAAAGTGGGATAGAGGTGTTGACGTATTTGTTTTTTTGAATGCAAAATTATCCAAAATTTCTGGAAGGAATTGGCAGAATTTATCTTTAAATTAATAAAAATTAAATACTATTTTACTTTAAAGGATATTATTGTGTATTATGAAAACAATGTTATAAGGTCTTGGATACATTGTTCATTTATTTATACTGTTGGCAAAATTTTATATCCATAAGCAAAAATAATTAAATTCATCCCCAATATTTAAGATGTTTAAATTATATTTGATTGCTTCATATCTTATCTGAAATTGTAAAAAAAAAAAAAAAAAGCCATTAACATGTGTAAAATATTTTGATATAATTTTTTGTTCCCCTACTACCAATTTATATTTCTCCTCGTTTTGTAATATTGTATGCTATGTTGGTTACTTGTTCTATCTGTAATAAAAAATAAAAATAAAAATAAAAAAAGGAGTCAGGACTTTGTATTATGTTATAACAATGATGATAATTGTTGTTAATGTTTTTTGTTTGTTTTTTCGTTTCTTTTCTTCAAGTATTAAAAAGAGAGAGAGAGAGCACTGAATGAAGTCAATGAAAACATCAGCTCCATATGGTGGAGTAAGTTTTAATATGTTAAAACACTGTGATCTAAAAAAAAATCAATTATTAAAAAGATTTGGAATGAGGGGAACATTACCGAGCCGAAAATAAGCTGTAATAATAAATAAAGTAACCATGAATCCGAGCAATTCTTTGAATTATAGCTCTGACTAATCGTTAATGAAAATAAATGTAAAGGGTGACAGTAAATCGACAAATATATTATTTGGAGAAAGAATTTTCTTTTTTCAGAAGTGGTGGGGGAACACTGGACTTTTGTAAATTGATTAAAAATAAATAAAGAAAATATGATCATCAAAGTATTTTTCACATCAAAAAGCATGATAAAGTTAAACCAGACAAGCATTGAAACTGCAATTTAACTGCATTAAAAATTCCACATTCTTCGGAATAGAACTACAAAAAGGGTCTGATGAATATTCCCCAAGGCAGTGTCATTAGCCCTCCTTTAATCATGATTAATGGTGTATTTGCATCAGTCAGTGGGAAATTAGCAAAGTCATTATTTGCAGATGATGGCTCTCTATGGTGCAAACAGCTGTTGATCAAGTTTAGAAATTGTCAGTGGGGTTTTAAGTTCTCAGTTGAAAAGACTCAAACTATTATATGCACCAAAAAGAAAATAAGAGGTGGTTTATTTGAAGTTAATAATAATTTAAATCAAGTTCCAGTAATGAATGTTTGATAACAGACTAACATGGAGATTCATAATATAATTATGTAAAAATCTAAATATTATGAGGTGTGTGGTTACAGCCTAATTCTGCATCTGAATGCCAAATAATTTTAGAAAGAATTCAGTCGCAGATTAGAGCATGATTAGATTCAGTCACAGGCTTTAAGAATCTGATGTGGAGCATATCTATCATCCCCATATCACCTTTACAGGTGGAAATGCCTCCATAAATTAGACAAAAGTAATTATTGATGACATACTGGATACATTTAACAGGTCAGAATAATCATCACAAAAGAAAGTAGACCCATGTTGGGAATATCGGAAAGGCAAAAACACTTTGGTTGGATAAAAGGATCCCATTATATTTGCGAAATATTTGACGTGAAACTAAAATATGCACTTATTTGCTCTGACTCAAGTTAAGCCTTATTAAGCATATATGCCCAACATTCAGGTAGAAGGATAAGATATTGTGCTATAAATCTGCCTTATGGATGTTCTCCATTTTTTGTGCTGAGGGACAGGAGCGACTATAGGTTGGTCACTGGTGGTGTGGCGGGTTAGCATCAATTGCGCTGAAAATGGAGAGGATGGATGCAGATATGGATTATGAAGATGATTCTTCAATAATTGATAGTGAGGGATGCATCAAAAAAAGGAACAATAGAGATTCTAAGTCGGATGACAACATTACAGAGGAAATAACAAGACAAGGAAATGGAGGTGGAGGTGGAATACAAAGTAGTAAGCATTTTCTGGAATTGTCGAAAACATCAATAATCCAATGAGACTTATGAAAATAATCAAAAAATCAATAGGTAATATTAAATCAGCAAGATACTTATCAAATAATCGTGTCCTCCTTTTTTTGTGTAGACAAAAAGCAACAAGAGACTGTGTTGAAGATCAAATGGTTAGGTGGTGCAGCAGTGAAATGTCACAGGGGAACATGACAATCTTAAAGGGGTGATTATGGATTATGGTCCTTGTCTGAGGAAGTAGATAACGAACGAAATGGTGACTGAAGTAAAGCGTTTGTCTTCCAGTAGAAATGGTAAGAAAGTAGTACTACTGTTGTATTAACTTTCAATTGCAAAAACTTGCCAGAACGCTTTAAAATTGGATATGTGTGATATACTGTTCGCTTGTATAAGACCAGCACTGAGATGTTTTAATTGCCAAAGATTGGGCCATGTCACAGCAGGGAAAAGAAGATGTTGCACATGTGGTGGAGATAATGATTATGGGCAATGTGGAGAGGGGGTTGAACCCAAATGTTGTAATTTGTGAGGGCCACACAGTGCAGCGTTTCTTGACTGTAAAAGCCCAAAAAACAAGCTACAGAAGCATTGAAATACAAAACAGCATATTTCATATGTTTAAGCAGTTAAGCAAGTACAACGCAACCCAATTTAAAGATACATGCAGCCATAAATGTCTTTGGATGGAAACATGCTTGTGGTAAACAAAGTTAATTTTGTGGCATTTATAGCAGAAGTCATTAACTGCAGCTCAAACAACCAAAAGAACTGAAAAGCTGAAGATGATCATATCTGCAGCTGCTCAACACCTGGGCATTACTGAAACTTTGAAATGAAAATACTGCAATGGAATGCCCAAAGTTTGATTGTGAATGGCTAAGAATTTCAAATATTTGAACATCAGTTAACAGTTTTACCACATTATTTGTATTCAGGAGACTTGGCTTCATCTGCAATTAAATTAGATCATTCTTGGGTACAAGTTGGTTAGAAAGGATGGTATTGGATCAATCAGTGGGGGATGTGGAAACTTTGTTAAAGATGGGGTAGCTTTTAGAGAAATAATATTAGATACTTGGTAATATTAGGTATGGACACATGGAAGGGAAATTAAGGTTGTCAACTTTTATAATCCATGCAATCAGTTAACATTCGATGAATTGAATATAATAAGAACCAAGGCTGTGGATAATTTGATATGGTGTGGGGATTAATTCACTTTGGGGAAGATATATGCACAGATAGCAATGGAAGGGTTGTGGAAGAGTTTATGGAGGAACAAGCTTTAGGCCTAAATGATGGGAAGGGAACCAGATTCATATAAGGTATTCATCAGCTTCTTGTCTAGATATAACAATAGTTCTAGGAGTTTTAGCTTTAAAATGTAAGTGGGAGATCACTCAACATTAGGAAGTTATCATTTCCCAATAATATGTGTTGTGAGAATGGAAATGTATCAACAAAATAAAACAAAGTGAATAAAATAAAACAACTAGGTGGAGGTTTGATAAAGCTGACTGGGATCCATTTAACAAGTTATGCATTGATGAAATGGTGAATATAGTACTGATATAGTAGACTATAGTAGAATAGACTTATGTTATGACATATTAAATTAAAGGGCCTATATGCGTTTTTCTGAAATTTAAACTCGCGACTGACACCTGTGGCCAAAAAACAGAACTGCACTTCCTTTCTGCTCGCTCTCGCAGCCAGGGTTGCCAGGTCTGCACAACAAAACCAGCCCAATTGCTCATCAAAACTAACCCAATCACGGCCAAAAATAGTCAAATAGCGTTCCCGGGTGTTTCCCCGATAACAATCATGTTCCCAGTGAGTAAAACAATCGCGTCAACCCGTGCACTACACAAACAACCCGCGGAAACAGTGCAGGCATACGGACCTGGCAACACTGCTCGCAGTGCTCGTACGTGCGTGCACACTTCACAAGTCATCTGCTGCCTGCAAGGAGGCCAACATTACAGTATGTTTACAGAGATAAGAACAGTCAAAAACATATATTGTTTGAGATAAGTTTGCGAGTATAGGCTACTTGCTGATTAGCGGTGGTGGCAGAGTGATCTGAAACGTTTAATATGAACGCGCTTGACGTCACATCCGCAGACAGCGCGGGAAAAATCCGACCCGACAGAAAATAGGAAAAATAGGATACAGGCTTAACGACGTAAAAATCGTCATCGGAGGGTCTGCCCGGAGGTTCCTTGCGGACGTCCGTGTGCCTCTCAATTTTTGTGACCGCGCGGTCAAAGTACGCGCGGCCACTACTGAATTAAAACCGCGAAAGTGCTGGGAGGAAAAAATGGACGTCGATTTCGAAGTGAGGCTGTACGAAGAAGTCCGTCACTCTACAACCCATCATTAAAGGATCATAAAGACAGCCAGATGTGCAATAATTCACTGAGCGGAGTCAGCGGACCTCAGCACACAGTATAAACACAAGTAGTCCGCGTCCGCGCTGTCCGCCGCTGTTTTTGTACGCGCCCAAACTGGAGTATAACCGAGCCTTTATTGCACATCTGGCTGTCTTTATGATCCTTTAATGATGAGTTGTAGAGTGACGGACTTCTTCGCACAGCCTCACTTCGAAATCGACGTCCATTTTTTCCCCCCAGCACTTTCGCGGTTTTAATCCAGTAGTGGCCGCGCGTACTTTGACCGCGCGGTCACAAAAATTGAGAGGCACACTGACGTCCGCAAGGAACCTCCGGGCAGACCCTCCGATGACGATTTTTACGTCACGCGGACCCTTGCGGACCCTCGCGCAATTGCGGACACGGAAAGTATAACACTAGCTTCATAGGTTCACCCACTGTGAGCGGACAAGGTGTCAGTATGCTCAACAGGAGATGTTTGAGTCATAAATGGTAAAATAAAAAGGCTATTGTTACGTTTATTTTGGGGAAAATGTTGCATATAGTGCCTTTAAATTAATATAAATGCAGCTAAAGAATCCTAAATCAGAAGGTAAAGGATGAAGATTGTTCCTTGGTGGAATGAAGAATGCACTAAAGCAGTTATACAAATAAGTCATTCAGGGAGCTAAGGAAAACATTAATACCTACAACTTTAATAAATCAGAGGAAACGGGCACAGGCAAGGAAAATAATTAAGCAAGCTAAAAGGAAATATTGGCTACCATTTTCCTCCACAATGGGAATCTCAGTTGGGAGAAGTATGGAGTGTCCTAAAAAAGATGGTTGGAGTTTATAGAAAACAGCAGTGACTGAAGAAGAAAAACCTCAACTGTTAGTGTACACCTTTCAAAAAGAGAATAAGAGAAGGATGGAAGAAATTTTAAAGCAACATCAAGATATGTATATTAAAAAAACTTAATAGTCAGCTTTTACAGTGTGTGAACTAAAAAAAGAGTATTAATGAGGGTTAGAAGTAGCCTACTGCCCTGGGAAAAGATAGAGTTATACTAAAATTAAATATATGGATGATGTAACAATATTGGATTTTTCAAATAAAATATGGTTGGAAGGACAACTGCCTTTATTGTGGAAACAAGCTGTCATAATTCCTATTCTCAAATCAACGAAAGATTCTTTAAAGGGTACCTATCATGGAATTTTGAAAATTACCTTTCATGTAGTGTGTAACATAGATCTAAGTGAACAAAAACATCCTGCAAAGTTTTAAATATGAAAGTTCACCGTATACAAAGTTATTGTCTCTCAAAAGTAAGAGTCGACTCTGAGTCGCTGATATGAATCGATAGACGAACGATGCTTTCTCTCTAGCTTTCGTACGTCACTTGTACAAGTTATTTGAATTCGACACGCCCACTCAGTGCGCACGCCGAGCAGACAGAGAAACCTGACAACAACATGTCGACGAGACTCTGTTCTGAAGTGCGAATCAAAAGCAAACTTTTTTTTCACTGCCCAGGGACGAGCATGTGAAGAATCAGTGCTAGAGTTTATATTTACAACTATACCACACAAGTATAGCCACCTTGAGCTGTGCTCGCGTTATTTTAATGACGATCGCTTCACAAACACAAATGCTTTCACATGTGTATTCGCGAGTTGCCTGATACTGAAGGAACGTTCAATACCAAGTTTATTTGGATCAGCTTCCTCCTCCGAATCACAACCTGTAAGTACTATTAATAATTGTTGCTTTTATGTGTGTGTGTGTGTGTGTGTGTGTGTGTGTGTGTGTGTGTGTGTGTGCGTGCGTGCGTGCGTGTGTGTGTGAGAGAGTGAGAGTTACGCTCAGCAGCTTCTAGGTCTCCAATGTAATTTTTTTTTGTTTTTTGAAATATGTGAAATTATGTGAAGCGTATTGTAGTACTGCAGTGCTTTATCAATATGTTTAAGCTTTGGGCTAACGCAAAATATAACTGACTGGGTCATCTGACCAATCACCGCCGATTAGCGTCACGCAAAGGAGGGGTTTGGACAAATGAGACAAATGATGTGGAGGGAAGGATTGTTATTAAAGTTGCAGAGAATTGGAATCGAAAGATTTCAATAATTGTGTTGAGACTCAGGAGGCGGAGACAGATCCATGTGCAACAATTTATTAATATATTAAAAGTAGTAAAGGCAGCAGGTTGAATCGAAGTAGGCTACACCAGGCGTGAGTTCGGGGCTGGCAGAAAACATACAGGTCAGAGACAGGCAGAAGTTCGGGGCTGGCGGCGAGTATCAGAGTCAGGTCACAGGCAGAAGTTCGGGGCTGGCGGCGAGTTTTAAAGTCAGGTCACAGGCAGAGTTCACGAGGCAGGCTGCACACAATCAGAGAGGTGGTTTGAGCAAAGGTTCAATATAACAAGGCAACAGGCAGGGTATTTTCAAAAGACGCTCAGACATGCAACATTGAAGTGAGACAATACTTCGCAATGGACGCCGAGATGACAAGCTAGATTAGGGTGACCAACTGTCCTGTTTTCTCAGGACATGTCCTGTTTTCATATAACAATTGTCACGATTCAATGTGTTTAGTTCTGTTTTGAGATCCTGTTTCCCCCTGTCTTTGTGATTTTTGGTTTAGTCCTGTTAAGTTTTCCCGCTCCTCGTTTGTGTTCAGTTCACCTGTTTTCAGTTAATTATCTCGTTTGGTTCAGTTCATTTAAGCCCTGTGTTTTCCCTCAGTGTTTGTTGGTCGTCGTCTATGTATGGTTGTGTTTCCCCTGAAGTCCTGGAGTTTATTTTGTTCTTGTATGTTTATTGAAGTTTATTTTGTAAATAAATCTACTCTACTGCAGAACCTTCTGTCCTCGTCTTATAACCGTACAATATAAAAACGAAGATGAGCCAGAGGAGATGTCACCGGAGGAAAAAGGTGAAACCAATTAACACACCTATCCTCTTTCAAGATGAGCGCTCTCTTGAGGAGTATGCAGGGCTTTACCTGGAGCTGTATGATGACATGTCGTTGGAGGAGGAAGAATTAACACAAAGTTTCTGGGGTGGATTAAAGGACCCGCTTGCCCAGCTGATTCTGACAAAAGATCTTGACTTGTCATTTCTGGAGTTCGTGGATCACACACTGTGGGCATGTGGATCCAGATACATGGTGGAAGATCTCCCACTCCAGCCCGCTCCCAGTCCAGAATCAGAGCCCGTCGCCTGCCCGCCAGAGCCTGAGCCCGTCGCCTGCCCGCCAGAGCCTGAGCCCGTCGCCTGCCCGCCAGAGCCTGAGCCCGTCGCCTGCCCGCCAGAGCCTGAGCCCGTCGCCTGCCCGCCAGAGCCTGAGCCCGTCGCCTGCCCGCCAGAGCCTGAGCCCGTCGCCTGCCCGCCAGAGCCTGAGCCCGTCGCCTGCCCGCCAGAGCCTGAGCCCGTCGCCTGCCCGCCAGAGCCTGAGCCCATCACCTGCACGCCAACGCCTGAGCCCATCACCTGCACGCCAGAGCCTGAGCCCGTCACCAGCCTGCCAGAGACAGAGCACACCGCACGTGAGTCAACCCAAGAAGACACAGCGCTGATAGTAGTGTCTACGGCTATTCTGTGTGTATGGGCAACACACACATCAACGATGGCCCACGAATCCAGTTCCGAGTCCCATGATGTGCTGGCCCCGTCCAGTTCCGAGTCCCATGATGTGCTGGCCCCGTCCAGTTCCGAGCCCCATGATGTGCTGGCCCCGTCCAGTTCCGAGTCCCATGATGTCCTGGCCCCGTCCAGTTCCGAGTCCCATGATGCGCCAGAGCCCGTTGACCCAGCGCCAGAGCCCGTTGACCCAGCGCCAGAGCCCGTTGACCCAGCGCCAGAGCCCGTTGACCCAGCGCCAGAGCCCGTTGACCCAGCGCCAGAGCCCGTTGACCCAGCGCCAGAGCCCGTTGACCCAGCGCCAGAGCCCGTTGACCCAGCGCCAGAGCCACGCCCACAGCCTGCACCGTCGTGGCCACGCCCACAGCCTGCACCGTCGTGGCCACGCCCACAGCCTGCACCGTCGTGGCCACGCCCACAGCCTGCACCGTCGTGGCCACGCCCACAGCCTGCACCGTCGTGGCCACGCCCACAGCCTGCTCCGCCGTGGCCACGCCCACAGCCTGCTCCGCCATGGCCACGCCCACAGCCTGCTCCGCCCTGGAGGCTTCCTGGACCTGCACCATGCCCTCGTCAGCCTCCAGGGCGCCCATCCTCCCACCCCTTTGGATGTTATACGGCGCGAGGACGCGCCTTCGGGGAGGGGGGAGGTACTGTCACGATTCAATGTGTTTAGTTCTGTTTTGAGATCCTGTTTCCCCCTGTCTTTGTGATTTTTGGTTTAGTCCTGTTAAGTTTTCCCGCTCGTTTTTGTTCAGTTTCTTCACCTGTTTTCAGTTAATTATCTCGTTTGGTTCAGTTCATTTAAGCCCTGTGTTTTCCCTCAGTGTTTGTTGGTCGTCGTCTATGTATGGTTGTGTTTCCCCTGAAGTCCTGGAGTTTATTTTGTTCTTGTATGTTTATTGAAGTTTATTTTGTAAATAAATCTACTCTACTGCAGAACCTTCTGTCCTCGTCTTCGGCATCCTGCACACACCCTGACAACAATATAACAAATTTCTATCCATACAGAGGAGGCAACCTACTTTATTGAAATTAATAAGGTTTCTTTGAGTAAACTTCGAGTATCATTTGAGTAGGCCTATCTGTTTCCCGGGCCGAGTGTCCTGTTTTTCAGGACAAAATATGGTCACCCTAAGCTAGATATATGTTTGAACTCCGAGTAAATTACTAACAGGTGGAAGGTGATCAGAGCGTCAATGATGCATTCTAGGAGGAGTGTGCATAATTAGTATTCAGGGGAAGGTGCTCGAGACTGAGTACCTACTGGGAATCTCACTAGACGCCAAAACAAATTGGGTTTGAAGTTTCTTATTTGGACGAACGGTTTGAGTCAAGGTGGGTATGTATTAAGAGCTTGAGCGAGCTCTTAACGCATTATAGTCCTTCACGTCTACGGTCTACTGCGATCTCAAAATTCTGGCCAGTTGACAATACCTAGAATATCAAAATCGACTGCTGGCTGTAGATCCTTCACCATGACGTCACAACAGTAACAGACGTTCTTCCGGGTGGCAAAAGCTTTAGCGTTCCTATGGCAACGCTAGTAAATTGCTTGGAAGGGAAACCAACTGTCGACAGTAAAAATGTAATGTAATTAAATATAATTCGGGTTTTTTTTTATCATAACTGTGTTTAATGATATAATTAAAAAATATAATAAATATGTAATATAGTAGACCTACACATAATTAGCAAAATACTCTCTAGCTCTTTTTTTCTAAGCAAAATAACCCCAAACACAACATGTTTTCATTATCGTTTCAACTTTTATCAACAACAATGTTTTTAACTAAGTAACTGTTACAGTAGCTGGCTGGATCTCTTCAGTTAGTCAGTAGAAGCCGCTCGCGTTCTGCCACCCGGAAGTATCTTTTGCCTATTGTTTACAAACATTCTGAAATGCACAGTCTTCCTAACATTGTCCGGGAAGCAGACACACACTGTATGGCAAGCCGTTTTAGCATTTAAACCTTTGTTCTGACTATCTATAAATATATTTTAAGCTAGTAACAATTGTATTTTGACGAGTGATAATTATAATTCGCCTAGTCAGAATGACAATTAGAGATATCTGCAATTATAACTGCACTAGTAAGAAATCCGATTTGAGATATCTGTAATATATTTTGACTAGTCAAAACTCAATTTAAGATATCTGTAATGATGTCATTGATATCTTTAAAAGACGCGTCGTTTATCCGCAAAGGTAATTGGAGATATCTCTAATTCGATTTCGACTAGTCACAATTGTATTTTAAGATATCTGAATTGTACTCGCTCCTAGACGAATCCACTGTTGCGTGACGTGAAAGTTACATTTCCTCAGCACCACCCAGATCCCCTCCTCCCTGCTTTTGTTTTCCGAGAGAAAATATATGAAGTAGTTCAGGGATTATTAAACGATGGCTGCAGCTGTTCTCGACAAAATAGCAAGAAAGTGTCAACAAATTGAAAGAGCTCAAAGTCAGGGAAATTGTGGTGAGCGCGAACTTCGTGCGATAGATGACTGCTTAAGAAATGCACAGAGAATTTCGTATTTGCTACCTCTTGAGACGTATGAAGAATTGAACAGAAATCTGGATGAAATTCGAACAATGTTGTCAACGCATTTGCGGAGTGAGGGAACTACAGCTTTTTCCGTTTCTCGAAGGAGCTCAGGTGAGTTTCTGGTTTTTAAAAACTATGTTCTTTATCTGCAGTAACCGCATACACAAAAGCGAGGCATCTTGTTTTTGTCTTGTTTATGTGTTAGTTTATTGTCTGCTCTCTACTTTGGTCATGACGGTAGCCATGGTAATACAACTGTAACTTTCCCCTCGGTCTGCATTAAAAGTAATCTAACCAGTGTACATGCTATGTAACTATTCGCTTAAAATTAATACAGTTATAATACACATTCAAATCTATATACCTATTGTACATAATACATATAGTTAAAAGTATGACTGTACAACAAACTGTATGCCTACATAATTGTATTAACATTTTAGAAGAAAATAAGGATTAAAGAAACAATTATTTGAATGGCTACTAAAAAACGCTACTGATAAGATTCCACACACATGCCATGTCAAGCCATAAAAATGTATTTGTATGTGACATTCAGATTATTACACATCAATGTACCTTATTTGCGTTTAAAAATAACAGAAACAGACACTCCAACAGGTCAAAGTTTAATTTTCATTTTTCAACTTTGTCTGGTCAAGTTCCATGACTCATAAAGAAATTGTATTTCTTCAACATTTGTACTAAATATTGAAAAAGTAATTTAAATCTGCCATCACCCTGTTTTTAGACCATTACCTTGTTCCATTCCTTCTTTTCTTTCCATTCTTATTTGTCACCATTTTTCTAATATTATACTGCTTGCCATTAGGAGCTACTTGTCAGTAATTCAAATATATGTTACTTTCAATTGCAGGTAGCCGAGGTAGACCAGCCATTCAAATAACACGTGACCAAATTGAATTTTTAATGAAGCAAGGTCACACAGTCAAGCGAATGGCAAGAATGTTAGGGTGCTCATCCTCATTTCTGTACAAGAGGTCCAAGCTGCTTGGTGTATCAATCAGGAGCAGAATGTCAGGAGTGGATGAGGAAGAACTTGAAAATGTAGTGAGACGACTCCAATGCCAGTATCCAAATACTGGAAATGAGGTAAGCCTTGTTTGATTCCATTTTTTAGGTCTCTCCTATCAGTTCATAAACTAATTATTATTATTTAATTTTTTTTTGTTTTTCAATTCAATGCAACCATTTTAGATGATGCGGGCCTTACTGGTTGCAGAAGGATTGAGGGTTTCCCGGCATAGGGTTCGTGAGATGTTGGTCCGTATCAATCCAGCGGCTGCTGCAAGGAGATGGAGTAGCACAGTGGCTAGAAGAGTTTATCATGTGCCCTGTCCCAACAGTCTCTGGCACATTGATGGCAACATGCGCCTCATAAGGTTAGTTTAATTTTAGTTTTTGTCCTGCTAATGCAGCATTTAAATGGTGTGACAGTGCGTTTCTGCGATACTAAATTATAGCCTAGTGTAGACTTGTATTATCCAATTTTGATTTATAGAATCTACAGCCAAATATGTTCACACACATGCAATTACCACAACCTAAGCAGACATTGTAAATCATAATACTACAATAACATTATAACAGTTCACCATACCGTCCTGGCCTAAAACGAGTAAATGTTAAATCATTAAGACATTTTAGATCCAATGACGTTTTGTAAAGCTGGTTTGAAAGAGTATGTACTGTGAAACTGTACAAATGTTTCACTTGATGCATTTATTATATGAATTATTAATACATTACATACAATTATTCTAAGTATAACACAGTGTAGTTTGTATTTTACTCCTATAGTCCCTAATATTCCAGTTGTCCTTATGTTGCCCTACATTTCCCCATTTCTTGATTATTAGACCCTGCTTTTTTCATCATTTATTCATGTAAAAAAAAAAAAAAAAAAACATTTGTTCACAATAACATTTAAAGTGTCTTCAGTGACATCCAGCATAACAGAAACCTGGGAACTGTGAAAAAGTGGGACCTGTAGGACCTCTTTGTTCTTCACACTTTACTACCTATAATATTTAACTTACATTTTGTATTTTTACTTTTAGATGGGGTTTTGTGATTCATGGTGCAATCGATGGACATTCCCGACTAATCACATACCTAAATTGCAACACCAACAACTGTGCCAGTACTGTGCTGTCTCAGTTTATTCAAGCAACATGCCTTTACGGTCTGCCCTCTAGGGTAAGGTCAGATCACGGTGGTGAGAACTTACAAGTGGCCTTGTTTATGAACCTTGTACAAGGACTTCAGCGCCGGAGTCACATTACTGGGGAATCTGTCCACAACCAAAGGATAGAACGTTTGTGGAGGGATGTATTTTTACATGTGCTACAATCATTCTACAGCATGTTCTACAGTCTTGAAGATTCTGAACTGCTTGATCCCAGCAATGACCTTCACAAAGTTTCGCTCAGCATAGTTTTTCTTCCACAGATCCAAGCTAGACTACAGCACTTCAAAGAGGCATGGAATCACCATGCTTTGCGGACAGAAAACAATAAAACACCAACACAGATATGGACAGAAGGAATGCTGTCAATGATAGGAACTGACAGCACAGCCATCAACAATGTGTTTGGAGACGATCTCTACAGGCCAGAACATTTTAATGAACTCCTGGTTCAACATGGCATTGAGTCTTTGCCCACAGCTGAAAATGAAGAAATCCCAGCTGTAACTGTTGAACAGCCTCAAATTAACCTTACTCCTCAGCAAATGGAAACGGTTTCCCATGCTATTGACCATATTGCAGATTTGAAGCTTAAGTTTCAGGTATGTTGTGCAGAAATTGCTAATGTTTTGGCAAACTAGTGTTGCAGATTAGAGTGTTATAAAGAATGTCATTCTTTTGTAATATTTTAATATGTAAAAGGCTGAATTACAAGAATGCTCTGTTGAAGAATTAATAGATGCTTAGATGCTGACTTTGAAAAAATGATTTTCTATGAAAAGCTGGTGTATAAGTGAGAGAACCTGAACAAACAGTTAAAAATTAGCAATGTAACACTGTTTTTCCACAATAAACACGAACATGCATAATGCAGAACAATGCATTTTATTTTGCAATGGATGCACATCTCAAACATATTTGACTTCAAGGTGCTTCTTAAATGAAACATTAAATTTATAAAAGCTGTACTCAGTTGTAACTACCTAAAATTACTTTGTGTAAAAAGGTAGGCTAATACTAAAGCTTAAAGGGTAAGTTCACCCCAAAATGAAAACTCTGTCAGTAATTACTCTCCCTCATGTTGTTCAACCCCGTAAGACTTTCATTCATCTTCGGAACACAAATGAAGATATTTGTGATTAAATCTGAGAGCTGGGTCACTCCTCCATAGGCTTCTAAGGGATTGAAACTTGACAGCCCCGAAAAGTTGTTAAAGAAATCGTTCAAAGAGTCCAAGTGACTACAGTGGCTCAATCTTAAGTTTATCAAGCGACGAGAATACTTTTAGTGCGCAAAAAACAAACAAAAATAACGACTTTATTCAAGTATTGATTTCCTTCTCTGTTGGCCTCGAGATTTCACATAGTGTAATTGCGTAATGCTTCTGGTTGAACGTCACACGCATCACACACATGACCAGCGTCAGCCAATAGTGAGCCTACGTGTGACGTATAACACAGAAGCGCTGCGCTGTTACACTACGTGAAATCTCGAGGCCGACAGGTGGAAATGAATACTTGAATAAAGTCGTTATTTTTGTTTTTTTTTGCGCACAAAAAGTATTCTCGTCGCTTGATAAACTTATAATTGAGCCACTGTAGTCACTTGGACTATTTTAACGATGTCTTTAATGACTTTTCTGGGCCGGCAAGTTTCAATCCCTTAGAAGCCTATGGAGGAGTGACCCAGCTCTCAGATTTAATCACAAATATCTTCATTTGTGTTCCGAAGATGAACGAAGGTCTTACGGGGTTGAACAACATGAGGGTGAGTAATTACTGACAGAATTTTCATTTTGGGGTGAACTAACCCTTTAAAGCATGATACTTCTGTAAGTCATAAATCATTGACAACATTTTATTTTCTTTGCTGAACTATTCTTTTAAAAGAGGAAAAATTAACATTCTTCTTTTCATTCCAAAAACAAAGAAACTAATACATTGGTACTATCTGAGGGTGAGTGAACAATGACAATTTTCATATTTGGGCTAACTCTTTTTAGCAACAAGATACAAACTCACCACAATGCAACAAAACCCCATCCATTATGGATGCAGTTCTAGATTTAACCATTTCAGGCAACACCAAAATATGGGCTCTGCATGATTCCCTCTGTCATGTAGGTCTTGAACATTTCATATTCTGTGTGTATCGGCAGTCGTAGTATAATGAGGCAAGTATTGGCCTCTGGAAAGATTTTCCTGTCTTGATGGAGGAACTCTATTTCTGGGCGGTGGGGGAAACCCAGAGGTGGCACTGTGGAGGCTCCAGTGACAAACTCCATTATCACCTCAAGAGTGACTCCATCAGTCTCTCCCTCTGCAAAATATATGTACAGAAAATCACAAACCTCAAAAGACTAACCTATTATAAAATGTGTGGTACTTGCAGTTCTTTCACAGTGATATTTTGATCTAAACAGGATTATCCAGCCTGTCTAATTATGACTATATTTAGCTGCATGGTTTCTATATTTTGTCTGATTACAAAAAAATAAAAAATACAATCCTAAGTATTTGTTCTGCATAATGGTTAGATTCACCACAAATAAGATAAACATTTTTCATTTCAAACACTTGTTTTCTTCAAATCGAAGTCACTGTTTTTAAGTACTCTTTGTTTATAGAGGACCAATAGCATAAAACAAATAATGACACATTACAAGAGAATTAAAAGCTACATAAAGTAGGCAGCGTTAGCATTCTAGCTATTAATTTAACTGCATGTTTCCTGCTCATAATGAAACAGTCTGAATATAAATATTTACTGTAATTGTAGTGATTCAGGACAAGGCACAAACACAATTTGGAAAATGGATTTAAGTATTCACCCATTACACTGTAGAAATTTTAAACATTTTGAAAAAATTTTTTTACATGGCATACCTTTAACATTACATAAAAACATGTCATACCTTCAACATCGATCAACCAGTCCCTCCAGTAGCAGATGGTCTGGTTTTCCTTTGCCCTTCTGTTGCTGCCTTGTGGAGAAAAATTCACATAAAAAAGACTGCAGAGGTCCTTTGCTTGAAGGGGCCTCTGCTCATTGACGAACATGTCATAAAAAAGTGCAGGATATTTCTGCATCTCTTCCAGCAAACCGAGAGTTTGTAACCCTTCTGAAAACCTGCATAACAAACATAGTAGTCAATGGAAGTTTCAAGCTGATGATAGTTATGTTGTCATCAAAAAGGTAAGGCTTAAAAATGTACTTCACCCAAAAAAAATGTCAATTCTGTCATTAATTATGACGGTCAACCCGTAAGAAGACCTTCATATACTGTATGTTTTCAACACAAAAGGTGTTCTATCATGACAACTCTCAGGAGATGTTAGCATGGTAGTATCTTTATTTGTGTTCTGAAAGTTAACTTAAGTCCTGGGGTGTGGAAACCCATGCGGGTGAATAATTAACAACAGAATTTTAATATTTTGGGCAGACTAACCCTTTAAATCACTTACTGGTCCAAGGCAGCTCGCAGTCTCCCATTCACAAAGAACTCTGCAGCTGACTGGACAAGAGAGTTCCTTTCTGTCAGGTGTGATGCATATCTCAAGGCACCAATGATACTTAAGCTGTCTGCTGCTTCTGCAATGGCACAATTTGCCTCCTGAACAGTTGTTGCTTCCTGTATCTAAAACAGTTGCGAAAAAAGCTATTTTACAATTGTGAGGAAAAACCATCTGTATCGGCACAGAATGAAACTGTTAAGCAAAGAGAACCGTTCAGCCTGATGATAGAAAAGCAGCTCTAGATGCCCTGTGTTCTGTATGACACTGATGCCTGCTCAAGCAGAGCTGAGCAACATGTACCCATTAACTGTTTTTACATGTACTTTGAAAGCTGTAGCTCACAATTAGGGTAAGGGGCATTACATTTCTGACACACACTTGTGGGTGTTTGGTCAATCACAGTGCACATAGAGGAGCTAAAATAATGCACTGCATATGAAAATTAATGTGGTTTTTTTAACGTTGAAGCATGTCGACACATTTTCCAAATACACAAAATAATGATCTTTAATAATAGCATCATATAACATCTTTAAACAATTATTTAAATTCTCACACATCTCCGTACCTTGATTAGTTGCTCCCTCAATGTATGATCTCCAACCTCATCCACTGAGGCAGAGGATGTTGGCATACCACAGATCTGCTGAAAAAGCCTTTCGGAGAAGAAATGTGGGCCAACTCCTCCATGGACGACACACATAGCAATCATCTTCCCCACTGATGCATACAAACTATTCTCCAAAGCTAAAGTAAAACAGAAGAAATATTGATGTCAGAAATTCCTACAGAACCAGTATAAATACTTTTAAAAGTTAATATTTTACACCTCAGTCACCCCTGGCTTAATTTTGTTATTAGAATTCAGGAGATCTGTTCATTATTGGACAATTTTAAATGCAGGTGAAAACAGGACTGTCATCCTTACATTCTACAGTCTTACATTTCTAATGTAACTGAGGAAAACTGAGACAATTTTTTACTTTTTGACTCTTTGTAGGTCTCATCTTTGTCCAAATTCTTTTTTCTTAGAATTGCATAATATGAACTAACAACTGCAAGTTATATAATCAAACTGGTTTACTATAAAGTCATGACTGTGAGATATAAACTTTATAAGTCAACTCTATAAGCTTTATAATCACAAAGGCAAGTTTATATCCCATAATTCTGGAAAAAAAATATTGCACAATTGTGAGGAAAAAGTCATATGAAACAGTTATATATACACATGTGTAACTTGAATACTTTACACATTTTTATTATAACAGCTGTATAGATTAACAAAGTGTGAGGTGTAGATTATATGATTATATTTAGATCTACCCTCATCACCTGAAAGGTTGCAGGAAAGAGCACTGAGCATTGATCCAATTGAAGGCAGTGATCTAATCATTGCAACATGATTTCTGCGTTCTCACAAAATCCTTTTATCATAACTAATAGCGCAAACAAGGTGTAAATAGCATGAGACATATAGTACAGTGTAGCACTGTCATTATAACAGTTTACGAGTCTGGATTCAATAAAACCTTTTACTGGACTACCAAGTTAGATATTATTTCTGAAACAAGCAGAATGGTTTAATAGTACAATGTGAAACTTAGGACATTTGATTTGTCAGTTTATGAACCCTTAAAAAAATACAAACACAAAAGATCAAAAAGACTATTCGACTGTTAAGGTGGAATCCAAAAAGCATCATCTGATAGCAATTTTTTCCATGGATACCGAATAGCTGAATAGCATTACAACATAACCTGACACAAAAGCTTTCTGTTTTAACAGGAGTACTGACCTTGTGTGTCTAGAGCCAAACTCCGGTCTTTCTCATGGCCCTGAAAGACATTTGATTGATGGATGGCCCGCATCAACAACCGCAAGTATTCTCTAGTAGGGCCGCCTTCATCTACTGCCCCTTCCCCATTTTCCTCAGCATCAACAAACACTACATCTAATTTTGCTTGTGGGTTGAATCGTCGCCGCTTGACAGCTTGCAGGCTGCACTGTAGTATGTTTTCTCTGAACACATTTATTTGGTTTGCTGTTGGGCAAATATTTCCATCAATTTTGCTCTGCAGTTTTTTTAGAATGGTCTGTAGGTCAACCCTGCAAGAGACAAAGATTGGATTGTTTTTAGTCAAATGCTGAACATTATGGTATATTTTAGAATATTGCTAGTTGCATAAAGCCCCGCTCACACATGCAGGGACTTCCAGTCACAAAGCAACCTCATCCCATTATTTTTAAATGAAGAGTTGGTGGCTTTGTGTGTGTGTGTGTGTTTATGTTAATTTGCGAATGCATAAAAAGTATTTTTTTAACTGTAAGTAAATAAGCATATATAGGAACATACTCATCTAGGGCCACAGACCTCCCTTGATCTATTAGGGATAGATCTACAATGTC
Source organism: Chrosomus eos (assembly GCA_036326025.1). Classification (NCBI taxonomy): domain Eukaryota; kingdom Metazoa; phylum Chordata; class Actinopteri; order Cypriniformes; family Leuciscidae; genus Chrosomus; species Chrosomus eos. The sequence continues at coordinate 45,953,922 of CM070818.1, read as the reverse complement.
TGATTGCTGGGGAGATGGAGAACTAAGTGGTGTCTCTTCATCAATATCAATGACAATTGGCTCTGTAGGTTGGTCTTCAAAATTAAAATTAATTAATGGAGTCTGGGCTGTGAACAAAGCCACAGAAGGCTGTACAGAGGGCAGAGCGAATGGAGACTGCCCTGGGGATAGAGCCACTGAAGACTGGACTGGGGATAGAGCCACTGAAGACTGGACTGGGGATAGAGCCACTGAAGACTGGACTGGGGATAGAGCCACTGAAGACTGGACTGGGGATAGAGCCACTGAAGACTGGACTGGGGATAGAGCCACTGAAGACTGGACTGGGGATAGAGCCACTGAAGACTGGACTGGGGATAGAGCCACTGAAGACTGGACTGGGGATAGAGCCACTGAAGACTGGACAAAGGGCAAATCCACTGGAGGCTGGGCAACATTTACAGGGTCACAGTCTTTTTCCTGAAATGAAAAGAACACAGAACTATAATGACAAAACTGTGATTTAATATAAGTAGTGTTGAGTTAAAATTGTTGATTTCTCAAATTTAATCAATTCTCATTTAGACAATCTGATTCTTAAATCCCAAGAATTAACCTTTTAATCATGCTGAGTATGCTCTATTCTGAGTTAAGCTTGAAGCACACTTTATGACTAGCTGAATCATTCTAAAAGGAACTCAACACATTTGAAGACTATATACTTACACTGGAAAAGATTCCAAACACTTACACAAAGACATTGATGTAGACTGTAATCACAGACTGAACACAACTGTACTGACTCTGTACATTTGGGCACGATGAGTTATAATCTGTCATGTACTGGATTTTATTTGGTAAATGTGTTTCCATCTTAGTTTATGTGCATGTTTTCATGCAAAATGCACATAAAAATAGGTGGATGGACACATAGTGAGGTTTCAAACATGTGAGGCCGATGGAGAGGGGGTTTGTAGTCACTAATAATACAAATTTCAACTGATAAAAATGTTTATTTAATGTTATCCATGTTATATATCATCTTAACTAACAATGTGAAATTTTAAAATTATCCATTATGTCATCAAGTTTTAAATGCATCATTATGCATGAATTCTAGA